>CM061558.1:65196043-65628543 GCA_030864225.1 Capsicum baccatum var. pendulum
AACTTGTATTTGATTTTTATACACTGTCATACTTTTGCGAAATCGACATGGTCAAGATAATTGCATAATCTTGTAACTCGAAAGCTTACATGTTGAAATGACTTGTTCATTGAGATGAAAATCATGGGTGATTACAAACATGCAATGTTATTTCTATGCCATAAATTGATACGATATCTATGTAGTAGTTTTGTTCAAAAGATGCATTAGTCCAAACACGAAAACATTGTCAAGATTGAATAACGTTAAGAGGACATGAAAGTATGACTGTGCTGAACATATTGTTGGAACATATCACCTAAATGTATGTCGATGAAGTCTGAGTAATCGACATCATTCACTTAATTAGTTTGTGTCAACAAATTAAGTGTGGGGTGGTGCCACTATTGTCTGTTTGTCGATTGAATCTTCCGAGATGAAGCTAATATGACTTTATTGAGATCTCAGGTAGAATGACACAAAAAGGACGACAAGGAAAAGAAAAAGCGCCCACCACACAGAGAGGTAAGAAAAGAGGAAGAAAAGAGCAAGATGAATCCTCCGTGCTGCAAATACCTCGACGCGCTCTTGGAATCAAGTGGGGTACTTATGAGGAACTTCTGAGGATGACGACTCTGATGATGATTCCGATGCAGGGGGTATGACCCCAGACATAGAGGAGGAGTCCGACTAACCAGGTTCTTCTTATCTATTTTCCACTGAGGGCAGTGTGTCCCGTCTAAGTGTGGGGTGCTGGTATTTATTTGCTTTAATTCTTTATCTACATTTGCATATATTTATGTTTGTTTGTTTTGTTTGTTAGTAGTTAAATTTTTTTTAAAAAAATTTAAACTTTGCATAAAATTATTCTGAGGGGCAGCATGGTATTATAACAAGAAGTTTGTGCTAAAATCATTACTATTAAGATGTTTAGGCTCTAATTGTGACTCACTATGTGATAATTGTGTGGTTAAGTTCCTTCATCAGTTGGGTTAAGAGTCTATACTGCTCCCAATAAAGTCGACCATGTGCCTTGTGTGTGTGAGGATATAGTATATTCTGTGTTTGTGGCTGATGCTAGAACTTGCCTGGTGTGTGTGTAAAGTAAAATAAAGAGTGTAAGTTTAGGAGATGATTTAGGCATTTCTTTGGCAACCTGTACTTGTTTACCTTCGTTTTACCTACCCGTGGACATTATCCTAGTCAACCCCTTTGAGCCTTTAGCCATTTTCTTTGACAGCCTCATATGTAGCCTAATCCATTTTTTTTCAAGACCATAATTTGATCCAAATTCCTAAGCGCTTTAAATAGTAAAGTCATGTGACAACATAAGAGAAAATTGGGTGAGAGTGATGCCTTAGAGTGTATTGGTACTTGAATTTGTTATGAAAAAGAGTGGCTATCATAGAGGTGTGTTGTAAAAAAAAAGAGAAGAAAAGAAAAAGAAATAGAAAAACAAAAAGATAAATTGTGATTATGACTAAATAAAAAGATAGTTATGCTTGAATGGCAAAATAGGTGAAAAGGGGTGATAGATGAAACAAAGGTAGAAGGGTTGATTAAAAGAAAGTGTTAATGGCATAATGTGATGTATTAAAGCGCTAAGGGAACATAGTCACTATTTCTGGCCAAAATAGTCCTACCCGTCCCTTAGCCTACATTACAACCTATAAAAGACCTGTTTGATCCTAGGCTTAGCATTCTGATATTTAGTGGAGCATTACACTAAGGGCAAGCCTATGGTCATCAGTTGCAACATATGAATTCTTTGTGAGAGTGAAAGCAAGGAGAATAGTGTACCCATGTTTCAAAAAAATGCAAAACTTGTGAGTGATTATGGGTGATATCTTGTGTGAGACATACATGGTTGATGCGTTTTGGGTAGTTGTGTATGATTCTTTGCGCCTTAACTTTTGGATACGAATTAACCATCATCACGAGTCTAGGTTGGAGGTTGAATTATTTCTAGTGGTGATCAGAAAACTAATCTTTGTTAATGACTACCATGCCTGTCTGGATGAATATTTTATGCTGTTACTGTGAAACCCTAAGTAAATGTTTTTATGGACATGATATTTTGTTCGAGGACGAACAAAGCTTTAAGTGTGGGGTGTTGATGATAGGCGTATTTACACGCCTAAAGTGCTATAATTTACCCATATTTTAGCTAAGTTTTGAGGACAAAATACATAATTCATGTACTTTTAGTTCTTTTTCCTGTAAGTGAGCTAACAAACGTGATTAGCAAATTTTCAGGTATAAATGATGAAGATTTCAGCATTTTATGAATAACTTGACGCCAAAGGAAGCTTCACGAAAGGAGGAAAGCAAAGCTTGGACGCCTAAGGACTAAAATTGACGCATGGAAAACCTGTCCCGGGCAAAAACAGCATTTCTCAAGACTTTGGGGATCAGCAGTAACCTATTAGGATTTGGATAATGATGCAGTAATTTGTTAGTATTAGGATAAGTACGCAATAGCCTAGTAGGAATAGGATATGGGTATTATAAATACCCTATTTTTCTGCAGCTTTTTAATAATCAACTCATTCATAATACACATTCGAATTCTCATTCATCTTTATACTTCTTCCATCAATTACTTTCAAAACAATTCTCTTCATCTATTCAAATTCTAAATTTTCACGACAAGAGAAACGTTATTTGCAAGGAATTCACGCCACAAGCACTACCAAACCATACTACACGTTCTATCTTTATTTTGGTATAATGATAATGACTATTGTGATTTCCGTCGCACTCATGAATAGCTAAACTTCTCTGTTGGGGTTATGGAAGCCTTATGAGCTACTATCTATTGCTATGAGTTTGTGAATTCGTAACCCGTATGATGCTTATATCATTATTATCTTCATCTTAATTTAAATTCTTGTGGTTGCAAACATATAGAATACGCCAGTATAGCATTAACTTTTTCGAAAGAAAAGTTATATGTCTGGAAAAGAGATAATGTCAAGGTAATAGGGCACCAACCCCTGTTAAAAAGTTAGTGTCGTAACTAGATTAACCTCTTGGAGAATTTGTACCGTTAGATACGCTTTAAGCTCGAAAGAGTTAAAGTGAAATAATCCTTGATGGTCGAAAGACGCCTGGATTTACCATAGAATACAATTCTCTATAAGCACATGCATGTCTGAATTCCGCATAACTCATAGTCAATAGATACGTACAACTCAGAAGGTGGACATAACCCCAGCTCTTAATTCTCATTGATCAAAACCAACCAAACAATCCGTTTTACTCTTCTATTTTCTGTTCTTACATTATTATTTTGTTACTCGCGCTACCATCCCCCCTTTTTACGAAACTTTCACCAAAAGTCTAATAATCTTTGCTTACTTAGTGACCAAGTATTCTCTGTGGGATTCGACACCCAACCCAGTTGGGTTCTATATTTGACAACGACCGCTTACACTCTTATGAGAGCTGTAGTTTGAGCGTTATCAGATCTATCACAAGGTCCTACATTATCTCCAAATTCACCATAAGCACTAGGAACTCCATTCACCTCATTTCTCCCCTCAAAACCGTAACGCTCAAATATGCCCAAGTTTTGATCATGGCTATTTCCATAGCCTCCGCAATCTCCCACAACTTCATAGCCATAAAACCCCTTACTACAACCATAATCTCCCATGTTATAGTCACAATAATCCCCGGCTATCGAAGACATGTTTCCTTTATATCACCTTTGCACCTACACAATGAACAAACAAGATTAGTATTAAAAATTCCTCACCAACACTCGTATACACCCACTTTTGTGATTCTCACAATTAGAGCGACGAATATTAAAAGTTGCTTACACTAAGGTAGTCAATAGGATGTCAATTTTACGTGGCAACCGGAATGCATTCTTGTTTGATCGACTCAAGACACAAAAATAAAATTTACTTACAAACTTGAAACAAAGAAAATACTACAACTTATAAATGAAAAAAGCACAAAATACAATGCTTAACACGAAAGAAAACGTACTCAAAAACTAATCTACAATCTAGTAGGTATTTACTAGTTTGCTAATTAGTATGAGAACCAACAAAATGGAAACCAATCAAATCAAAAAAGTGAAACTAGGAATTCCAACGTTCTTGAGCTATTGATGACGTAGCACTTGACTATTGGTCGATGGACAAAAAAGTATTGTTGAAGTTGAAAAATTTTATTCCACAATTTAGGTTGTTCGAATTTCACAAAGATGGGGGGAATGTCGGTTTTGGTAGGTTAACAAACAAGACTTTAAGTTATGTTTTTTCAAAATTCAAACCTTGACCAACTTTCACCTTTTTGGCAAGACAACCTTTTAGAGGCCTTGTCCCCTTTTCTCTTTTGGCTTGTCTAGAAAAATGAACTTACTTCTTTTTGGTATGAAGACTTTTGGGAGATTTTTTCCCCCCTTTGGTAATGTCTTGAAAGTTGTTTCAACACTAACAAGAACCCACACTCTCTTCCCTTTGAATTTGGATCAAACAACAACCTTTTACAAGACTTCTTCAATGTAACACAAGAACTTCAACAACAATAACAAAACCGTCCATTCTTCCCACAACAACTTGCATTTTTTTTTTGCTCAAGAACTTGGGTTAGACTCAAGCATTGTTATAGAGAAAGAAAACCAACACAAGAAACAACAAAGACAATCAAAACAACACCTAAATCTAGACACAAATTTGGCCAAACAACAATAACAATTCCCAAGCTTAAATTCCACAACACAATCTCCACAATACACATTCAAAACTTAAACCAACAACACATCACAAGATCAAGTCTTGAATCCGCAATAACAATACCAACAACAATCGGCCACACTTTGTTCACATTAACAACATCAACATTTCAAGCTCAAATATAAGATATAGACTCAACGTGTTAGTGAGGAACAAAACTGTCACTTAGAGACAACAAATACAAGTAAAAATATTGGTCAATACACAACAAAAGTACAATTTTCGTCCAAGAACACTAAATAAACAGATTGCTCTTTTTTTCTGGAATTTTTAATTTTTTCAACAACAATTTTTTTTTTTTGAATTTTCTAAAAAGCAAGCCCAAGATTGATCTTGTAGGAACAAGATCAAGCCATGATTTGATATTAAATGATAAAAATCAGTCCACCAATATGTCAAAATAGTCCATAAAACATGAGAAGAACAAGCAACACAAAGGGATACAAGATGACAAATACAAAAACACACGGATTTGTAAGATAATGAAAGGATAGTTAGTGAGACCAAGATTATTACAATATTAAGAACCAAGTATATTTTAACATTAACCCCTAATGAATGTAATAATAAAAACCACACTCTTACGGTGACTGCCAAGGTAATCAACTAACCTCAAGATCCACTGTTTCCAAGCAAAGAATAATATTGGCTTTTCCAAGCCCTATACTAAGGTTGACTTTTCCAAGTCCTAACTAAGACTATACTAATGTGGTATACTCTGAAGAGAGAGGATTTCAAGTGTTTCAATCTTTCATCTTTTATAAATTAACTAGAAAATGGACTAATAGAACCTATTTATAGTCTAACTTATTATATAATAAAATAACCACAATACCCTTAATGAAAAGGGGTGGTCATGGAGTGTTACTTGGACAAGGCTAAGTAACCAAAATATCCTTAATGAAGGCCCAAAATCATGAGTCCTCAATCTTCAATGCTCCAAGCAATCTTTCACACGTGGGATTGCTCTTTGGTGTACTCAAATCGGCCCTTCCATGTTAGATCCCATTTTCCTAATATGACCAAAGCTTGATGCCCCATGTACTGACTTCGAATGATGTCATTGAAAGCTAAGTCATCTATTTGAATCTTATCATGAGTGTACAAATAGAAGAACTATCATTATATTAAATGATGGTGGTTATCAAACTAAAGATGAATCTAAAGATGATCACGTGGAGGATGATAGTAGTGATGAGTTTATGGGAGAAGGTGATGGAGAAGAAATTAATGGTCATGGGAATCTTGTTCTTGTTGTGAGGAGAAGTATGAGTGCTTTAGCAAGGGAGGATCTTGATCAAAGGGAGAACTTATTTCATTGATAGTGGAAGTTGGGTCAATGTTGCTAGTGTATCTATGGTCGAATAATTGAAACTTACAATAAGAAGGCATCCAAAACCTTATAGATTGCAATGGTTCAACGAATATGGTGAAATCAAGGTGACCAATAGAGTGTTGATAAAGTTCAAGGTTGGAATTTTTTAAATGATGAAGTACTTTGTGATGTTGTACCAATGCAAGCTTGTCATTTATTGTTGGGAAGGCCATGGGAATATGGTGTAGGGGATAAACATGATGGGAGGTCAAATAAATATGCATTTATTAAGGATAATAAAAAACACATTCTTAACCCACTTTCTCCTTTTCAAGTAAGTAAGGAATATTGAAAAATGGGAGAGTTGAAAGAAAAATTTGAGAGAGAAAAGAAAGAGAGGAGTAAGGGAGCAAAAAATGATAACTCAAGTGAGGAAAAAGAAGAGGTTGAGGGCTCAAGTGAGGATGAGTTATCACAAAAAAAAGGTGAGCAATAAAATAAAAAAATTAAAAAAAAAAGAGAAAATGTGCATGATTTTGCAAAATCAAGAGAGCATGAAAGAGCAAAACATTGAGGATGCTACTCAAGTCATATTTATTAAATCAAAAGGTTATTCTTTGCTTGTTAAGAATGAACTAACCTCTTTATCTTTGACAAGTGTTGTCTCTTCTTTGTTGTAAGATTATGAAGATCTATTTTCGAAAGAAATACTAAATGGGTTACCTCCTTTGAGAGGAATAGAGCATGGAATTGACTTTTTGCTGGGTTCTCAAATACCCAACAAAGCGGCTTATAGGAGCAATCCTTAAGAGACCACAGAATTGCAAAGACAAGTAGAAGAACTTGTGAATAAAGATTTGATGAGATAAAGTTTTAGTTTATGTGCGGTGCTTATAATTCTAGTACCCAAGAAGGATGGGACATAGAGGATGTATGTAGATTGTCGTTCCATTAATAAAATTACGGTAAAATATTGGCATCTTATCCCTAGACTTGATGATATGCTAGATTAATTGTATGGTTCTATATTATTCTCTAAAATTGATTTGAGAAATGGATACCATCAAATCTGAATGAAATCCAAAAATGAATGAAAAATTGCTCTCAAAACTAAGTTTTGATTATATGAGTGGATGGTGATGCCTTTTGGGCTAACCAATGCATCAAGCACTTTTATGCGACTAATGAACCATGTGCTTAAGTCATTTATTAATAATTTTGTTTTGGTTTATGTTGATGATATTTTGATTTATAGCAAGTGTTTGGATGATCATGTGCAATATTTGAGAATGATATTTGATGTGTTGAGAAATGAAAAGTTGTATGTAAATTTTAAAAAGTGTTCTTTTTGTGTGGACCATGTTGTTTTCCTTGGCTTTGTTGTAAGTTCAAGAGGAGTTGAGGTGGATGATGAAAAGGTAGAGGCCATTAGAAGTTGGGCAACTCCTACGTCCATTAGTGATGTTAGAAGCTTCCATGGGTTGGCAAGTTTTTATAGGAGATTTGTGAAGGGTTTTATTTCTGTAGCTGCTCCTCTAAATGAGGTCATTAAGAATGATAAGCCTTTCATTTAGGGTAGAAAACAAGAGGGAGCCTTTAGAATCTTGAAAGGGAAACTTAGTTCCACTCCATTACTTCAACTTCCCAATTTTGAGAAGATGTTTGAAATTGAGTGTGGTACTAGTGGAGTAGGCATTGGTGCGGTCTTGAAGCAAGAAGGGAAACCCATATCTTACTTTAGTGAGAAATTAAGAGGATCTTCATTGTAATATTCTACCTATGACAAGGAACTATATGCCTTAGTGAGAGCTTTAGCAAATTGGCAACATTATTTGTGGCATAAGAAGTTTGTGATTAGAACTGATCATAAGGCTTTGAAGCATATTAGGGTCTAAAATAAGCTTAATAAGAGGCATTCCAAGTGGATAGAGTTCATTGAGTCTTTTCCATATGTGAATAATTATAAGCAAGGTAAAGAGAATATTGCGGCCAATGGTTTATCTAGAAGATATGCATTGATGAATACCTTGACTTCTAGGTTGATGGGCTTTGAGAGTTTGAAGAAGTTATATTCTAATGATGATGATTTTGAAAAAGTCTTTGGAGAGTGTCAAGTGAGCTTGAATAGGTGTGTGCAAGTCGTTAAGGAGAAAAATGAAGTTATAACTCCTAGATTTGACTTGAAGGAGGGCTACTTGTTTAGAAATGGAAAACTTTGTATGCCTATGTCCTCATGGAGAGAGTTATTGGTAAAAGAGGTACATAATAGAGGTTTGATGGGTCATTTTGGAGTGTCAAAAACCTTAGCTATTCTTAGTGAACATTTTTTGGCCTATAATGATAAGAGATGTGGAAAGAATTTGTGCTATGTGTTTGGATTGTAAGCATGCTAAATCTTGTACCCAACCCCATGGTTTGTATACCCCTTTACCTATTCCTATCGATCGTTGGCTAGATATTTCCATGGATTTTATTGTTGACCTTCCTAGAACTAGGAATGGTAAGGATAACATCTTGGCTGTTGTGGATAGATTTTCAAAAATGTCTCACTTTATTGCTTGTCATAAAAGTGATGATGCATCTCATGTTGCTACTTTATTTGTTCATAATGTGATGAAATTGCATGGTGTTCCCCAAACAATTATTAGTGACAGAGATTCAAAATTTCTTAGTCATTTTTGGAGGTGTTTATAGGGAAATTTGAGAACCAAATTGCTATTTTATACTTCTTGTCATCCTCAAACGGATGGTCAAACCAGGGTGGTTAATAGAACTTTAGGTAACATGCTTAGAGCTATGGTTAAAGGAAAGTTAACTTCTTGGAAAGATCAATTTCCATTGATTGAGTTTGCATATAACAGAACTATTCATAGATCTATTGGTATAACCACTTTTGTGTGTGTTTATGGTTTTAATCCCTTGACTCCATTGCATTTAGCTCCTTTGCCCAAAGATGCTATTGTGAGGGTAGATGTAAAATCTAAGGCAAAAGCTATGAAGAGAATCCATGAGAAAGTAAGAATGCGAATTGAGAAGGCCAACAAAGATGCAACTAAAAGAGCCAACAAAGGATAAAAAAAAGTTACCTTTGCACCCGGTGATTGGGTATGGGTTCACTTTAAAAAATAGAGGTTTTCAAGGAAAAAGGAAGAACAAGTTTATGCCAAGAGGAGATGGACCTTTTCAAGTGCTTGAGAAGATTGGAGATAATGCTTACAAAGTGGACTTACCAAGATTGGCGAATTCGAGGATGAATTCTTTTGAAGAAGGGGAGAGTGATGTACATCAAAGTGACGCTAATTCAAGAAGGACTTTCACAAGAAGTCAAGCTAAGGACCTTCAAGTATTTCAAGCTTTATGTATGAAGATGGAATCTTTGGAAGGTTACAATATGGATGACTTGAATATATTTAATATTCTAAGTGTCTACCTTTAAATTAGCTTGTAATTTAAATGAAGGACAACTTGGTCTTTCTTTATTTCTTTTAGCCCTTAGTATAAATAGTTAGCTATTAGGGTTGAACTAGTAGTTTTGTAATATTGAATATTTGTGCCTCCTTTGAGAGCTTGAAAACCCCTTGTTTATTTTTCAACAATTGTCCTAAAATTTGCATGTAAGGTTGCTACCTTCTTGAGGATTCTAATAGATTAGGTGCTTTTTGGTTCCCAATAAAGGGGTGTTTTGGTTAGTTTCACCATTACATCTTTAGATTGTTTGAATCTAATTGTGTCTATATTTTTTTATTTTCTATCTTTAATTACTATCTTGCTTCTATAATCTTGTTTCACATAAAAAAATAAAGAAGTGATCTTGAAATGATTGAGCTGATACATTGCCCAATAATTAGTAACTCAATACTGAACAAACCAATATCTGATTGGTTGGATAGTGAAGTAGTATATTTGAAAGTTGATATGTCCAATAAACAACCCTAAACATCGTGTGAAAGACTAATTAAACTTTTGCACCATTGTCCTCTAATTTTATTTTCTAGGCTATTTTATATAGAACACCATTCTTTATCCATTCAAAAATAGTTTTATCATTTTGAATTCTGCAATTCAATCCACATCCTGTGATTTCCATCCTTTCATTACTTAACAATTAGAAAAAATCTACCTCCATCAACAAAGTTTTAGTCCCTCCACTGAGATCTGAGGTTCAGGTGCTGAGAATGGAAAAATATTATTGACAATGATGATATTGCTGCTACAAATATTGAGAATGAAGAGACAAAAGACTACAGAGGCCCAAAGAGAATAATAATTTTGTAGCTTTCTTGTATATATATTTCGGATAGAATATAAGTAATTGTTAGTTAGTTACAAGAATAGACAGCTGTACATACACTGTAGAAAGTAGATTGTAGGAAGTTTCTATTTCTTATCTTGTAAGCTAATCCTATCTTGTATAAATCATGATATAAAGAATAAACAACTCACTGAGAAAATTCTCCAATACTTGTTCTTCAAGTTTCTACATGGCATCAGAGCGGTTAATCTTTTGAGTCCAATTTTTTTCTTCTCTCTTCTCATCCATGGCAGATCCTACAGTGATAACCACTCAAACTCCACCTGTTGCTCCAGTTTCCTCTGCTCTAGATTAGAGCGGCCCCTTATTCATGTACCCTTCTGATTCTCCAAGGTTGCTCCTTGTTCAAAATACTTTTTATGGGACTATTTATGGATCTTGGAGGAGATCCATTCTCATTGCTCTTTCTGCTAAGAATAAGCTATGCTATATTGATGGATCTTCTCAGGTTCCTTCATCTTTTTCTCCTTAATTCAACCTTTGAAATAGGTGTAATGATATGGTAACCTTTTGGCTGCTGAACTCTTGGTCCAAAAACATTGCTGGAAGTGCATTATATTTCAGTTCAGCTCAAGCTTTATGGAAGGATCTTTAAGATAAATTTGGACAAACTAATGGAGCTCAATTCTATCACCTACAAAAATAAATCAATGTTTTAACTCAAGAGACCTTAGATATTACAGGTTATTTCAATAGGTTCAAAATGATTTGGGATGAGATTGACACCTTGTATAACAAGGTTAGATGCTCCTGCACGTGTACCTTTGTAGGAAAGGAGAAGATGTTTAAATCTCAACAAGATGAAAGGTTGAGTCAATTCCTGATGGGGTTGAATGATGCTTATGTAGCCATAATAAGCAACATTCTTATCATGAACCCTATTCCCAGTGTTAATCTTTCTTATTCTTTGATTCTTCAAGATGAATAATAGAGGGAAGCATACAAAAATCCATCTTTTCTAGGAGAACCCTATTATTACTTGGCTACTTACCAAGTCAGTCATTAGTCTGGCACAAGGTTATCTCATCCTAAATCTACCCAATATATTGACCCAAAGTCAAGAAAGAATTTGTTGTGTTCCCATTGCAAGAAGCCAGGACACACAATAGAAAAGTTCTACAGAATCATAGGATTCCCAACAGATTTCAAATTCACAAAAGGTTTTAGGGCACATGGGACATTAAGAGGGGATTTTGTGATGACCCCTGAATCTTTCCCCATTTTAGATAGCCCTTCTCAGGTTTCTTCCATCTCCCAAGATCAATTCACCCAGCTTGTCAAGTTTTTTCAAAATGTTCAGATCAGTCACACAAGGATCTCAGATTCAACTATTCATGCTAATGTCCTCCAGTGTGATGGTAATATATTTCATAAACCTATAGCTTATTCAACCTATGCTAATTCCTCACATTGGATCATTAATTTTGGGGCTTCACAACAAATGTCCTTTGATCCTATATTTTTCACTCTCTTACTCATTTAACTTCACCGATTTTTGTCAATTTACCTAACTCTTTCAGGGTAAAGGTCACACATATTGGATACGTTAGTCTATTTCTTGACCTTGTTCTACATGATTTACTTCTCATTCGTTCATTCAAAATTAATCTTATCTCTGTGCAAAAATTTTGCAAACAGTTGCTTTGTTATCTTACATTTTCCCCCACATGTTGTGTTATGAAGGGCCTTTCAATGAAGATCTCTCTGGTGCTTGGTGAAGCATGAACAAGAGTCTACATCCTTCATACAACAAGCTTTCAATCATACTTTTTCTTCAAGTATCAGTTAGATCCTAGCTCTAGTATTCTAACTCTGTTTCCAGCACTGCTTCTGAACCTGTAAAATCCTATTTTATTGTGGCATTATGGCACAATAGACTGGGACAACTGCCTTTTCATGTAATTCAAAAATTGAGTTTGATTTCTTCTTTTATTAATGAAAATTATTCTTGTGATGTGTGTCATTTGGCTACGTAATCTAAGCTACCATTTCTCCATAGTTCTATTAAAACTTTAGCTACATGTGATTTGATACACCTGGATACTTGGGGACCTTACAAATCACCCATTCATGATGGTTATAGATACTTCTTCACCATATTTAATGATTTTAGTAGAATGACCTGGACATATATTTTAATCACTAAAAGTAATGCTTTACCGATTTTAAAACCTAATATAGCTCTAATTGAAAGACGATACAATCATAAGGTAAAATTTGTAAGGTCTAATAATGCTTTAAAGCTTGGGAATGGTTCTCGTTTTGCTGAATTTTTTACCACGGCTGGTATAATACGTCAGACTTCTTGCACTTCTTCCCCTCAACAAAATGGAGTTGTTTAGAGAAAGAATAGACACCTTCTAGAGACTTATAGAGCTCTGTTACATCAGTCTAATCTTCCCATATTCTATTGGGGGAAATGTCTACTTACTGCTACTTTTCTAATTAATAGATTTCCCTCATTTGTTCATCATAACAAAACACCTTTTGAGCTATTTTTTTGGAAAGCCACCTATATATGATCTCCTTAAAAGCTTTAGTTGCTTGTGTTTTTCTTCTACCCTTGCACATACTAGAGCTAAATTTATCCCCAAAGCTATCCCTTATGCTTTTCTAGGCTATCCACCAGATAAGAAAAGGTATAAATTACTAGATTTGAAAACCAGGGTTGTGTTTGTTTCCAGGGATATGAGATTCCATGAAAATATGTTTCCATTCCTCTCATATTCCACACCATCTATTTTCTCAACAACTGTTTCATCTGCAACTAATGACTTACCCTCTACTACTCTATCACCATATTCCATATAGCCTGATACAACTTCTCCTACTCCTAATCAACAACCTACTGATAGTCCTCCCACTTCTTCCCAAACTGATCTACCTTCTAGTTCCAACTCTTTTACTCCTTCTCTTGTTGAGCCAACCAGAAGATCAGAAAGGCAACACAAAGTACCAAGCTATCTTAATGACTATATTTGCAATTTTGTTTACTTGACTGATGTTACCTCAACTTGCTTTACCACTTCTTCTAATCCTATTGTTCCTTTTTTACCGATTTATCTACCCCTAATCAATATTTCTTAAACTCCCTTTCTAAGATTTCTGAACACCAGAATTTTAACCAAGCCATCATGCACCTGGTTGGCAAAAAGCTATAGAAACTGAGTTTGAGGCTCTAGAGTCCAACCACACTTAGGATGTCATTTTATTACTAGTTGATAAAAAGGAATTTCCATGTAAATGGGTCTATAAAGTCAAGCACAGGTCAGATGGTTCAATTGAGAGATTCAAAGCTAGACTAGTGGTTTGAGGTGATATTCAAAGAGAAGGGATTAATTTTAATAAAACATACTCATATGTGGTCAAAATGGCCACCATTAGTTGTCTTTTGGAAGTGGCATTTAAGAAGAACTGGGATTTAAATCAGCTTGATGTTACTAATGTTTTCTTACATGGGGATCTGCAAGAAGAGGTTTGTATGAAATTTCCCCGAGTCATAGCCCCTTCCAGTCCTAATCATGTTTGCAGACTAAGAAAGTCGTTATATGGCCTGAGGCAAGCCTCAAGGCAGTAGTATGCTAGATTGGATACAACACAACAATTCAAAGGCAACGTTACTTTCTTAAATAGTTACTCACTGTTTTTTAACATAATGGTAATCTAATATCTACCCTAGCTGTGTATGTAGATGACATACTTATTATAGGGAACGATGTTGCAAAGTTACACAGTCTCAAGCTATTCCTTAACTCATAATTCAAAATTAAAGATTTAGGTACCTTACATTACTTCTTATGTACGGAAATCCTTCAATAATCTCAAGGTTTGATCATTTCCCAATGCAGGTTCACCCTTGACCTCCTATCAGAATTCAAATGTTACCATTTGCCTTCGGTTTCATCTCCTTTGGACCCTTCTTTCAAATTAAGTGTTGATTCAGGGGATCTCTTACTCAACCCCACCATATATTAGAAGATAATTAGTTATCTCAACTATCTCACCCACACATGACCAGATATTTCCTTTACCGTTCAATATCTCTCTTAGTTTATTCACTCTCCTCACACACATCACTACAATACTGTCTATGAGTTCTTTAGTATTATGACTTGACCCTGGTTGTAGTACCCTATATTTTTCCTAGCTTAAATTCATTCCTAAAATGTCAAGAACTTGCTTCAAAGATGAATATCATTTATTTCGTGCGGTAATTTCAAGATTTTGACTTTTTATTGTGTGGGAAATTGAATAAGCTTTCCATGATACTAAATGCACCTAAATTTGACACTCAGTGAAGGAGTTATGGCATTTTTAAGTTGACAGTTTGTCACCTAGACTCTCAGCGCGTCGTGGAGCTAAACAAAATGGCAATCGTCAATTCCAGTGGACCTCCATGATTTTGGCACGTTGCAGAGTGGTCCATTTTCCCAATTGTTCCATTCCAATGAGACTCTGAATTATGGCACGTCGTGCCAATGTCCAAAATGACAAAACTTTAGGGCATCTCGATGGTGGCGCATCACTGAGAAAGCCCAGTTCCTATTCGCCAGTTTCCAGTGAGCCACCATGATAGTGGCGCTTCACGGTGGCCCATTAAATTGGGACCCCAGTTTAATTTTTCAGTTTCGTCTAAAAGTTAAAAGGGATATTTTGGACTTTTTCCAGCCCCCAAAATCGTCCAAACATCATATTAAAGGCTATTACAAGCATTCTATGGTATATTTCTCAAAATATCTCTCAACCAAAGCTTCATCATTCAACCTCAAGAATTCCAAGATTTCACCATCCTTTTCCCAAATTAATTCAAGATTCGCTACTCAAGAATTATAAGAATCACCATTCAAGAGAACTAATAGGATCTCAAAAGCAAGCTTGTTCATCTAGTTCATCATCGAAGGTATGTAGAGTTTGAACAAGAATAAATCTTTCATTTTTGTGTCCAAAAACTTAAATTTTATTACAGATTTTATGATTTGCAAGTTGGGTTTATACCCAAAATGTCTTGTTTTGAGTTTATGAACTTGTAAGTTATTTAAGCCTTAAAGTGTATGTTTATTCCACCTATTTATGCTTTAAATTGCGGATTTATACCATGAATTGCATATCCCTATTGTGAATTGCTATTTTCAAATGTTTCCAAGTTAATTGCTAAGAATTAAGATTTATTATGAAATTGTGATCATTTAAGTATATATATACATGCTTTAAATCCAAGGATGAATTCTTGAGATTATAAGAGTATTGCAATTCTATTATTTTGAGCATGAAGTTTATTGTGAGTTGAATTGATTTCCAAGTATGGTTTGTAAGCCATAAGTTTCAGTATTCATATTCAAGAAAGAAGATTTTTTTTACAACACTTGATCTTTTGATCCTAAGCTAAATTAGCAATCCACATTATTTATGATTTAAAGCAATGAGAAGTATAATTGGTTTTTATTAAAAACCCTTGTGCTGTTCTAAGGTGGATTTCCTAAAAGTTCTAAGCAATAAGTATGGGAGTAGTATTTAGCACCGAGTTGGGTATGATTCTAAGGTATCATGCCCCAGAACTACGAGCCACTGTAGGTTCTAAATGCCCGTAGTGGGCTAAGATAGTGATCACTAAAGTTAAGGTTCTATTCCAATGACAAAGATATAACAGCTCTCCCCAAAGTGGGCAATACGTTGGACTGCATGTCAGCTCACATGGTTTATGCCGGTTAGAAAAAACTCCCAAAGTCTAAACTCCTAAATCCTAAAGTTCCCAAATTTCTAAAGCTCCCAAAGTTTTTATGTACTAAAGTTTTTAAAGAATTCCCTATAGCTTAATAGTAAAGATTTTCAGAATAGTTTTATAGTATCTCCTTCAGATAAAGTGTTTACACTAAAGTTGTAAAGCTTACGGACTACAGACTCTAGAATAGAAAGAGTAATAGAAAAGCTTTTAGAAAACTAAGTGTTAAAGTTTACAAGTTTTACTCAAATTATGCTTTACAAAAAGATATAAGCTACAGTTTTCAGCTTTCAGCTTACAGATTAAGATTGAGTCCTTTCTACACTTAGACAGTATGATTTAAAGGAAGAATACAAGTACAACTTTTAGAACTAAATATTATGGTTCACAAGATTCATAAAGTATGTTTTGCTTCTTATTGCCTCATATTCCAGTATTTCAGATATTCCAGCTTATATGAGTCATTTACATTTAGTATGCATTATTTTACAAGTTATGATGATGTGATGATGTTTTACTTATGCATTTAACCCTCATATACTCAGTACATCCTCAAAGTACTAATCCACATATATATCTATGTGCTACATTGTCTCATAATGTAGGTATCAGTTCAGTTGTAGCACACATACAATATTTAGGCAGATTGCAGCTTCCAGTCAACAGGTGATGAGTTCTCTTGATTCAAGGGCTCGAGTTAGTTTTTTAGTTTGAGTAGTATTTCATTTTCTTGATTCAGTCGTATTGATTTGCGATAGTTGGGGGTCATGTATAGGCTACCTATAGTCAATACTAGTAGGGGCTTCATAGACAGTAAGTAGAGTTAATGAATTTTCTTCCAGTGTTTAGTTGTAAAAGCAGAGTTGTAATCATTTCAATTTAAGTTTTGTACTGATCAAATTCAGAAAAAATTTATCTTCTGCTAATTTTATTCAGATTTAAGTATTTTTTTAGTTGCTTATAAGTTATGCCAGTAGAAGGTTTAGTTTGGGATCACTTGTAGTCCTAGGCACCGTACGACTCATCAGGATAGATTTTTCAGGCATTACAAACTTTGTATCAGAGCACAAGGTTCAAGTGTCCTAGGGTGTCTGTAAAGTCGTATTTCGTAGAGTTTTATGGAATGGTATGGAGATGTCTGTACTTTTGTTTGAGTGGCTACGAGGCATTTAAGAAAAGTTTCCTTTCTTTCCTACTCTAGATCATGCAGTAAAGTTGTTCTCTCAGAAACTTCTATCTACTCGTGTGGTACCCCAAAATGTTTTACCTATGACTTATTCTCGAGATAACATAATTTAAAAGTTCTAATTTCTCCCCAGATGATGCTCTCATATTTGCTAGTAGAAGTTTCAGAAGTCAGACAAAGGGCTTGAGAGAAGCTCTCTAATGTGTCATAAGTTCCTTGAGTTGAAAGTCTATGTTCTCATCCTTATGAGTTGTTCAGTTGAGATAGATATGGATATGTATTCAGATTCCTCATTATTTTTTCAGTATAGATAGTGCTCATGAGTAGAGATAGTATGAACCTAGATTGTTGAATAGAGTCTGCATTCGAGGGATAGTATGAGCTTTAGTGTTATGATGTATTACTAGTAGAGCCTTGTTGTAGTTGGAAGTATAGGTATAGAAGATTAGTGGTGAGAAAAGTGAGAGTGTCAATTGATAAAAAGTATAGACATAAACTTTGCATTTTAACGAGTTGTGTAAAGGTGATAGGTTCTTGTGTGTTAGTTTAGTGGAGGGAAGAGAAGGAGTTATTAGGTAAGGTAAATTGTTGTTTGCTTGAAGCAAGAAAGAAGTTCTTGTGTTGTTTGGTGGTTTAGTATCATTTATTTAGGCTCCCTAGTTTAGCCAAAGCTTGTAAAGCGATGATAGTAATTTAGATGTATTGTGTAGAAGGGTAGACAGTAATGAGGTGTAGAAGGAGGATGTGTTAATGGATTTTGATAATATAGACCATATGATTATGATCGATTATGGTTGTTATCAAATTCTAATGGACTAGTATTTCTTGATGTTTTATTTCATAGATTTCAAGCGAGAATTGTATGTGAGGTTGGGTTGTTAATCCTTTCCAGCACTAGATACTAAGTTTGAATTGGATGTGATGGTTTCTTGGTTGTGATGCTAGTTATATGAAAGTGATCTAGTAGGCTTGAACAGTGCATGTAAGAATTTAAGTTTGTTGATTTGAAATTTAGCATGATGTTATGGGCATGATGTAGAGGCGTGCCCAAGGTGATATGGGGTTGCTTTATTTTCCAAGGTTATTACGTGTTATGTGTGATTAGTAATACTGTTGGGTTGCTAAGTGGAGGAGACTAGTTATATGTATATATGATGCTCTTAATAGCTAAGTTAAGGAGTTATGAGAAGATGATGTTGAGTCTTTTTTTGCATAATCTTGATTCTCATGGTTTAGAAATACAAGTTTAGAGATGTGATATTAGTAAGCTATGACAAGAGTAGTTTGGTTTATTAAGGTTGATGATATCTGTGTTAAGTGTTAGAATCTATGTTTGAGTCCTTGAAAATTGAGCAAACAGAAGTAAGAGTCGAAGCTTTAGGTGGTGTGAACTCAGGATATGGTGATACCCATGAAACTTCTAAGTTAGTAAGAGTTTAAGATATTATGTGATGACTAGTGAATCTATAAAAAGATAGAGTTGTATCTCGAAAGGAAGTATTGGAAGTGGGGTTTACACTTTCAGGTGTAGTCTTTTAGAGTAAGTTTTTTATTTGCTTGAATTGTTATGTTCTAGACTCTAGAGCGTATTGAGTGTGGCTCAGTTTAGCGTATAGTAGAGGGGTTCCATAGAATTAGAGTGATGGTTTAAAGCTTAGGGGGAGATGATGCCAAAGTCAGACTTCCAGATTCTAGTAAGTAATGCCAGTATAGTATAAAAAGTCGGTAAGAGAGGATGATGCTCGACCCATTCTCACCTTAGTACAAAGTTTAATACTTTAGTTATTCCGATATTTACTCATGCCTCACGTGTTATTTCCCTGACCATAGATCATATTTATGCATAAAATAGAGAGTCATGTACTCTCCCAGTTCCTAGTATAAGGAGTTTCACGTCATCCCGCAGTCGGAATCACATTCCATAAGTTATGAACTCCAAATTTAGGTCATGCAACTCATGACTCATGTACTCTTGCTTTACAACATGTTCAGTTCCAGTACTGTAATGCCCCAAAAATGGGTCCTGGAGCATCACACGGTGCTTGAGGCTACGAGTAGACCCAAGCTAACCCTTTAAGCCATTTTTATTCAGTTCAACACGAATCAACGGGGTTTCCATAAATAACCCTCAAATATCAACAGAGTAATCATCATCCAATAATAAAAGAATTTCAGAAAGATAACAAAATACGACTTATTAGTCAACTCCCAACATCTATACTAGTCTGACAAGCCTATAAGAAAATCAATAAAACAGCGAGCCATTGAGACATGCCCCAACAGACTCATACTCAGTTATCAAATGTAAATAATTTCGTGAAACCAACATCAGACATCACGTCCCCGGAACATGAGGACTCATCACGACAGAAGATGTAGAACAGTGTGCCCGAAGAATCACTGTTGAACCAGAACTGAGCACCTGAACCTACATTCAGAGAAAATACAGCCCACATCCGAAGATGTGGGTCAGTACCATGGAAAGGAACAGAGTATATGGGGGTGTATGCAGCTGTATAAACATCATCATCATAAATATTTATAAGAAATATGCAGGATGTATGAAAGACTCACATAGCGCGAAGAAAATCATCATAATCATGAGAGAATGAAATAAGTATAATAACACATGTGAGTCATCCTATAATTTATCAATCACTTTCAGTTCATCAAGAATTTCAATTCTCATAATGTAAATATCATTTAAATCTTTTGAAAGAATAGCTTTCACAATTCCACTTTCAAATCACTTCACCGTTCACCATAGACACAAAGAAACACAAACACACACTGGGAGAGATCCTATAACCGACATAAACCATGTGAGCCACATGGATTCCAACATCCAACCCACATTGGGGAGAGCCATTGTGCTACCCATTTATCATAATCAAACACGTTGTGGATTTCTTTCACATTCGAGTTCCAAGCGACTCCATTAAGACCAAAAGGTCAAATCATTCAACACATCTCAAATATTTAACATTAACGTGATTATAGAACACATTTTCTCAAAGACACAATTTCAAATGGGGTTCAAGACCCAAATATCAAAATCATGATAAATATCATTCAAGATTCATGCTTTATATCTCCACACATGTAAATTTATCTTTCAAAATCATAAACATCAAGATTTCATAATAATCATCATAAGATATGGGTTCATGCTTGAAATTCATAAAAATCAAATAAAAATCATGCCTTTGTAAAGAAAATTACTTTTGGGCACAAGAACGAAAGAGAGTTCTTGTTGAAAAACCCCACATACCTTGAATGATGAACTTTAGATCGATACTTATTTTTGAGATGTTAATCGTGCCTTTGAATAATGGTTCTTGGAGTTCTTGAACTAGGAACTTAGAATCTTGAATAAATTTGCAGAATTAATGGTGAACTTTGGAGGTTCTTGAAGTTGGATGTAGGAGCTTAGGGTTTTCTTTTTTAGGGAATTTGATGAAACATAATATATAATGCTTCTAATAGGCTTTAATATAGGGTTTGTATGGATTTTGGGTGAGGGAGAATGACCAAAATGCCCCTAAAAAGTCAAATAATTCTCGAATCTATCCTTTGGTGGTCTATTTTGATAGTCTGAAGTAGATCAACCATAACATTTTACTCCCATATCCAAATTGGATGAAAATAATTTCATTACAAAGAGGACTCTTAGATCTTTCCATTGATATATTGTATCTCACACAGATCATTGTGTACAAGGATTTATGATCGTTTGAAGTTGACCCAAAAATTCACTTTTGATAGGTTGAAGTAGATCGACCATAACCTTTTGCACCGATAGACAAATTAGATGAAACCAATTTCATTAAAAAGAGGACTCGCAGAACTTTCCGTTGATATATAGTAGATCACGCAGATCATTATGAACAAGGAGTTATGATCATTTAAAGTTGGAGTAAATACACCAGGCCTTAGTACTTTTTCTTGCACGTTTTACTGTTCACTACTATTCACAGTTCGATCAGAATGTTCATAACTCGTCGCTCGGGTGTCCGTTTTGGATGATCCAGATATCATTGGAAATCTTATTTGATACTCTACAAAATGGTGGGTCATAATCTAAGACATTCCACACGGAAAATTTATAATTCATTCTAGAAGATAGAACCCAACATATTTACGCACAAAATTTCAATGAAAAATTTCCTGAGGTATTACAAGTACTCATGTAATACTCTTAAAAATCAGTGAAGTTCAGAGTTAAATCATGTACATCCTCAAATTTGGTCTCTTTAATGAACCCATGACGTGAATACTCTATTCCTCAGGCCTCAATAAAGTGTCAAGTTATTCTTAGTATACCCTCATGTTTCAGACCCTATATTCCACCAACCATTTGGTGATCTTCCCTTAGCCCAAGATAGTGATGATGAGCAATTGTGTGGATGATAGATAGTAAATGTGTTATGTATGGGAAGATTGTTGTAAGATGATTTTATGTAAGTCTATAAGTTTGAAATAAATTTTGAGGTGAATTTTATTTTCTTGTGTATGAATTGGTTAGTTGAGAATACTTTATGTGTACTATCCTAAGAATTGAATAGTGTATAGAAGTTGTTATTGATAGAGGTATTGAAGAATTTGGGAAAGATGCTCTTATGGGTATTTATTTAGAAGTGCATGTGTGGCTATGAAAATAGGCTTGAATGTCATATTGGTATCTAAGGGGATAGGTGTGTTGTGCATTGGAGGATTTCTAGTAAGAGGTTGGATTTAGTTGTTGAGGTGATACGAAGAATCATCTTAGAGTGAAAAGTTATGACAATTCTTGGGGTATTGAATCCGCGGTTCAAGACTAGTATTATGGTAGTACCTTGTGAGTTCGAGTTAGGCTTGACCATGATGAGAGAATTTCGCACCATTTAGACTTTAGTAGATGGATTTATAAATGCCATGTGAGAATTATAAGTTGAAACAAGTGATTATCATATTTAAGGGAATAGCATAGTTAAGAAAGTGTTGGAGAAGTGTTGCTAAGCTTGAAGACACGAAGTTGCGTTGCTTGAGGCCTAGTAATTCTATCTTAGCTTATGATTCATGGGTCTATATTCCCTGCTATGGAGATGTAGCAATATTATGATTCCTTATTCAAAGGTCTCGTTCATATCATGCCCAAAGTTCTTTACTTCCTAATAGTGTTAAACTTTCTTAGAAAAACGTTGAAGAAATGCTCCATATAGGTATGAGCATTCAGTATGATTCAGTCAGTGTAGCTAGAAATCCAGTCTAACCGTCAGACAAATGAATCTCTATAGTTTTTTTTCATCTTCCTATATAGTCTAGTCTCACTACCTGAAATTTTGTGAGTATGGCCATTTCAAGAGGTAATTTGTTCGCATCTATGTAAATTGTGGATCCATCTCAGTATATGAATTAGGCATCAGTTTCCAATTCAGATATTAAGCTAAAGCCATGATTCAGTTCATAAGTATCCTGTGTATCATCTCAGTCTTTTCCAAGCATTTCAGCCAAATCAATATCATTCGGGGATGAACGATCCCAAAGGGGAGATGTTGTAATGCCCCAAGAATTTCATGAAGTTTTCATATCATAAATATCTCATTCTTTTCTCATGAAATCAGATCCATCCTAAGGTAATGGTTAGTCATAAGTTGACACTCTCGTTTTGATCTCAGCCATATAGTTATTCTCATGAAAGTTCATGCACTCACAGATCATTTTAGTAGCCTGCTACGTTGAGATTCCATCATACAGTTTATTTCAATTGAGCATGATATCTTATAGCCTAGGATTCCTCTGTAATTTTAGCTTAATTAGCCACATTCGAAGACGAATATTCCCAAGGGGAAGATATTGTAATACCCCAATTTTTTTCTAGATTAAATTAGTCCCTAGAATGTCCAGAAATTTCTTCAAAGATGATGTAGTATTTTCAATATTTTCACTTTTTATTGTGTGAGAAATTGAATAAGCTTTCTATCGATACAAAATTCACCTAAATCCGACACTCAATGAAGGAGTTATGGCATTTTTAAGTTGACAGTTTGTCACCTGGACTTTCAGCGCATCGCGGAGCTAAGAAAAATGGCAATCGTCAATTCCAGTGGACCTTCATGATATTAGCTCATTGTGGAGTGGTCCATTTTCCCAATTGTTCCATTCCAGTGAGACTCCGCCATTCTGGCACATCGCGCCAATGTCATAATGATAAAACTTCAGGGCATCACGATGGTGGTGCGTCGCGGAGAAAGATTGCAGCTATGTGCTACATTGTCTCATAATGTAGGTATCAGTTCAGTTGTAGCACACATACCATATTCAGACAGATTGCAGCTTCCAGTCAACAGGTGATAAGTTTTCTTGATTCAAGGGTTCGAGTTTGTTATATAGTTTGAGTAGTATTTCATTTTCTTGATTCAGTCGTATTGATTTGGGATAGTTGGGGGTCATGTCCGGCTACCTATAGTCAATACTAGTAGCGGCTTCATAGACAGTCAGTAGAGTTAATTTATTTGCTTCCAGTGTTGTGTTGTAAAAGTAGAGTTGTAATCATTTCAATTTAAGTTTTGTATTAATCAGATTCACAAAATAGTTATCTTTCACTTATTTCATTCAGATTTAAGTATTTTTTCAGCTGCTTATAAGTTATGCCAGTACAATGGTTATCTTAGGATCAATTATGGTCCTAGGACACGTGTGACGTATCGGGATAGATTTTTGGGGTGTTACACTGGTTAAGGTTAGATCATGTCATCGTCTCCCTCTTTTTCTCTACTCACTTTTTGTGATGCCAATTGGTGTAATACCCCGCATGTTTCTAAGCTAGGAAGTGGATAAGTATTCCTACGTATGAAATCTCCTATCCTTTGATTCATACTTGAGTACATTATTTACAATAAATATCCTAGTGATAGGATAGCTTATGATGCATTAAGCATATTCATACGAGTCACTTAAGGTAATACAAGCTAAGATTTTTTGAATCCATCGAGTTTTAGTGTTCGATTTTGCAAGGGTTATATTTGAATGAGTATAACTCGATGTTAATATGATATTTTTGCTGATTTAGACCCACCAAATTGTAGAGAATCGAATTAGGTTTCCAATGATACCAATTTTGCCTTAATCTAATACCCGAGCGAAAAGTTATGCCCATTTTCGTGAGAGAAAGTAAGGATAGGCGATTGGTTAGGCTCCGCCCAACCAAACATAGGCGATTGGTTAGGTGCCGCCCAACCTAGCTTAGGCAATCACTTGGCGCCATCTAAGTTAGTTCTAGGTGCCAAAAACACTCTGTTTTGAGTTATTTTAAGGGTAATTAAGTCTTTTAACACTCCTTACACGTCCCTAAACATAGCCCTACGAAATATATAGCTTCTAAACATATTACAACCCTATAATCATCTCAAAGCTCATCATCCAAGAGAACTAAAAGAGAAGAACAACTAGGGTTGTGTAACTAAGCTTGAAGATCCAATTTCAAGGAAATTCCTCCGTCAATCATCAAGAATCTTCCTTCTAAGGTTTGCTTGAGTTGATTCATGGACTTCTTTCATCCATGAAGCTCAAGAACCATCTTCTATATTTTGTATCATGATGTTTATGTTTTTGGTGGTTAATGTTCATGTGGTTAGAGTTTGATGATGCATATGATAGGATCTTTGTATTTTTATTGTGAGGATATGGTGGTATTTATCGTATAAATATGTGAAATTGGTGGTTGAATATTTGTAATCTTGATGAATCCACCTATGCCTAAGATGTGCATGTAAGGTTTTTGTGAAAATACCTAAGGGAATAGAAATTATGCTTTTATGACATAATAAGTCCTAAATGACTATTCCATGTTCCAAGTTTATGTTCAACGTGATCTCCGTGCTATTGTCTTGAATTGAAGAAGTTGTACGAGATGCTTATGATATTGTTGCGATATTGAATGACCATGTTATTGAAGCCATTCAAGTATATACATGTGTGCATTTCCGATCATGTGATAGTCTATTGGGAATCATTCTTATTATGAAAGCCTTACTTATGATATTGTGAATTGTGGACTCAAATCTTGTAATCAAGTCATGTCATGTGTGTCAGTTTCCTCCTATTGAGTCCTGGGGGTACTTTTACCCGAAAACTATAGTTGTGTGCCTAGAGACATGTCATGTTTCACGATATCCGAACTCAAGCTATGATTCCATAGCTTCACTCAGTCATGTGACTCAGGAAAACCTAATGATCTTAGTCAGTTGTCAGATATCAGTAACATTTTGCTAGTCAACAGAATTCAGTAAGATTAAGTCATGCACAGTCAGTTATTCACGTCCAGTCCCTCCAGATGGGAGTAGAGGTTAGCACCGAGTGAAACCAAGGATGGGAACTCACCCACCAGTTCAGGGTGTGATTCTTAGTAGTCATCCTTGTGTTCCAAAACTACATAGCCAGCGTAGGTTGAGACATCTTAATCTGTCAAATTAGGGTTGATGAGGTGGCTTAACCCGTCAGTTTACGGTTCCTACCATTCTCATTGAGTGCCCGCCAGATAAGGGTCACTCATAGGCTGTCCTTACCCAGGGCACGGTATTGACACCCCTCCAGTCGGGGCAGAGATTGGACCCCAGCTTAGCCATAATGGCATACATGGGGAATGTCGGTTAAACACTACTACCCACAGTTTCAGTATCAGTCTCAATAAAAGAGCTCAGGGCATTCTTCAGATTTTAGTATATACAGGACTGTCAGATACAGTCATCCATGTTATCAATTTTAGTATCAGTCATGACAGTTATCAGTAAACCATGTATTAGCTTATAGGTCATGCTATCACGTATTCACGATCCCAGTTTCTATATATGTGTGTTTGAACTTCACATTAGTCAGTCAGTGTTGTTCATGCATTAAACCCTTTATGTTCAGCCTACCTTCCTCGTATACTCAGTACTCCAGTTGTATTGACGCATTTTTGCTATGGTTCTTTCTTTTCATGTTACACCATAGGTTCTGAGACACGAGCACTAGCCCAGCAGTAGTGGTAGCATTCCAGTCGCAGAGACACAGTGAGTCCTCATTGATTCGAGGACAATATGATTTGATACATTTATTTATTTCTTCAGTTCAATTTTACGAAGTTAGTTGGAGACATGTTCCTTAAACTCCTTATTCAGATAGTTTAGAGGCTTTCAGATTTACGTTCAGACTTAGCATTTAGATTGGGTGGTTTTGGGTATTTTCATCCACATGATTTTATTCAGTTGAACCTTGTGGCCTTACAGTTTTATGTATTCCGCATTATTATATCATAATTTGCAGTATACAGCTACAGATATCAGTCATGGGTTAGCTTGTGGTCCCTCGGGGTCATGAGCACCGTGTAGCATTCCGATTCAGCGAATTGGGGTGTTACAATTGGGCATCGTGTGTTGACTCCCGCCGCTCAGTCAATGAATTTTTCATCAATTTAGGAGGATCTCCAATTTCTTGGAAATCTAAAAAGCAAGTCTTTATTTTCCTTTCCCCTGCTAAAGCAGAGTATCAATCTATACATATATTGGTCTCTAAGATCACTTGGCTTCATCGTCTCCTTCGAGATCTCACTCTCATACCTGACCTGCCTATACCAGTTCACTCGGACAGCAAAGCCGCCCTCTATATCGTTAAAAATCCGATCTTTCATGAGCGCATAAAACATGTGAAAATTGGTTGCCACTTTATCAGGCAACAATTTCTCTCCGATCTCATCTCCCTAAATTTTGTGCCCACTTCTTTTCTACTGGCGGATATTTTTACTAAACTGTTATCGGGACCTTCTCATTTCTCTGTACTTCCCAAGTTGGGGTTGTTTTCTACACCCTCCAACTTGAAGGGGGTGTTTACAATGGTGATACTGCTGCTACAAATATTGAGGATGAAGAGGCACAAGACTACAAAGGCCCAAATAGAATAATAATTTTGTAACTTTCTTGTATATACATTTGGGATAGAATATAAGTAATTGTTAGTTAGTTACAAGAATAGACAGGTGTACATACAATGTAGGAAGTAGACTGTAGGAAGTTTCTATTTCTTGTCCTGTAAGCTAATCCTATCTTGTATAAATCATGACATAAAGAATAAGCAACTCACTAAGAAAATTCTCCAATACTTGCTCTTCAAATTTTTACAAAAGTTATTAGGGAATGTTGCCCCATAATGATTTCTACAATGTGTGATTCGAACTTAACTGAACTTTAATACAAATATGAAACAATGAGTGGAAAATCGTAAAAGAAAACACAACTCTAGTTTTGTTTTCATTTGTTTCCTTCACTTCTGATTTGCTTTGTTAATTTATTCACTCTTTTTCAATTTAAGTGACATTTAGGCTCTAACAATGTACTAAAGGGCGATAAAATCACACGTTTGTATTACAAGGGACTCAAACTGTTGTTAGCATGAAACTTGTATTGTAGGTTAGAGGTATCAGGTATGTGAATGCCCTGCCTTAATTATATGTAAACACTAATTAGGGAGAGAGTATCCTAGTAAGTACTTCTTCATTCTTAATCAGAGGTTTCGGGTTTGAGCAGCCTCCCGAGTATGGAGTCGGGCTTTACCCTTCGGTGTGAAACTTTCCAACATGAATCCAAATTTAATTGGGTTCTAATACAAATATCGAACATTGGCCGAAGGAAAAAAACAATAAATAATTCGAGAGATGCTATGCGAATCTAGCATTTGTGATTTCTTCATGAACTAGGACAATCATTGATCTCCTGTGCTGCCAAGCTACTTTAAAATTCTAAGTTCTAACCGACTTGCACCCCACATCTTTTCTTGTTCCCTTGGTGGGGAAGATTATAGTGGAAACTGATGGGATTATTGAACAATACGTCGTTTGTTTCAAAATAGTTGTGAAGTTTCAACTTCTAGAAAAATAAATTAGATTAATTTGTTATATTAAATTTTAAATTTAATTATTTAAAAATTATCCTACTTTGTAAAATATGTTGAGTATGTTGTTGTTGTGGTTGAGATTTTTAAAAATTACTAGTTTAGTCGCACGTATATCGCACGTGTAACTTTTAATTATTTAAAATTAGATAATTTTGTCTATTGCTAAGATTTTTAATGAAGAGCAAAAAAGTTCAAATCATTCTCAAAGATGCTTCATACTTTAATAAAATAATGTAAACATAACATATATTTTACTATAAGCATATGTATTTTACCACCAGAAGTTTCAAGTGGTTAATCAATCGTCACTTTGCTTTTGTCATGTTGTACCTCTTTTCCTTGTTGCTAAAGACCAAGAGAGATGCATCGATTTGAACCATATTTGTAGTACGATTAATTTTTTTTATATATTTTTTCTATATTTAAAATCTTTTCTTATGTTTAAAGTTAAATCTTTAGAATTTATTTGATTACTTACTTAAAGCTTTTACAAATTTGATATTTCTTAAATTTTTTTAGATTTTTTAAATCTTCTTAAAATCAATTAGTTGATTTAGAATTATTAAACTAATGAAAAAAATATCTAATAAGGAAATGTTTACGGTAATTATTAATTAATTTTCAAAATCTTAATATTAGGAAAATAGTGAAAAGACAATTTTATCTAAAATACAGACTTTTAGTAAAAGGCAAAAATTTCAAATAATATTTCTAATACCTTTACACCTAGTTTAGTACACGTGCTTGTTCAAATCAATTATAATTTTTTATCTATTACATATTATAAGTCTTACAAAGAAGACATTTAAAATCAATTTACCTTTAAATTTTTGTTCATCAATCATGTTGACATTATCACCATCATCCATCTTCAAGATACCTACAAAATCAATACAAAACAAATCAAATACTATAATATTATTTTTGAAAGGGAAAAAAAATTCTAAATTAAAGAACCAAGAATAACCTAAAATCAAAAATAAAGTATGTTCACCAAAAGGAAGTAATAAATATTTACGGACTAAAATTGCTAGATGAAATAAAATTGAACATATTGCACCATAAATTTTTTAATCAACTTTTTATTCTTTCCAAATTTAGATATTACCTTTTGCGATAATTTTTATTTAATTTTTTTTATCATATATTTTAAGACTCTATAATTGTTACCTTCTAATATTTTTACCTTATATTTTTTTCGTATCATAGGTAATTCTTAATTTTTAAAATATGCTATTATAATTTAAATAAGAAAAATTCGACAAAATTTGATATTGTTTACTTTTCTTGTTTTCTTTTTATTCCTTTCGCGTGAGATTTTTCTTCTTCCTAATATGATCTTTCTTTCCCTATAGTTGTATGATTTTTGTTCTTTTTGTTACTCTAATTTCTTTTTCTTCTCTTACAATTTTAGTTAATTTCAAACTACTAAATATAAAAAGATAGTAAAAAATAATTTTGTCTAAAGTAGAGATTTTTAATGAAGGTCAAAAAGTTCAAATCACTTTTCTAAGGGTCTTCACACTTTTAATATATTATAGATTATAGATATCAAAAATACTATATATAACAATTTCTTATATCAATATGATGAAAAAATACACCTTATAGAACCACATTTAGGGATAAGGGATGGAGGACAATTTTAATAAGACATAACACATAAACGTAATGTGCTCCTTAGTTTGACCTCAGATGACAATATAACTGTCTAACGGGCCGGAACGGTTCAATCCGGAACCGGCCCTCTCAATTTTGCCGGGTTCCGGGCCGGTTCCGGGCCGGTTTTGGCCTTAATCGGGCCGGGCCGGGCCGGGCCGCACAGTAAAAACTTTAAAACCCACCCGGAACCAGCCCACTTAACCCAACCCGCTAAAACCCGGTCAAACCCGGTTAAAAACCGGTCAAATCCGTCAAAAAATTAAATAAAAAATTAAAGATACACTAGATATACACTATATACACTTCATATACACTATATATACATTCGATATACACTATATATACCCATGAAGTCATAATTTCTTCAAGTTTGAGGTCGTCGTTGGGCTATGGTTCCATTCCTTGGTTTCTTATATCTGCTCTATACATGTATACGTTAAACATACACGTCAATAGAAGATCCATTCACATATATACACTCTATTCTATGTATATGTAATACTTTACTACATTATATATACATTACAATATGTATAGATATACTTATATACTAATTTATAAAAAATATACACATATATATGCACCATTCAATATATATGTACTAGTTTAAATAAAAAATATACACATGTATATATTAAATATACACTTCTATAGAAGATATATAAACATATACATTAAATATACATTAAATATACATGAAATATACATTAAATATACACTTTTTTCCGTTGCCGGGCCGGGCTGGGCCGGTTAACCGGCGGGCCTGGACCGGGTTGGTCCGGGCCGGGTTAACCGGGCCCAAATTTTTAAAAAAAACGGACCGGGACCCGGTACCCTAAAGCCCTAGGGCTTTCCTGGCCGGGTCAAACCGGTCCGGTTTGGTGTTATGGGCCGGGTTGGGCCGGGTCAACCCGGCCCGTTTGATACCCTTAGATGAAAACTACGTCCTTCAATTTTGGGTTTGCACAAGTAGGCACCAAAATAAACTTATATAAAGTTGAACAAGTAGATACAAAAATCTTATCTGACAATTTGCATCCAGAGAGTTTTAGAGAGAGTTCTAAAGAGAGTTTATTATCTAGTAAACTCTCTCTAAACTCTCAAATTCCTATTTGTATCTTTCTCTTCATTTTGTTCTTCTTCTGTTGTTGTCATGCTGCTAAATTCGTCTTTTATAGCTATTTCATATTTTTTTAATAATTCTATAAGTGTTAATTTAGTTATAGTTGTTGATGATGTTTCTTCTGTAGGTTTGTCAGTTCTTAATACTCTTTTATTATTTTCAGTTAGATTTGAAAATCATAATTTCACTGTTCCTATTAGTGTTCTTTCTATATATTCTGATGCATCTGTTACATTTATATTATTATCTAATAATTATTTTGTCATATATCCTTTCCATAATTGTATTATTTTTCTGTATCTATTACACAATCTAAGTCTAAAAAGTTATAATTTTTATTAACTATTTGTTTTGGTGTCCATTTGTCATATTCATCGTTTAGATTATATCTTTTAAACTTATTCTTATAATATGTAGGTTTTCTTATTTCTGATGTTCTAGGTATTATATTTTCATCTTGTTTTTTATCAAGAGTATTTATTTCTGTGTTTCTATTTTCTTAGTTTTCTTCATTAATTACTTCTTGTTTTTCATTGATTTCTAAATTTTTTGTATTTGTTAAGATTTCTGTATATGTTTCACTATCTTCTGAATCATAATTATTTGTTTCTTCAACATCTATTGTATTTATTTCTAATTTTTTTTTAAATTGATTTATCTCGTTTAATAATTTTTGTTCTTTATCTTTTTCTTTTTTTTTCTTTCTATCTTTTTTCATACAAATCTTTTAGCATTTGTAGTTCTTTTTCTAATTCAGCAATCCTACTATTTTTAGTTTCTTCTATTTTTCGTATTTCTTCTGTAGTTTGTTGTTTTAATTTTTCTATTTCCTTTTTTCTATCTATTTCTTCATTTTCTTTTTCTATCTTACCATAGCTATCAATTTATTGTCTAATTTTAATTCTTCTTTTTCTAACATTAAATATAAATGTTTACCTAATTTCTTATACCTTCTTCCTAGATTAGAAAATACTAATTTTATTTTTAATCCTTCATGATTTTCATATATTTTTTTATCTATTATAAATTCTTCTTTGTTCATTTTTTATTTAATTGTTAATAGATCATGTTGGTATGTATATTCTAGACTATCTATTGTTGATTCTAAATTTGATATTTCTTCTTTTTGTGCATTTATTGAGTTTTTACTAACTCCGGCAATTATATTATATTGAAGTCTTTCTATCCTTATTTTTAATTCCTTACGTTTTCAGATATTATTTGCTTTAATTATTTATATTTTAATAATTTTTGTACGTTATTCATCTAAATAATATTTTGGGGAATATCTAAATCTAGTTTTATCAAATAAGTCATAATTAATAAATTAATCAAATAAATCCAAATATATACTACTTCCGTAACTTTAAACAGCATAAGCTCTGATACCAATTGTAGAGGGGTGCGGATTTAGGCGTGGAAACTTTACTAGATAATAAATAGTTATTAGGATTTAGGCGTGTTACTTTACTAGATAATAAATAGTTATTAGGTAATAAGTATTTTATTTTATATAATGTATTTTGTGAATATTATTGATTGTATTAATTTTCATTTTTATCTTCTTGACTTAAGATATTTTATTAATTCATATTCTATATTAGATATTATCGTAATTAAATTATCTAGTGTTCTAGGATCATCGTTAGTATTATGTAATCTTTTGTATTCTAGATATAAACTATATAGTTTATTTTCGATTTCTTTTAATGATTTATTCTTTTCGTAAGACGTATCCATTAATTTATGTAATTGTTAAATACTTTGTAGTAATATTCATTAACTTTTTTTCTTCGTTCTTGTATTTTTTACTTCCATATATCTTATTAACATATTCAATTTTACTGATATTCATATTTTGGGGGGTGATTAAATGATAGTTGATTAAATGTTTTGCTATAATATTCTTTAACTTTTTCTCTTATTTTTTGTAAGTCTTCTATATTATTTTTAAGATATTCTAAATATTCTATATCTTTTATTTTAAAATATTCAATTAAATTTATTTTCATATGGCTTTCTGTTAATCTTATTTCTTCCATTTCTTGTCTCCAATATTTTAGATATTCGTAATTTATCATTTTATTCTTCTAAAGTAAATGTGTAATAATCTATTCTATTTGTACTATATTTCATATCTTGCTTGAGGTTATTAATACTACTAACTATTTTTTTTTTGTTCTCTTCTTAATGAATTTTTTAAACTATCTAAACTTTTATCTTTGCTTTTTTCTAAATTTTTCAAGGTTTTGTCTATCCATTTTAATTTTTCTATTAGATTTTTCATTATTTCTCTAATTTGTTTTCTATAATTAATTTCTTTATGTAGGTCTTCTTGGTTTTCTCTAATTTTCTTAATATATTCTGACATTTTTAGTCTGTATAATATCCATCTGAATCTAAATAATATTGATGTTCATAATATATGCATAAGTTTTCAATATTATTTAATAATTTTTCCTCTTTATAATCTTGTAATTTTTCCCGTATTATTTTCATTATGTCTATAATTTCTATATCTCTAAGTATATATAAAACAAGTATTTTAATATCATCTGTCATTTAGGTTTGATTAAATGCTTTTTAATAATATTTACTAGTTGTTTGTTTTAGTCTAAATAATTCTTGCATATTTTCATTAAGAAATTCTATATATTTTATATCTTTAGTTTCCATATATCTGTCTAAATTTGTTTCATTTGTTTTTCCTACTAGTTGTATGTTTCTCATATCTTTTTTCCAAAATTCTAGATATACGTAATTTATCATAATTGGTGTGTACGTAAGTATTTGTAAGAGTAGTTAGGTAGGTATAGTATGTAATTTATTCTAGTCATATAATCTTTACCAAATATTTTTCTAATATGATTTTTCTTATATCTGTTATTTCTATATCCTTAATGTAACACCCCGTATTCAAGTACGTGTATTGGCGTATTCAAGTACGCGTATTGGTCTTATTTACATGGAATTAATTTTTTTATTTTACTTACACCGAAATTTGCCCGTCGATGGTTCCATGCGAAGGTTATTGAATAAGCTTTCCAACGATATAAAGATTTCCAAAAACGGATAGGTTTCGGATATAATCAAGCACGTTCGAAACTATAAAACGGTGGCCGCGATATTTGGGAATCGTAAATGTGCTGGAATATTTCCTGCACACAAACTACTGAGGCCAGCCGAATTTTTGGGTCAACTTCGAATAATCATAACTCTCTTAATATAATGAACTGGGAGAGATGCGGCCTATGAAAAGAAAGATCTTTGAGTCTTCTTTCCAATGCAATTGGTTTCATCCAAATCCAACGTCTGAGTAAGGAGTTATACTCATTTTACTTCAGCCTATCAAAATAGATTTTTAGGGTCAACTTCAAATAACCATAACTCCTTGTACAGGACGAACTGGGTGGCCTACTTTATATGAAATGAAAACCCTTTGAATTATGCTTCCAACGATACCAATTTCACCCAAATCTAATATCGGAGCAAAGAGTTATGGTCGATCTACTTTAGCTTAGCAAAACAGTCCACCAAAGGACAGATTTAACATTATTTAAATTTTAAATGCATTTTGGTCATTTTCTATTATATTATGGACGGGAATATGTGTATATATACATGTATATGAGTTCAAAAACTCATTTTCATTATCAATCATTGAGAAAGAACAAACCCTAGCCAAATTAGACCTTTAAATTACGTTTGATTCAACCGTAGAAATTCTATAGTAATTCGATAACTGTGTTTGTCATCTCGAGAGCTTCGAACGACACCTATTATTTATGCAAACAGGATTGCATAATCAAGAGTTGAATTCTATGGTATGAATATTGTTTGCCTTTATTCTTTTCCATATGTATATGCGTGATAGAGGATTATATGTATTGGTTGTTATTGAAAGGTGTTGAAAATAGGGTTATGGACTATTTTGCATAGTTTGGTTGTATTGAATTGTGGAAGGTGGATATGGTAATTAAGTTATGAAAGGTGGATATGGTGATATACTACTGAATTGATGATTATTTATGTCTATGACTCAATTTGGTTTAATGGATTGGTTGGAAGAATAAATGAATCCAAACTTGATATTAGAGGATGTTGTATGAATATGCATGGCATGTGAATGTAATTAGCGTATAAGAGGGTTAAAGTGACACCCTTTATGGTGTAATTAACGTTTACTACTTAACCACTAGTTTGGTGAATTCAAATAATTTAATTGTGATGTTTGGTTGCTAATACTAGATTGTTATATATGTTCACTGTAGATAAGTAATCCGAAAAGACGGGAAGTCCATTTGGGACTAGTATTGAAGGTTGACAGTCAGGTATGTAAATCATACTCTATACCATATCTTTGGCATGAAAGTGAACAATTGTTCTATTAAGAAAGTTTCCAAATTTATTCAATAACATGTGATCCATAATGGTTTTGTATGATGTCCTACGTTATCAATGAACTTGTTTCCACCCTACAAGATGTCAAGACATTCCAATACTTACTTGTCTTCCAAATCTTACATATTTATTGCACCAATGAATGTCAAAAGGTATCCGGTTACTCAAATAAGATCCATGTGCTATTAATGACTCTAAAATGTTTCATTGATATACCAATAAGTTCCTACTTCATTGTTATGATATTAATGACTCCAAAACACTTCCTTGATGTGCCAATGAGTTCTTACTTCATTGTTATTGCATTGATGGTCTATTTATATGTCTCTTATTGATGTATCATTGTTTAAAAGTATCAAAAATGCGGTGGCGACCGAAATTACAATCTCAAAGATTAATTGAACTAAGTGATGGAAGTTCTCTCTTATCGGGTGGTATCCCAGGGGCATAAGCCTATCATGGGTCGATCCCTATTTATGTGTTTATGGGTGGTATCCCAGGGGCATAAGCCTATCATGGGTCGATCCAAGTTAATATGTACTGGAGGCAGCCTAATGGTCACAGTACAGTACAGTAATGATTACAAAGATGATAAGAACAAAGGTAAAGTGATTGAATAAATACAATGTACAGGTTGTCACAAGTTCTAGTAAGTATGGTCCACTCTTATTACAATTTATTCACTTGTTTCTGATTTCTATAGAGCTCCTATATCATATGTGATTATCTACAGCTTTACATACTCAGTACATATTTCGTACTGACGTCCCCCACGGGGGACCTGCATTTCATGCTGCAAGCACAGGTACCTCAGCTCATACACCGCATAAGTAGGATCCAGGATATCCAGCTGCTTTTGGTGAGCTCCAGTTTACTTCGGGGCTTTCCGTGTCATATCCAGTCACTTTTGGTATTGTATAGAAGTTAGTTATATGGAAGGGTGTGTCCCGACCTTAGTTAAACTCTGTGTATTGTCTAGAGGCTTTGTAGACCTAATGTACAGTCAAGGTGGTGTTTTGTTAATAGACGTGATGGCTCCAATGGACAAGTATTGTATATACATATATATGTGTGCTCGATCTTATATAGGTGATTATTTCCTTTTATATGCGACATGATGCTGTCCGAATTTCGGGTTTTCATAGAGGTATGCATGGGAAGTATAAGGTTATGAGCTGGTTCTCCCGGGCCTCCTCAGTTACGGGTGCCAGTTCGCCCAATAGGATTTGAGGCATGACAAAACTGGTATCAAAGAAGTTCGTCCTAGTGAGTCTACAAAGCCGTGTCTACGTAGAGTCTTATTTATCTGTGTGTCGTGCACCGCATCTATAAACAGGAGTCTATGGACATTTAGAAATTATTTCTTTTCTTCATGTCTTAGATCGTGCGATAGAGCCTATATTGTATATGAAGTTATAGTTGACCACTGAATCCGTTTGTTTCTCTTATTATAGTAATGATGCCGGTTACTAGAAGCAATAATACCGGTAAGCAAGTAGATATGACTGCCGAAGAGGGGACTAGTAAGTCACCCACTATACCAGCTAATCAAAGTGAGGCTCCAGCTAAGCATGCATCAGAAACTTCTTCCACTCCAGAAGAAATAAGAGGGAAGAGAACTATATCCCCAGAGCCACCTATTAATGTTGCTGATCAAGATCTTAGAAATGCAGTGTAACTTTTGACTCGTATAGTTGCTGGGCAAGCCATTCCTACCACGGGTCCTAGTGGTAAAAATAGGGCGGCTAGCCTTCGAACACAGGATTTTCTTAAGATGGGTCCTCCCACTTTTACTGGATCAGATCTTAACGAGGCTCCACAGGACTTTATTGATCAAATTCGAAGGGCCTTAGATGTTATGCATGTAACGAGTAGAGAGACAGTGGAGTTAGCAACATATAGACTTAAACGGGAGGCTATATATTGGTACAAGGACTGGAAATGATCTAGGGGTATTGATTCACCCCTAGCTACTTGGAAAGAGTTCAAAGAGGCATTTCTTGATCATTATCATCCATTCGAGATTTGTCAAGCCCGTGCAGATCAGTTTTTAAATCTTCGTTAGGGGAATATGAGCATGAGGGAGTACAGTCTCTGATTTAATTCCTTGTCGAGATATGCTCCTAATGTTGTAGCTACTATGGATGACAGAGTTCATCAATATGTGGATAGGCTGGATCCATATCTGGTTAGAGATTATACTATTGCCGCTTTGAATAAAGATATGGACATAGAGAGGATCCAAGCTTTTGCATAGAAAATGGAAGATCAGAGGCAGAGGAGAAGAACACAAGAATTAGAAAGAGGATATCCCAAGAGGGCCAAATCTACAGGGCAGTTCATGGCATCCCAAGAAGGGTTCAGATCACAGTTTTCTGCTAGACCACCTAGGCCATTATCTTCTTATTCTGCAGGTAGTGCCCTACTACAGTTCCAAGAGTCCAGAGGAAATCAATTTGGGCATAGAAGTGAGAGTCAGAGTTCGCGGAAAGTGGGGTACCAAGGCCAAGGTAATATGAGCCAATCAAGACCTCCTCGAGAGCTATGCAATAAATGTGGAAGGTATCATTTGGGCACATGTCATCTGGGGACCAATGTTTGCTTTTGGTACGGTATATCGGGGTATATGATGAGAGAATGCCCACAAAGGGGCATAGGGGGTATGGCACAACCTATGGGGTCATTTGTTGCATCATCATCATCGATTCCTTATTCAGGAAGGGGTACACAACCAATGGGTTGTGTTAGAGGTGATAGAGGAGCCACGAGTTTTAGCAGGGCTCAAAATCGTACGTATGCTCTAGCGGATCGACAGAATTTAGAGGTTTCCCCTGATGTGGTTACGGGTACGTTGTCTATCTTTTCATTCGATGTATATGCCTTAATTGATCCCGGTTCTACATTATCTTATGTTACTCCATTGGTTGCTGGAAATTTTGAAAAAATACCTGAACTGTTAGTTAAGCCATTTAAAGTGTCCACACCAGTTGGGGAATCTATTATAGCTAGAAGGGTTTACCGAAATTGCATAGTAACTGTTTGTGGTCGTGATACGATGGCTAATCTTGTGGAGTTAGAAATGGTAGATTTTAATGTTATAATGGGTATTGACTGGTTGGCGTCTTGTTATGCCACAATTGATTGCTGCATGAAAAAAAGGTATATTTCTATTTTCCGAATGAATCAGTCCTTGAATGGAAAGGTGAAATTGGCGCGCCAAAAGGTAGATTTATTTCTTATTTTAAGGCAAAAAGAATGATTTACAAGGGATACATATATCATTTAGTTAGAGTAAGAGATACAGAAGCGGAGCCACCAACTCTTCACGTTGTTCTGGTGGTAAATGAATTTTCTGATGTATTTCCTGAAGATCTTCCAGGTTTTCCTCCTGAACGAGAAGTAGAGTTTGGTATTGATGTAATACGAGGCACCCAACCAATCTCCATTCCTCCGTATAGAATGGCCCCAACAGAATTACGAGAATTGAAAGAGCAATTGAAAGATTTGCTAGAGAAGGGATTCATAAGGCCTAGTATGTCCCCCTGGGGAGCACCAGTGTTATTTGTGTGCAAAAAGGATGGATCACTGAGGATGTGTATTAATTATCGGCAATTGAATAAAGTGACTATTAAGAATAAATATCCTCTCCCAAGAATTGATGATTTATTTGATCAGTTACAGGGCGCCAAGTGCTTTTCTAAGATTGATTTGAGGTCAGGTTACCATCAAGTGAGGGTCAAAGAGAAGAATATACCCAAGACAGCTTTTCGAACACGGTATGGTCATTATGAGTTTCTAGTTATGTCATTTGGGCTAACAAATGCACCCGCAGCTTTTATGGATTTGATGAATAGGGTGTTTAAACCATTCCAGGATGTATTTGTGATAGTTTTTATAGATGATATTCTAGTTTATTCTAGATCAGAAGAGGACCATGCCAATCACTTACGACAGGTATTATAGACTCTTCGTGATTGTAAGCTTTATGCAAAGTTCTCTAAATGTGAGTTTTGGTTAAATTCGGTGGTATTTTTGGGTCATATTATATCTAGTAAAGGGATAAAGGTTGATGCTCAAAAGATAGAAGCTGTGAAGAACTGGCCAAGGCCCACAACGCCTTTGGAGATTCGTAGTTTTCTCGGGTTGGCCGGTTATTATAGAAGGTTTTTTGAAGGCTTTTCTTCCATTTCAGCACCCTTAACCAAGCTAACCCATAAAGCATCCAAATTCCAATTGAATGATGCCTGTGAGAAGAGTTTTCAACATTTAAAGAACAAGTTGATTTCTACACCCATGTTGGTACTTCCAAAAGGCACCGAAGGGTATACAGTGTATTGTGATGCTTCCAGAATTGGTTTAGGATGTGTATTGATGCAAAATGGTAAGGTAATAGCATATGATTCTAGACAATTGCGGCCATATGAGAAAAATTATCCTACACACGATCTTGAGCTGGCAGTAATTATTTTTGCTTTAAAGATATAGCGCCACTACTTATATGGGGTTCATGTTGATATATATACTGACCATAAGAGATTGCTATATATTTTTAATTAGAAAGATCTAAATTTAAGGCAGCGGAGATGGCTTGAACTATTAAAGGACTACGATATTGATATATTGTATCATTCAGGGAAAGCAAATGTGGTAGCTGATGCGTTAAGTCGTAAGGCTATGATGGCGCCTATAGAAAGTCAAGGGATGATTAAAGATCTTCACTAGTTAGTTAGTTTGGGAGTTCGCCTTCTTGAAACTCCGGATAAAGAGCGTATCGTACATAATGCTGCGGAATCTTCATTAGTAGCTGAAGTGAAAGAGAAGTAATGTGCAGATCCTATTTTATTACAGCTTAAGGAGAATGTTCATAGTGGTGCGATCAAGGCATTTGAGCTTACGCGAGAAGGAGTAATTCAGTGCCAAAACTGATTGTGTGTGCCGGATGTAGACGGGCTAAGAAAGAAGATTATGATAGAGGCACATTGTTCAAGGTATTCCATTCATCCAAGATCAACCAAAATGTATCAAGATTTGAAAGATATGTATTGGTGGAATGACATGAAGAAGAACATTGCAGAATTTGTAGCTGAATGTCCAAATTGCCAAAGAGTTAAAGTTGAGCACCAAAAACCCGGAGGTTATATGCAATGCATTGATCTTCCAAGCTAGAAGTGGGATATGATCAACATGGATTTCATTATTGGTTTGCCTCGTACATCCCGGAAGTTTGATTCTATATGGGTGATTGTTGATAGGCTTACCAAATCCTCACATTTCCTACCAGTTAGGACCACTTACACAGTTGAAGAGTATGCGAAGCTGTACATTAAAGAGATAGTCTGATTACATGGAGTGCCAATCTCTATTATATCAGATCGGGGAACCCAATTTACCGCAAAATTTTGAAAGTCTTTTCAGAGGTGTTTGGGAACACAAGTGAAGTTGAGTACAACTTTTCACCCTTAAACAGATGGACAAGAAGAACGTACCATCCAAACACTTAAAGATATGCTACGAGCTTGTGTAATAGATTTTAAGGGCAACTGGGATGCTCATTTACCTCTTATTGAGTTTGCCTACAATAATAGCTATCATTCAAGTATCAAAATGGCACCATATGAAGCTTTATATGGAAGAAAGTGTAGATCACCAATAGAATGATTCAAAGTGGCTGAAACTCTTTTGTTCGGACCGGATCTTATTTATCAAGCCATAGAGAAGGTTAAAGTAATTCAGCAACGAATGAAAATAGCCCAAAGTCGACACAAGTCATATGCGGATAGTAGAAGGAGAGGGCTAGAGTTTTCTATAGGTGATAGGGTATTTTTAAAGGTATCACCAATGAAAGGGGTAATGAGATTTGACAAGAAAGGGAAGTTGAATCCACGTTATATAGGCCCGTATAAGATCACTCGAAGGTTTGGACAAGTTGCATATAAATTAGAGCTACTCCAAGAGCTCTCATCAGTACATTCGGTATTTCATGTGTTAATGCTTCAAAAGTGCATCGGAGATCCATCACATATCACTTCTACTGAGGATATGCAAGTTGAGGAAGATCTTACCTATGAGGAAGTGCCTATTGCTATTCTAGATCACCAAGTTAAGAAGATGAGAAATAAATAAATAGCATCTGTGAAAGTACGTTGGAGAAATTGTCAAAGAAAAGAGATTACATGGGAAGATGAGGAAGCAATGAAATCTAAGTTCTCTCATTTGTTCAAAGATGAAGAGGAAGTTCAAGAAACGGAGTTAGAACATTAACAAGTAAGTTTTTTTTTTATATATGCATAGTATTTATGTGATGATATAAATATTAATGATGGACTTGAACTTGTTTCGGCTGAATAACTACGCTAACATTCGAGGACGAATGTCCTAAAGGGGGAAGGATGTAACACTCCATATTCAAGTACGTGCATTGGCATATTAAAGTACGTGTATTGGTCTTATTTATATGAAATTAATTTTTTTATTTATTTATACCTGAATTTGCCTGTCGATGGTTTCATGCGAAGGTTATTGAATAATCTTTCCAATGATATAAAGATTTCCAAAAACGGATAGGTTTCGGATATAATCAAGCACGTTCAAAACTATAAAACGGTGTCCAGGATATTTGGGAATCGTAAATGTGCAGGAAAATTTCCTGCACACAAACTACTGAGGCCAGCCAAATTTTTGGGTCAACTTCGAATGATCATAACTCCCTTAATATAATGAACTAGGAGAGATAAACCTACGAAAATAAAGATCTTTGAGTCTTCTTTCTAATGCAATTGGTTTCATCCAAATCCAACGTCTGAGTAAGGAGTTATACTCGTTTTACTTCAGCCTATCAAAATAGATTTTTAGGGTCAACTTCAAACGACCATAACTCCTTGTACAGGACGAACTGTGTGGTCTACTTTATATGAAATTAAATACCTTTGAATTATCCTTCCAACGATACCAATTTCACCCAAATACGATATCAGATCAAAGAGTTATGGTCGATTTACTTTATCTTATCAAAACAGTCCACCAAAGGATAGATTTGACATTATTTAAATTTTAAAGACATTTTGGTCATTTCCTATTATATTATGGATGTGAATATGTGTATATATACATGTATATGAGTTCAAAAACTCATTTTCATCATCAATCATTGAGAAAGAACAAACCCTAGCCAAATTTGACCTTTAAATTACTTTTGATTCAACCGTAGAAATTCCAAAGTAATCTGATTACTGCGTTTGTCATCTCAAGAGCTTCGAACGACACCTATTATTTGTGCAAATAGGATTGAATAATCAAGAGGTGAATTCTAAGGTATGAATATTGTTTGACTTTGTTCTTTTCCATATGTATATGTGTGATAGAGGATTATATGTATTGGTTGTTATTGAAAGGCGATGGAAATAGGGTTATGGACTATTTTGCATGGTTTGGTTATATTAAATTGTGGAAGGTGGATATGGTAATTGAGTTATGAAAGATGGATATGGTGATATACTATTGAATGAATGATTATTTATATCTATGGCTCAATTTGGTTTAATGGATTGGTTGGAAGGATAAATGAATCCAAACTTGATATTGGAGGATGTTGTATGAATATGCATGGCATGTGAATGTAATTGGAGTATAAGAGGGTTAAAGTGACACCCTTTATGTTGTAATTAAGGCTTACTAATTAACCACTAGTTTGGTGAATTCAAAAAATTGAATTGTGACGTTTGGTTGCTAATACTAGATTGCTATATATGTTCATTGTAGATAAGTAATCCGAAAAGACGGAAAGTCCATTTGGGACTAGTATTGAAGGTTGATAGTCAGGTATGTAAATCATACTCTATACCATATCTTTGGCGTGAAAGTGAACAATTGTTCTATTAAGAATGTTTTCAAAGTTATTCAATAACATGTGATCCATAATGGTTTTGTATGATGTCCTACGTTACCAATGAACTTGGTTCCACCCTACAAGATGTCAAGACATTCCAATACTTACTTGTCTTCCAAATCATACATGTTTATTGCACTAATGAATGTCAGAATGTATCCGGCAGCCACATCTACTTGCCTCACGTAGAGTCTTGTTTATTGGTGTGTCGTACACCGCATCTATAAACAGGAGGCTATGGACATTTAGGAATTGTTTCTTTTCTTCATGTCTTAGATCGTGTGATAAAGACTATATTGTATATGAAGTCATAGCTGACCACTGAATTCGTTTGTTTATCTTATTATAGTAATGATGTCGGTTACCAGAAGTAAGAATACCGGTAAACAAGTAGATGTGGCTGCCAGAAAAGAGACTAGGAAGTCACCCACTATACCAGCTAATCAAAGTGAGGCTCCAGCTAAGCATGCATCACAAACTTCTTCCACTCCAGAAGAAATAAGGGAGAGGAGAACTATATCCCCAGAGCCACCTATTAATGCTGCTGATCAAGATCTTAGAAATGCAGTGCAACTTTTGACTCGTATAGTTACTGGGCAAGCTCAAGGGCAATCCATTCTTACCACGGGTCCTAGTGGTACAGATAGGGCGGCTAGCCTTCGAACACAGGATTTTCTTAAGATGGATCCTCCCACTTTTGCTGGATCAGATTTTAACAAGGACCCACAGGACTTTATTGATCAAATTCAAAGGGCCTGAGATGTTATGGATGTAATGGGTAGATAGACAGTGGAGTTATCAGCATATAGATTTAAAGGGGAGGCTATATATTGGTACAAGAACTGTAAACGATCTAGGGGTATTGATGCACCCCCAGCTACTTGGAAAGAGTTCAAAGAGGCATTTCTTGATCATTATCTTCCATTCAAGATTCGCCAGGCCCGTGCAGATCAGTTTTTAAATTTTTGTCAGGGAAATATGAGCGTGAGGGAGTACAGTCTCTGATTTAATTCCTTGTCGAGATATGCTCCTAATGTTGTAGCTACTATGGATGACAGAGTTCATTAATATGTGGATAGGCTGGATTCATAGCTGGTTAGAGATTGTACTATTGCCGCTTTGAACAAAGATATGGACATAGCGAGGATCCAAGTTTTTACACAGAAAATGGAAGATCAGAGGCGGAGGAGAAGAACACAGGAATTAAAAAGAGGATATTCCAAGAGGGCCAGATCTATAGGGCAGTTCATGACATCCCAAGGAGGGTTCAGACAACAGTTTTCTGCTAGACCACCTAGGCCATTATCTTCTTATTCTGCAGCTAGTGCCCCACCACAGTTCCAAGGGTCCAGAGGAAATCAATTTGGGCACAGAAGTGAGATTCAGAGTTCGCGAATAGTGGGGTACCAAGGTCAAGGGAATATGATCCAATCGAGACCTCCTCGAGAGCCATGCAATAAATGTGGAAGGTATCATTTGGGTGCATGTCGGCTGGGGACCAATGTTTGCTTTTGGTGTGGTATGTCGGGGCATATGATGAGAGAATGGCCACGAAGGGGCATAGAGGGTATGGCACGACCTACGGGGTCATTTGTTGCATAATCATCATCGATGCCTTATTCAGGAAGGAGTGCACAACCAATGGGTCGTGTTAGAGGTGATAGAGGAGCCACGAGTTCTACCGAGGCTCAAAATTGTACGTATGCTCTAGCGGATCGATAGAATTTAGAGGATTCCCCTGATATGGTTACGGGTACATTGTCTATCTTTTCATTCGATGTATATGCCTTAATTGATCCCGGTTCTACATTATCTTATGTTACTCCATTGGTTGCTGGAAAGTTTGAAAGAATACCCGAACTGTTAGTTAAGCCATTTGAAGTGTCCACACCGGTTAGGGAATCTATTATAGCTAGAAGGGTTTACCGAAACTGCATAGTAACTATTTATGGTCGTGATACGATGGCTAATCTTGTGGAGTTAGAAATGGTAGGTTTTGATGTTATAATGGGTATGGACTGGTTGGCGTCTTGTTATGCCACAATTGATTGCTGCACGAAAAAGGTATATTTCTATTTTCCAAATGAATCAGTCCTTGAATGAAAAGGTGAAATTGGCGCGCCAAAAGGTAGATTTATTTCTTATTTTAAGGCAAGAAGAATGATTTACAAGGGATACATATATCATTTAGTTAGAGTAAGGGATACAGAAGCGGAGCCACCAACTCTTCATGCTGTTCCGGTGGTAAATAAATTTTCTGATGTATTTCCTGAAGATCTTCCAGGTTTGCCTCCTGAATGAGAAGTAGAGTTTGGTATTGATGTAATACCAGGCACCCAACCAATCTTCATTCCTCCGTATAGAATGGCCCCAACAGAATTAAGAGAATTGAAAGAGCAATTGAAAGATTTGCTAGAGAAGGGATTCATAAGGCCTAGTATGTCCCCCTGGGGAGCACCAGTGTTATTTGTGCGCAAAAAGAATGGATCGCTGAGGATGTGTATTAATTATCGGCAATTGAATAAGGTGACTATTAAGAATAAATATCATCTCCCAAGAATTGATGATTTATTTGATCAGTTACAGGGCGCCAAGTGCTTTTCTAAGATTGATTTGAGTTCAGGTTACCACCAAGTGAGGGTCAAAGAGAAGGATATACCCAAGACAGCTTTTCGAACACGGTATGGTCATTATGCGTTTCTAGTTATGTCATTTGGGCTAACAAATGCACCTGCAGCTTTTATGGATTTGATAAATAGGGTGTTTAAGCCATTCCTGGATGTATTTGTGATAGTTTTTATAGATGATATTCTAGTTTATTCTAGATCAGAAGAGGACCATGCCAATCACTTACGATAGGCATTGCAGACTCTTCGTGATTGTAAGTTTTATGCAAAGTTCTTTAAATGTGATTTTTATATGTTTATGGGTTGATCCCTATTTATGTGTTTATGGGTGGTATCCCTGGTGCATAAGCCTATCATGGGTCGATCCAAGTTAATATGTACTGGAGGCAGCCTAATGGTCACAGTACAGTACAGTAATGATTACAAAGATGATAAGAACGAAGGTAAAGTGATTGAATAAATACAATGTACAGGTTGTCACAAGTTCTAGTAAGTATGGTCCACTCTTATTACAATTTATTCACTTGTTTCTGATTTCTATAGAGCTCCTATATCATATGTGATTATCTACAGCTTTACATACTCAGTACATATTTCGTACTGACGTCCCCCACGGGGGACCTACATTTCATGCTGCAAGCACAGGTACCTCAGCTCATACACCGCATAAGTAGGATCCAGGATATCCAGCTGCTTTTGGTGAGCTCCAGTTTACTTCGGGGCTTTCCGTGTCATATCCAGTCACTTTTGGTATTGTATAGAAGTTAGTTATATGGAAGGGTGTGTCCCGACCTTAGTTAAACTCTGTGTATTGTCTAGAGGCTTTGTAGACCTAATGTACAGTCAAGGTGGTGTTTTGTTAATAGACGTGATGGCTCCAATGGACAAGTATTGTATATACATATATATGTGTGCTCGAGATTATATAGGTGATTATTTCCTTTTATAAGCGACATGATGTTGTCCGAATTTCGGGTTGTCATAGAGGTATGCATGGGAAGTATAAGATTATGAGCTGGTTCTCCCGGGCCTCCTCGGTTATGGGTGTCAGTCTGCCTCAATAGGATTTGAGGCATGACACTTAAGCACATACAAAATAAGTATTTTAAATTTATCTACCATTTCGTCAGATAAATAATTATTCATTTTTCATAAAATGCTAGTATCAAAATATTCCTTCCAATCATATACATAACAAAATATGATCATTTTAAATTACTATATACTGGATTATTCTTAAATAAAAGTTCGTCGGTCACTATTAACATGATAATCCAGATACTTTTTCCTTAAACAGCGCCTCTATTCTGGCTACTCCCCACCATGGCTTCTTGCCTCATTGATTTCACCTTTAGGATGCCATAATTCTTAGGGATTTTTCTCCGTTTATACTTTGCTAATAAACTTCTTAACATGTTATTCTTCGAATAATTCTACTATAAGGTAACTAATATGAACTTATTTTATCATATCATGATTGTTAGGAATTTATGAATTTAGCTATTCATAACTGTAAATGAATATACCTGTTCTAGTCGGTTTGATAATTTTAAGTTTTGTTCCTCTATAGATTTTTCCATTGGAATATATACCTATGTTTTAATAAATAAGCAAAATATTTGTTGTAAACAAGAGAGAGTTTTTTGCTTCAACGTATGAAGGAAAAGATATTCCCCAAAATACCTAATATCTAAACACCCTAAATCCAAGTTAAAAGACATGTTTGTATATTATGTCTTTCAATTAATTCACTACACACTTCAAACTATGAACATATGAAACGAAACAAATCAAACAAGACACACTCATAAGATTATGCACATTCTTGGACCCATTAGGTCCTAAATCATAAATTAGCCTTTGCTGCGTCTCATTCAGCCATTTGAAGAATCAATTGTAGTCCACATCTGTTCTTCCCCTCACATAACAACTTGTACGGCAGGTTGAAAACAACTGACAAAAACAAGGAAAAATCTAGTAGGGTAGCTAATACAAAGCCAGATAAAAAAAACAGATCCTATTTTTAATGGAACATGAGCAGGATTCATTTCTCACAAATGGAGCCAGGGATACCAACTGCCAAACAAAATCTTTGCCAAGCAAAACAGTTGCAACCGCCATTTGTGGTAAAATCTCGATTCTGGAGTAACTCGAATTTCTATTTGTAACTGCTACAGCATAAAGACAACAACCTAAAACCCCCACGCACCAAAAAAAATCTTTGTTATTTCCACATCTTAATTTATGTGGTATCCTTCTGATTTTGAGATTCAAACATGTCCATCTTTAACAGAATTTTTTTCATATATTTTTTAAATATTTTGAATTGTCAATTTTATAACTTAAAGTACTTTTTTACATAGTTTTCAAATAGTATATAAATTTATAACAATAAACTCTGAAGATTTTATATCGTCAAACTTAAATTAGTGAAAGTGTCATATAAATTGGGACATAAGGATTACTTAACGATAATGTTATCTCGCATCAAAATATAATTAGAGTAACCTTCAAAGACCATAAACTTGGTCAAAATCTGCATAACCTATGCCTGCATTTGGAGCCAGATTAAAACAAGAATAAGAGGCAGAGTCGCAGAGATGTAACGAAAGTGCTGAAAGGAAACCAATAACTGAAAATATAAAAAGTAACCAGAAAAAACAAGAAGGGGATTTTCAGACTTGACTCTTGAGTGCTTTATGAATGTATCCTGTCAATAAAATTAAAATAAAGTTTACAGTCCTTATAATGTTATTGCTAAGAAATGCCTAAAGATACACAGAAAGGGGCTCGAATATTGGTTCCAAAAGAAACACTACCAACGATTAGCTGGTCATCAATCTCTAGCTGCTTTCTTCATTTGTCGTTCAACACTTGAGAACTCACTACACAGAATCAAGAAACGTAAGTTAACTGGTAATAGTAAATAACCCAATGCAGGCCCATACAAGATTAAATATTATTGGTTTTTACTAGTTTGGATGCTAAGGTCCAGCTGTTGAATGAGTTCTTGAAAAAGCAGAGACGAAACTACTTTGGGGCTTTTACTAAGGGCTCGAATCCATGAACCCTAACCTCTCTGCCAAAACATTTACGCCTTCCTCTTCACCGTCTTCATTTTCAGACACATCCTCTTCGTTAAATAGCTCTTCCCAAAACCCCGCATCGAGTTCTTTATCTGTGTAGTCAAATTGTTCGAGCCTTTCTGTCATGTCTTCCTGTTGATCCCTTCTTGCTCTACCGAATCCCTGCATTTCCAATGCAAGTGCTTCAAGTTCAGACACTTGGAATCCACTAGTCTCTCCGAATTCCAAAGGTTCTGATTTGATGGAATGGCTAGATCCTCCTACATGTAATGTACTGCTACTAGAGCCTTGATCAATAGGTCGTTGCCTTTTTTTAGTTATAGCCTCTTCTATTTCTTTTCTTTTCCCTTTCTGCTGGATTATCTGTTGGATGAACTCGGGATTTTGCATAGCTCTTGCTAAGAAATTCATCATTTGTTGTTGCTTCCTCTCTGTTCCTTGTAACCTTAGCTCCAATGATCGAAGGTAAGCTCGAGTGTTTTGTTGGTTCTGTCTAAGCTTCACTAGTTCCATCATCAAAACATGCTTGTCGCGCCTCAATCGATCAACTTCTCCATCAAATCCAAATCTTCCCAATTCAACACAAGGGCCAAGTGCTTGTGCCGTAGGCAAAGACTGAGAATTAGGTGTTTTTCGCCTCTTGATGTTCCTTAGAAGCTGCTTGTTTCCCTTTAGAAATGCCTCGTTTGCAAATTCCCATCTCTCTGGATCAATCTTTCTAAATCCCTGCAATAATCAAATTCCATCTACAGCTCAGTATCATCCTCCAATTTCCAAGAGCTATCTTATCTTTCCTTTTTCTTTTTTGGGGGGTCCGTGCAACTACAGGACCAAAAATATTTTAATACGTTATACCGACCAGCCGAACTTGAGGGAATCATCAGAGGAACATCCAGATCAGAGAGGATCTTTTTTGAATATCTTAATTCAGTCTGAAATTAACAACACAATTCTTAAAAGGTAAGTTGCATACATATATCACATTAAGAGTTAAAAGTGAGAATTTATTTGTTGAGATTTTCCTTCCTACTAATAGCCTAGTTCACTAATGTGTTCACAAAGATTTAGCAATCAGGACTATGTAAAAGAAACAAATTTCCCATTTGAAAAGAAAAACTGCATTCGAGAAGGTAAAATTACTTACATAAGTATTTAGCTGTCTGACAAAGCTGGAGAAGTTGTTGTGTTTGAAGAATCTAGGAAGTAGCATAGTGGAGAAGGCGTGAGGATCCCAGACAACAAAGCTTTGACCTTCTCTGTTCCAAGAAACAACATGATCAATAGTTGAATCATCCACCATTTCATATGTCTTTGTGAGGAATGGTGGTGGACCAATGTCATGAAGCCCCTCCATTGGCTGTGGTGTCATCATAGTTGGAGGTGGGGGCTCACCCCCATCACCTCCTGAACTTGACCCCGGGTACTCCTCTTTCACCGAATACAATGGATTATTATTCATCATCAAGATTACAACACTCGCACCAAAACAATAGTTAACAAGAAAAAAATTTATGATTGTATTTTTAGGAAGAAAAATAGGGAGATGATCAAGAAAGGCAACTTGGAGTTTGGAAATGGAAAGTTTCTTCTTTGGGGAAGGTAGTTTATGCCGTTAAGAAGTTGAGTTGTTTTAGTGAATAAACGGTTTTGGACACCATGGATAAAGAGGCTTTGAAAGTAAGTGCTAAAAAGCTATTAATAGAAAGAAGAATCAGCAATTCCACCTCCTCGCTTATTAAAGAAATAATAAGAAATGCTGATACAAATAAAAAATTGTTTAGGTGGAAGGTTCTAGACTTCTAGACATTTGGGAAGTGAGCATCTTCCTCCCATACAAATCTTTATTTATTAGTACTCACTCCGTACCAAATTATTCGTCTTAAATTGAAATGACACAATAATTAAGAAAAATAATTAATAATATACTTAATTTACTATAGTACTCCTATTAAATGAACTTTATAATTTAATTTGAAGAAAAAGTAATTAACGCAAAGGGTAAAACATGAAAAAAAAAATTGTTTTGTCTTGTCTTGATTAATGAAAAAAGACAAAGTAAAATGAGACATCAAATTAAAAAATTTGAGACAAATAATTTGGGACGGAGGGAGTATTTGTGTATTGCCATTTGACCGGGTACGGAGTTTAAGAAAAAAGGAAAGACTTGGTAATGTTTATCAAATTATCCTTTATAAAAAAAAATGTGTCAATATCTTATTTAAGTGGGACCAATAAGGGTAAAAGAATAATTGTGTCTTTAAAAAGTTAAAGAAAATGATGACATATAATTTGGGACAATAGGAGGTATATATTTATAATCCAATATTTTTTAACAATAAGCAGTTTCGAAATTGGAAGGATAGGGGAAGGTTCCATATAAGAAAGTTCTGGAACTTAGGTATGGTTGAAGTGTGGTATGGGTCCACAGGAGTTACAAGTTGCACAAGTTGCAAGCTGAAAGTAGTGGTTTTGGTTTTTGAAGCAGCAGTTTTGGGGAACTTTATTGGTGGGATTGTGACTCACATATTATTGGTTGACATCATTAAAAATTATGAAAACTATTAAAGACAAAGAAAAAAAAAAAAAAGAAGTCAAGCAAGTTGGTGGGAAACTAGCATGCAAAAGGTGATAGGGATTATATTTTTCGCTTCTTGTTGGAGAGTGGACGATTCTTCTGACAAACGCAATTTTTGGTGTGATTTGCACAAATGATGATTTGCGGCGGATGTCTTTTTTTTTTTTTTTCAAGTGGTAGAGATGTAATATCCCGTATTTCAAGTTAGAAATCAGCTCATCATTTTTATGTGTAAACTCTAATCTTATGATTTTTATTTTTAAATTTATGTGTCATGACCTTTATCCTCATGTTTGAAGTGCTTTCGAGGTGAAAAATGTTCATAGGAATCACTTAGAGCAAAGTTGAGTTAAGAGTTTTTGATTCGGCTAAATATTTGTATTCCATTCTTAAAGGGTCTACTTTGAATATGCATAACTTCCGATACACATAGAATTTTGTAGCTCAAGACCCACCAAATTGTAGATAATTGAGTCAGCTTTCCAATGGTACCAATTTCACCTTAATCCGATACCCGAGTAAAATGTTATGACATTTTTCGTGAGAAGAAGTAAACCAACGCGATTGGGACGTCGACGTGGTGCGCTGGTCTGTCGACGCGATAAGTGACGCGACGCGTTGCTCTCCCAATGCGATATCTGATGCGACTCGGAGTTTTTTCACATGTTGTTTCAACTTCTTCAGGGTCTAGGGGCACTTTGGTCATAATCCCTCGCCCAATTCATCCATAACACAAAATTTCAGCCCCCAAGAAGCATTAGTTGCCTCTTTATTCAATTTACTCTCAAAGAAAACCCTAACCACCTCCCAAGAACAAGATTCAACTCTTCTTCTCCAAAACAAGAATTCAATCCTTTTAACTTCAAGATTTCAAGAAGGGAATCAAGACTAGAGTTCCAATCTTCAAACTAATTAACATAAGGTATGTGGGACTACCCTAAAACTCCACGGGGATAATTTTTTTTTTTTTCACCAAATTCAAAGATCTATGATCTTGTTTACAAAGAATGTTTGATATTATTTTGAAAAGCATGTATCATGGAATTATTTTGATGAAAGCATATGTTTGTCTTGAATCATTTTTCATGGAATTAAACTATAATTATGGATATTCATTTTCGATTGTGTTGTAAGGTTTAATTGTGAGCATGAATGACAAAACTCCCTCTCTCATTATGACATCTTTGATTTCAAGTGTGATGGATTGTTTAAATGCATGAATTTTTCTTACAGAAAACTAGAGGGTGAATCCTTTACTAATGATCATGGAATGATGCGGTTTATGACATGTTGAGAGGGTGTTTATGAATGGTAAATATTTATTGTGTCAAATTAATAATTTTCATGGGTTTTGAACAATGTAAATATAATATGATCACCTTATAATTGTATTATTGAGAGGAGAGTGTTTTTGATGTAAATTCAAATGAAAACCTATTTCATAACTCTCTTTCACTTGATGTTAAAAATTATGGGTGGTCATTAACATGATACTACGTGAAAAGGGCTACAAATATGAGATGATGTGATTTGATTGACTTGCAAGTCAGGGTATGGCGATACCTAGTGATGGCATGCCTTAACAGAATGAGTATTGAATGTTTAGAAAGTATGTAACATGATTTTTATAAGAGGCTAAAACTGGGCTTATAGAGAGTCAGATGGTTACCCGAAGAAAGCACGAGTTGAAAGACTCCATGCTGAAAATCGTGATTTGCCTACATGGGACTTTAGTACCCTGCTAGATGATCTTGTGTACCTTGATTCATGTCTTCTCAATTTGGGACTATGGTTAGGATCCCTGCTTTGTGATCTTGTGCACTACCATGACATATTGATTTGATTGGGATTATGACACCCTATTTTGTGATTTTGCGTATCTCCTTTACTGATACCCCAATCCTTACGGTAAACTTGATTTAGGAGCTTGACCACCGAGTCAGGGGCAAATTCCATATAACCCATGAAATTATAAATTGTAGGGTGTACCATCTAACTCAGAAGAATAACAAAGAGTGAGTCAAGATTGTCAAGAATTGATTTGAAGTTTATTAAATATGCCCATGTATATTTTACTTATATTATGTTCACTGTTATTGTGAAATGCCCTCACCTATTTTGTATAAAAACACATGTTATTTTGGGTTGTTTCACATACCAATACATTTGTATTAACCCTCCTATATTTCAAGATCTGAGTCATAGTCCCGGTGTTCCGCTAAGCAGTAGATTGGTTTGTCAGACATTTGAAGTTGGTGAGCCTCCTTTGTTTCGGAAGGCCTTGTGTCATGTTACATTTCATTTGGTTTTAATTCATGGTCCGACTGGGGGCCTTGTCTCGATTTTAGACAGATGCTGTTTCGTATTGTTAGAGATTTCGCAGACAGGTGTTAGATGGATTTGGGTCTTGTTGAAATTATAACTGTATGGTTTTGTTGAAATAATGAAATGACCATGTTTCCATTATGTTTTCCGCAATTTGTTATAGAATATGAATTATGCATATGATTCCCAGATAGAAGGGCTCTCGGGCCTTGATTCAGGTCGTGACAAGGGAGGTGGATCTCCTACATGAAAGACTCAAAATCAAATTCAGTTTATGTATGTCGTTCAATCATTAGCTCGTCATGGGCTTTACGTAGTGTGATTTATATCTCTTTTGTGAGCAGGTTACCACAAAGTGTTCACCACAGAGTACTTACTCGGAGGACCGAGAAAGTGACAAAAATTTGTGAATTTACGTGGGAGTTCAAAAAAAAAAAAGTTGGCGCTATACATTCAAAAATAGGAAATTATATTTGTTAAATCGTTTAATGTTACGTCTACCCTGGCTAACAAAACATTGTAACTATTTTCATGTTACAATTTTTGATAAATTGTTCATAATTAATTTTTGTCGGAGGGAGCATAACTTTGATTTAAAATCTATTTTACCTATTTTGTTAAATTATTAACAAATTTTACCGGATGGACAAATCTTTTCTTATTCACTAGTTTTATTGAGCCGGACATAACTTTAATATTATCTTCACTCTACCTATTATGTTAAAATGTCAATAAAAATTACACAAATATACAACTTATGTTTTCAATATTATAAAAAATCTCAACTCCCTAAACATATTACAAAAATTACACATGTACACAAAATGCTATGTATATGTCGGCTATGTTATGTATATTAATAGGGAGAGAGAGTAAAATAATTAAAAAAAGTGGAAGAGATTGTAATTACTTTTAAAAGGTTGGTATTTATGTTATTTATGTGATGTCCATTAGATTGAAAAACATTATCTTGTTCTGGGCATAACTTGGATACTGCTTTCATTCCACATATCTTGTTAAGCTATTCACAAATTTTTATTAAATTAACAAATTTTGCATTTTATATTCAGTTTTTCAGAAATTCCACTAGACATCATTCACATTTCCATCCCAAGGTTCATGTTTTCGCAAAAATGTTTATTAAACTTGACCGAATGCCTTTAGTTTAAAGAACATTATTATTTTTTAAATAAAAACGTTCTACATATGGTCTTTCATTCTCTTGTTCAAGTGACAAGCCTTGGTCCTCTTTTCACCTTAGCTTCATTTTTTCACTAACTTTGTTTCGTGTATTTTGTTCTTTTGTTGCTTTTGATATGTCGTCGCCATCTCGTTCAAACGATGGCAGTCTATTGGTAGAGAAGATGTCAGATTTGAATCTTTAACGATTCAACATTGAAAGGTCGCTAGACAAATCTCCTTGAATACCAGGGCTCGGGAAATATATGGATGTGGAAATAGGATAGAAAAGTATTGCACTCCGTGAAGAGTGGATATTGCCTCCTTTATAATTCAAACATAGCTCCGAACTAGCAGAACCAACAACTTTGGTTCAGTCTCCCCAGAGAGCTTTATCCGAGCTTCCCATTACCTCCTAAGGTGCTTAGCTAATATTTCTGCACGTTTTAATAACTCACGTGAGTTATGCCTGATTATCTCCTAAAGATAGACCAGCTTGTCTAACAAGTTCCAAACAGAAGTAGTAAAGAAAGCAAATAATGAACACGAAAGTTTTGCGTGGAAAGCACCTGACTCACAAAAGGTGTAAAAAATCCTGACTTGTACCTCTACAAGATTTAATCTCAACTTCATTAGACACAATGAGCTTCTCAATAAAAGATTACAAACTCTGTAACATAAGAAATTTTAAACTCTAATTCCTACTGTTCAACAATCTCCTAGACCGTTGAAATTCACTTCAAGTTTCTCCACTAGAAAATCATATTTCAAAAGTCTAGCAACCCTAGGAACTAACTCTAATTCCTAAAAACGCACAAACCTTTCAAGGTTTATGTTACCAAGTCTTTGAGTTATTCCAACTTGAAGAGTAAACTCCTAAACCAGTTTATAACACACTAGCACTATGAAAGTATGAAAATTACAACTCAATAAAGTTTCTAATACATATTAACTAGAATAGAAGACCGTTAGACACATGGATGAAACAAGTTCTTCAACCTGGTTCACTGTATTAAGCTGCACTTCTATAGATAGGCAGAACTCTCTCACAAACAGTTCTTGCTTCCTTGCTCATGTTCGACCTTTTTTTCTTTCAGTATTAGTGCATTTCTTTCATTTTGGAAGACCTTGAGTATTTATAACTCCAACCAAGAAAACTTCTAACTCCACAAGGATTTTCATGCTTCTTGAACTCTCTTCTTCAGTGTTGTAGTCAAACACTAACTCTCCTTTTTAGCATATGGTGATCTCTTTATGTTTATCCGAAGTAACAAACTTCTATTTCTTTAGTTTGCACATGTGACTTTATCCACAAAAAGTCCTCTCGCAAATTGAACTCTTTTGAAGCATTTTTTCATGAACCAACTATGCTTACTTGTTCCGTGACCTCTTGTCAATCACTAAGATTTCACAAGTCCTAAATAATTCACCTTTTTTTATGATGACAAACTTAGGCCCCTGTGCATTCCATTTTGAAGTCAACATCTTGACCTGTGAACGCTAAAGCATTTAACACTTGAATGAAAACTCATGCTCTTGTACTTTTCATTTCAGTACGAATCTTGACTTGTGAAAACTAAAGCATGCAACACTTGAATGAGACAAAATAGTTAACTAGGTTATAAAATCTATCAACCCTTATCTTCCTACTTTTGGCATCTTGAAAAACTATTTCAACCATATGAATGACAGAGCATTATGGATTCTAAATGATGGAACAGGTAATAGAAATATGTTTCATGTACCCATTTCATCACTTTGTCAATCATCAAAATTTATCAATCCATTAATAACTCTTGCATGAAAAAGACTGATATTTTTGGATTCTTGAGCCTGCATATTTGCGGACTCCTTATGTGGATAGGTTTAGTCCAAGTCTGTAAGAACTCTTTCATTCCAAGGACTCTCATCTTCCTTGAATGCTTAAGTCTGTATGTTTTTGGACTCTTGTATTGAATATGCTTTGTACAGATTTCGTGGTCTTTTCTTCTTGAGACTTTCTTTATTTGAAAAGGTCTTTATACAAGTTACACTTTGGATGCCTGTTTCACGTATGTGTTCCACTATTTTGTCATTCATCAAGACATACATGAGCCCAATAATCTCTCCCTTTTTGATAATGACAAACTAATGCAACTTGTGTACTATGCTCAACCTATGTCAGTCAGTTCAGAGTCTAAACAAAGTATCAAAAGACACACGTTAAATAAACTAGGTCAGAATCATAGGTTATAAATATTACACAATATACACATTTCCTCATTTGGCATTATAAAAATTCGTGTCAATTATACAAATCATGTCTCTTTAGTTAGAAATTTTAAGCCCATGATCACTGGGTCTATCATCTATACAAACACTTAAAAGCCAAAAAACCCAGTTAAATATAATAAAGTATTTGCAAAGACAGGGGAATAGCCAGACACAAGAGACTAAAACCAAATATTTTCATTGATCATTCATAAGATGCAACACAAATTTGTAACAAAATTTAAAATAATATTAAAGCACTTGTGATGATTGTAGAAAAGGTTTGGAAGATTGGGCTTTTGATGAAGTTGGAGCATGAGATAATAAAGGAGGATCTTCTTGAACAAGTCAAAGCTTTGTATGCTACAAAGTCTGTAGCCTTTTTTTCTTTTTCTTTTTCTTTTTTTTTTAGTTCAACCTTCAGACATGCATTTTACTCTCTAAAAGCATCCTTCTCAATTTCATATATACATGAAGCATATTTACGGCTTCCAAATGAGAAACGTGAAGTGCTGCAATCTCATTATCTTTAGTTGTCAAGGCAACCATTAGGTGCTACAAAAGAGCATTGGACCCTCTTGAAGTAGCGAGTACAACATCCTAATTCACAATTCTTAGAGTGTCCAGTCCTTTAGCTTGTATAGTGATTTTAAATAATATTTATGAGATAAGATCATGCTTGTTTTGAAATTAATATACAAATAATAATGCCCTTATCATTAACTTTGTTCTTTGGTACAGAAGAACCAGGTGCCTCAACATATTCCATAGGTATAAACATTTCAGAACCAACCCTCAATTGTCCATCCTTGTTCCCAATCATAAATCCCTTTCTATAGTGATCCCGACAGGAGAATTAGGTTCTACCGAAGGGTCCCCAAAAATTTTTCCCAACATAAAAGCATCAATAAAATTAAGCCCGCCAAATGAACCCAATTCAACTGTGGAGTCACCCAGATATTCTCCCTCACAATATACATCCTCCTTAACTCCCTCATCAATATTAATGGTCTCATAGATAAATTTCTCCTAATTCACACCCTCAGATGATTTCCCCTCACTTGGTACATCAATTTTCTCTTAATCATACACAACAAATACCCTTTTATCAACAATAATTTTAGTAGTAGCTACTATCTAAGAATCACTATTCATATGACTAACTCCTGAATAATCAAGTTTGGCTTTGATAATTGGAGTGATGAGATAAAACTGACAACTTTTTTTTAGAAAAAGTTATCATTACCTTTGACTTCTTATTTTTGAAAGAGTGATGGTTATGGAGTTCTTTTAGGAATCAATCTCTTTTGGTCATTTCATAAAAAAAAGGTACAAGTATTTTTTAATCATTTTTAATATATGAAAAAACTTTAGTACACATACCTTAACTAGTATTTTAATGATTGATCTTGTTTCCATTTTAAAGCCATTTTCCTACGACATAGGCAAATATAATGTTATATTGCCTGAGTTACTTGAACTTAAAAATGGTATAGAGATATACAACTAAATGTACAAGACAGAGCACAAAATTAAACTTAATATGCATTTTTTACAGTGCTCGTTAGACAATCAACAAGGAATACTAATGTACTATTAATCATTTCCCATTAGATTCCTATGATGGAATAGGTTTATTCATATGTTTCATCCATTGTGGCGCCCCCCCCCCCCCCCCCCCCCATCAAAAGGTTTTAAGTTTTTCCAATGCCACATATTCTCCCTTATATTCCCTTTTGAAGGTTACATTTTCTCTCTTTATATTTGCGAGTGAAAGAACTTTTGTTTATAGCTCTCGTATGCATTGAGCAAGTACTATTCATATATCATTTTTGCTTGCCCACTTTCACTCGAACCTGCAAAACAATTAAAAGTTAGTTTTAGGAACCCAAACAAGCTTGAGTCCTTTCTTATGATCAAATGGATGAATTTAATTTCTTTAATCCAGCTTGGTAACAGATTTGTAGGCTTGTTTTTTAAACATATTTAGGATAATTTCCTCTAGACGATTCTATGTTTTGATTAATGAAACCCATTGCATCTAGACATTCAATAGTGGGACGTTTAAGTTGTCTATAAATATAGTACAAATCGTCAGTAGCAGCTGTTTCTTTATAAAAATCTAAATCAGCCTATTTATTGCAAGTCCTTCTACCTAGCTTATTTACAATTCTAGAAGACTGGCCTATCTATTTGCTCTTTCCACATCAAATTTTTACTTAGACACTTCTAGATTCAGTATTCTTACTTTTTTCTCTTTCACAAGAAAATTCATCTTTGCATGGCTTCAGTTCTAACTCAATTTTTTATTGATTTTCACTCATGACACTTTTTCCTTTTGGAGTAATTGACAACTTTAAGATTTTAGATTTTATATCCAAGTTAGATGAGTGAAGTTGACTGGCCTATTCCTTTAAGATATAATTTTTTGTATTCATGATATTCTTCCAGGTCTTAAGATCAATGTAATCAAACTTTAGACTTGCAAAAACACTGAATGACTGATCCCTATCAGATGTTTGCTCTTGAAAACAATCAATTAGTGAATTAATAAAGAAAATTAGTATTTTCTTAGAGCAAAAATGCAATTTATCTTGAAGATCAATTGGACTTACCTCAGATTTTACTTCTTATTCTTTCAAATCAGAATCACCCATTACCATGAGTGATATTTCATCAACTTCATCATTAGATTCTTTTGAGTTTGATCCCTATGTCGCCATCATAACAAACAATTCTTTCTTTTTAGAGTCAGATTTCTCTTTTAGCTTCAACTGTTTTATATTTTTGCTCTATTTCCCACAATGGATAATCCTTGATCATGTGATCTATTTTTCCACACTTGAAGTAACCATCTTAAGACATATAGCTGGAACAACACCTACTACTTGTTCTTTTCTTGTTCTATTGTTTTCCTTTCTTAAAATACCTTTTGAAGTTCTTCGTAAGCTTTATATCATCCATATCTGGTTTTTAACTGTTAGACTCTTTTAATGCTAGTGACTTATCCTTAGTTCCTTCTTTTTTCTCAGATGTCTCCATATTCTTCTCATACGTATTCACATGAATGTCCAAAATTTATTTTGATCTTGTTGTATTCATCAGGTCTAAGTCATAAATAAGAATATACTTAGATTTTTCATTCTTTGCAAGCATCTTGAATTTATCCAAATCATACTCATAATTTTCTTTTAATACATCCTTATTTTAAATATTCTTCTTCATAGGGAATTGGGGTCCATTAGTAATACTGTTCTAGAGTTCATAGTCCACAACTTGCAAAAGAACTTTCATCCTTTCTTTCCACCATAAGTAGTATTTCCATTAAACAATAGAGGCTGATTGATGTCTTGTCCCTCCCCATGTCTAAATGGAGGTACATAATTCATTTTGATCTTATCTTAAGGCGTTATCATTCATAAGATAACTAGGCTCTGATACCAATTGATATTTTTGAACTTTTTAACAACTCACGTGACTTATGCCTGATTTTTGCCTAAACAAGGACCAACTTGTCTAATGTGTTCCAAACAGAAGTAGTAAAGATAGTAAAAATGAACATGAAAGTTTTACGTGAAAAACAATTGGCCTACAAAAGGTGTAAAAATCCATGACTTGTACCTCTACCAAATTTAACCCCAACTTCATTGAACACAGTGAGCCTCTCAACAAAAGAATAAAAACTCTGTAACCTAAGAAATTTTTAGCTCTAATTCCCAATGTTCAACAATCTCCTAAACCTTTGAAATCCACTTCAACTTCCCCCAGTAGAAAATCATATTAAAAAACTCTAGTAACCCTTGGAACTAATTCTAATTCGTAAAACCACACAAACCTTCCAAGCTTTATGTTTTCAAGTCTTCGAGTTATCCTAACTAAAAGACTAAACTCCTAAACTAGTTTATAACACACTGTCCCTAAGAAAGTATGGAAAATAAAACTCAATGAACTTTCTAATACATATTAACTAGAATAGAAAATTGTTAAATGCATGGATGAAATGGGTTCTTCAATTTGGTTCATTATATTATGCTACACTTCTATAGGTAGGTAGAACTTTCTCAAAAAATATTCTAGCTTATTTTCCCATGTTCTACCCTTTTTTCTCTTAGTACTGGTTTATTTCTTTTATTTTGAAAGACCTTGAGTATTTATAACTCCAATCAAGCAGACTTCTAACTCCACAGGGTCTTCCATGTTTCTTGGACTCTCTTCTTGAGTGTTGTAGTCAAACACTAACTCTTATTTTCATCCTATGGTGATCTCCTTATGTTTATCTGAAGTAACAAACTTCTGTTCCTTTGTTTTTACACATGTGACTTTATCCACAAAAAATTCTCTGGCAAGTTGAACTCTTTTGAAATATTTTTTTCATGAACAAACTATGCTTAATTGTTTCGTGACCTCCTGACAATCATCAAAATTTCACAAGTCCTAACATTAGCTTTATGTACTTTTAGTTTTTATAATTAATTAATTAAAATATACTAATATGAAAAATATATTAATTATTTTTTTATAATATTTGTTAAGAACACATGTTTGTTAATTAATATATTTTCAAAAGACAATACATATCTTAAATACTTAATTTAATATCCTTTATAGAGGCTCTTATTTGTCAAATATTAGTATTTTAAAATTTTGATAATTAAATTTTATTCAAAAAATTTAATATAACCATGATTACACTTCCGCAACCCAGTAGAACTGATGTGCAATGGTTTCATAAATCTTTTGATGCTTAAAACTATGAAAAAATGCAAATACTTAGGCCATTTTGTTAGATATGATATGTGTTTTTCGTATGTTGTAGGAAAATAAGGATAGAAGTGAAGAGGAACAAAATAAGATATAAAAAGCTCAAAAATTGAAGTTGTTGCTCTGGCCACTAGTCGTTAGGTGACTATACAACTCATATTCCAATTCGTCAAGTGAACAATGAGTCATTCTGAGCTGAAAGATAGAGTAAATGTTAACTACGACTCATAGGATCTGACTACGAGTTGTATAGAAGTTTGTTCTGAGCACAATTGGGGAAAAGTCTCGAGAATGAACCAATTGGAGTCTAGTAGAGATGAAGGCTAGCAATGAGTCATAGTGTCAGGCTCCGACTCGTAGGGAGAAACCATTTTGAGCATAATGACAAAAGTTCTAAAAGTTGAAAATCCACTGGAGTGACAAAAATTCTAGCCAACAACCCATAGCGTCTCATGAATATTCGTCATCACTGAATATAGAAAGAAGACAATGAGCTGACAGCGAGTCGTTATTAGTCCAGATAACTCGTTGTCTAAGGTGTTTCCACTTCTGACCTTATTTTTCTATTTTGTTTTGGTAAGGTTTTCTATATTATTTAGAGAAACTATAAATACTTCTTTGATATTTTGTAATAGTTTACACACTCTTTACATTCACAAATATATATTGATCTAAGATTCTACTTTTGATCTTGGAATCCTTTGTTCTTGATTATTATTTGAGAATTTGGATTTTTCTCTTAAATTGTTATGAGATTCATCTTATGCTTTCTTTTATGTATTCTATGGATATTCTTGAAAACATGAGAAGCTAAACTACCTAATTAGGGTTGTGGGAACCCTGGATGAATAACAAAGTAGAGGAAGTGCAACATCATTCTTGAGCAATATTCTTGCATTTATTATGATCATCGTCGATTTAATTACTTTCGATCATCTTCGATTTAATTGCTTTCTTATTAGTGCCAAATGTTTAGAACCTGCATATATTCTATACTTACTTTAAAAGAGAGGTAGAGATTAGGAAAAGAAGATCACGACAATAATTTGAGGCTACCAACTCTCATCTAATTAACTTGATACTCAAAATATAATAGTTAATCTGGAATCTAGGGTAATGGTTAGTAAGGTGACACTTTGAGACTCGTAAGTGTAGAGTGAAATTCACTGAATGAGTTCACAAGATGGTTACTGGTACATATCTTATTAGATTCTGCATGCAAGGTATTGGGTTAGTTTGATGGAGTACGATAAATCTACGGAGTGAGGAAACTAGGGGAACACAATCCTAGTATTCTCTGCAAATTGATTTCAACTAAAGCGATCAAGACTTGCTGCTACTTTATTATTTTCATAGCAAAATCCCCTATTTAATTTCCAATATTTTTCCAGCAACTTCAACAAATTTAGGAGAGACACTCGACCTATTCCTTGTGGGTCCTACCCCAACCTCTGTTGGATTACTATTTTTTATATCGATTGCATTATACTTCTAGGAGGTGTAGTTTTAGGAGATATCAAATTTTGGTGCCGTTGCTGGGGAATATGGTTTCGGATTGATTAATTGAAGTTATTGGGTTTTTCTTGGGGTGTAAGTCAGTGTATGCCTAGTATTTGAAGTCAAGGAAATCCCTTGATCCCACTTCATCTAGAGCTTCAAAAAACCCTATGACAGAATCATAGGATGTCAAAACACGGTCATGAAGCTCATTATGAGCCTCCTCAAGATTATCTACTAGATTTGAATCCCCTTTCTTCACATGGTGTTCAGGAGATATCTGCACAAAACACTACCTGGTTACTAGCGAAAGTAAATGTAAGAAGGAATAATGAGCTTGTTCATCATGAAGCTTAATAAAAAAAATAGAGATATAAAGTACATTATCGAACAAAACTCCATAGAGGTAGAAGAGATAAAGCTCAAATACTCCCAGCTTATCAATATTTGCTAACATATGATGATCCAGAAGAAGACATGAGGTACGTTAAACCTATTGATATAGGTTATATCATTCCTCCTAAGTTTTCCCAGGGGTGAAATTTGATATTAAAAGTTCTATGATTCAACTGCTCGATCTCAAGGGTGTCTTTGTGGGTTTGCTGACTGATTACACAAACATGTACATCATAAATTTTGTTGGAATTTGCACTTTATATAACATATTTTAGGTGAGTCAGGCAGCTTTGAGACTCAAGGTTTTTCCAATTCTCTCTAACTAGTGAAGCGACATTATGGTTAGGGGAACTACCTCATGGGGCCATACAATTTGGAGCAAGTTGCAAAAATAGTTCTTAGACCAATTGTTTTGCCCTCTAGAATGCTGTAATTAAAGGAAGTGATTTATAATTTTAGGAAATTATATTCTGAACCAATTTATGAGGCATGGTTTAGGTTTAAGATTGTTGATAGAGCCCAATCACTAAATTTTGGGAAGAAGTTCTCTTGAAATATTATACCAAACCCTAAATACCAGTGCCAAAGATGTTGTAAATGCTATTATAGGTGGAGCTTTCATGAACCTGTGTTGGGAGGCAGCATCTGAAATCTTATATCGAGAGACTAAAAAAGGCATTGGTACTTATGCTATTGGGGCTTTCAGTAAGCAGTGAATCATAGTTGATACAGTGGATCAGGAAGTCGTACAGTTAAGGTGGAATTAGGATGCTGACAAAGCAATTCAAAACTATGAATTTTGAGAAGGTTAATGTTATGGGCACATAGGATAAAGCTCCTAGGTCATATAATTCTAATGTTGATGAAGAGGCAAAGTATCTAGATATAGAGTTGGTGGGTTTCTGAGCCAAGGGACAAGGGTCTAATAAAGACACTTAGAACTTGAGACATATTGGTGGGTTTCTGAGCCAAGGGAAAAGGGTCTAATAAAGACACTTAGAACTTGAGACAAGGAAATCAAGGTTGGAACTACTATAGGGACATATATAGGAGTCGAAGCAAGGATAAATATAGTGACTGGAGGCCTAAGGATGATTACAAGGAAAAAAATGGTGCATATGTTTCACCCGAGAATCAAGATTCTGATTCAAGAATAGGGCATTGCTTGCTAAGTTGGTGAAGGGTTCCAAAAATCAAGAGAGTTTCCTTAAGGATATTAAGGCCAATATTTTAGGTTTGATCCATAAAGTGGAATTGCATGCTACTATAATCAAGCAACTTGAGTGAAAATTTGGTCTGATGTCGGCTACTTTGAATCAATATCAGTCGGGTACCCTTTAGAGTAATATTATGAAAAATTCAAAGAATAACAGTCATTGTTTGTGCATCACCACTCGGTGTGGTAAGTCTACTATTTATCCCCTTATGCTTTTAGTTGATGAGGTTCGGGATGATGTTATTAATGTAGATGATGCACCAAAAGTGGAACCTAAGAAGTTGGTGACTAGCGGTGAGTGATCACAAAAATTGACGGGTGAGGATAAAAGAATTAAGAAGGATTAAGGAAAGGGGAAAGACCATTCCATGACCTCCCCCACCTTTTTCTTAGAGATTTAAGAATAATCAAGAGGAATAAAAGTATTAGAAGTTCGTAGCAATATTGAAGGAACTTTCTGTTAACATTCCTCTTATGGAAGTTTTGAAGCAGATTTCGAGCTATGCGAAGTTCATTCAAGATTTAGTTACTAAGAAGTAGACAGTGATATTTGAGCTCACTGATAATATGCACCATCATAGTGCCATTACTTCCTGATCATTGGTAAAGAAAGAGGATCCAGAGCATTTACTATTCTATGTACTATTGGGTCCTTCAATTTTTCTTTAGTTGGATTGGGGGCACCCATATTGACATATATGAGATTATTGATGGTTGATCACACAGTGAAGAAACTGGTTGGTGTATTATGTGATGTGTTAGTGAAGGCGGTATCTTTTATATTTCCAGCTGACTTTGTGATTCTTGACTGTGAGGTGAACTTCAAAGCCCTTATTATCTTAAGAAGGCCCTTCATCGCTATAGGTAAGACATTGGTTGAACTGGAGATAGGGCAGATGAAGTTAAGACTAAATGATGATTATGTGACTTTTAATATGTGTAAGTCGATATGGCAGCTGAAGGATATACGGGTAGTGTCTGTGATAGACACTGTTTATGATGATGCATTGATTGTACCTTTTGCAAAGAGACTTGGGGTTGAGGCACTAGTAGCAGTTATCATGAACTTTGATCGTGATGGTATTGATGAATATGATAAAATGGTGAGCGGGCTGTATGGTAGAGGTTCTTATTTTTTTGCTCCAAAGAAGTTAGATCTTGACTTGAAGAGTAAAGCTACTCTTCTAGCTTAATCATCTATTGAGGAGACACCGGTTTTGGAATTAAAGAACCTTTCATATCGTTTGAGATATTCATCTTTGGGGGGTGACAATACCTCGCTGGTAATTATTATTGTTGATTTATTAGAGTCACAGGTTGAGGCATTAATTTCAGTATTGTAGAGATTTAAAAGGGCTATCAAATGGACTATTTTAGACATTGTGGGAATTCTATATGGGATTTGTACTCATAAAATTCTATTTGAACTAGATTATGTTTCCAACATCGACCACTAGTATAATTTGAATCCACTTATTCAAGAGGTAGTGAATAAAGATATCATAAAGTGGTTAGATGCGGGTGTGGTTTACCCTATTATGGACAATAAATGGGCTAGCCTAGTTTAATATGTTGCTAAGAAGACTAGGATCACTGCGGTCCCAAATGAGAAGAATGAGTTAGTTCCTATGAGATGATTACTGGATGAAGAGTGTGCGTGGACTACCGGAGTTGAACACTTACACTTAAAAGGACTATTTTTCTATGCCATTTATGGATCAGATGCTGGACAGAATTGCAAGTAGGGGTTGTTACTATTTTCTTGATGGTTATTCAGGGTACATTCATATTTGTATTTCCCTTAAAGACCAAGAGAAGACTACTTTTACTTGCCCCTATGGTACTTTTGTGTTTTAGAGGATGCCATTCGGACCATGCAATGCTCTTGCCACCTTTCAGCATTGTGTGATGTCAATATTTTTTGATATAGTGAAGGTCACTATTGAGGTCTTCATGGATGATTTTTTGTTTATTAGGGACTCTTTTAATGATTTTCTGGCCCATTTGGCCAATACACTTCAAAGATGTGAAGAGTGCATTTTAGTTTTAAATTGGAAAAAGGCCATTTTATGGTGAAGTAGGGGATTGTTCTTAGACACAAGATTTCAAAAAAGGGTATTGAAGTTGATAGGGCAAAGATAGAGGTGATTGAAAAATTACCTCCTCCGATTTTAATTAGTGGTATTAAAAGTGTCTTAGGTCATCCTGAGTTTTATAGGAGATTCATCAAGAACTTCTCTAAAATTTCTAATCCATTATGATTGATTTTAGAGAATGATGTGAAGTTCGTGTTTGATGATGCATATCTCAAGGAGTTTGAGTTCCTTAAGGAGTGATTGATCTTGACTCCTATTATTGTGTCTCCTGATTGATCCTTGCCTTTTGAGGTGATGTATGATGCTAGTGGTGTGTCTTTAGAAACTTTCCTAGGCTAATAGCGTGATAATATCCTTCACTCCATCTACTATTCCAGGAAATCATTAAACCCCATGTAGAAAAATTACACAATCACTAAGCAGGAGTTACTCGAGCTAGTTTTTAATTTTGGGATATTATGGTCTTATTAGATAGGGACCAAAGTCATAGTTCATACTGATTATGCAGAATTGAGGTATCTTATGTCTAATAAAGATGAAAAACCGAGGTTAATATGTTGGGTTCTCTTGTTGCATGAATTTGACTTTGAGTTGAAATACTAAAAAGGCACTGAGAACTAGGTTTTCGATCACTTATCTTACCTCGAGGAGGAGACAATGCTGAAGTTAGGGGGATGAGCTTGATATAGATTATACTTTTCCAGATGAGTGGGTCTTGGCCGCATCTCAAAACTTAATCCCTTGGTTCGCTGATTTTGCCAACTTTTTTGCAAGTGATTTTATTCTAGAAGATTTATCATTCCAACAGTGTAACCGGTTCATGCATGAGGTGAGGACGTTTTTCTAGGTTAGCCTTATGTTTTTTTATATGTGTAGATGGAGTTATTCGAAGATGTATTCCTGAGATGGATATGATGAGCATCCTTGAGGCTTGTCATTCATCACCAGTTGGGGGTCATCATAGTGGTACCCATGATTTGTGTGGATGGAGTTATTCAGATATGTATTCTTGAAGGATGCTCATGATTTTGCTGAAGCCTGTTATTAGTGTCAACGGCAAGGTAATGTTTTTAGGAAACATGAACTCCCCATGATAGCTATCTTGGAGTTAGAGTTGTTTAATGTTTAGGGAATTGATTTCATATGTCCATTTGTGAGCTCCTATGGAATGAAGTATATTTTGGTAGTGGTTGACACTGTTTCTAAATAGGTGGAGGTAGTTGCGCTTCCCAACAATAAGGGTAGAAGTTTCATCACGTTTTTGAAAAAAAACATCTTTTCTTGATTTGGCACTCCACGTGCCATTATTAGTGATGGTGGGTCTCACTTCCATAATCATCTGTTTAAGGCTCTACTAAAAAATATAGTGTGAAACATAAGGTGTCAACACCTTACTATCCGCAAATGAGTGGGCTAGTTGAGGCCTCCAATCATGAAATCAAGTCCATATTAGCGAAGCCTATGGATGCAAATAAGATTGGTTGGTCGAGAAAATTAGATGATGCTCTTTAGGCCTATCAGACAGATTTTAAGACCCCTATAGGTGCCTTTCCATATCAGCTTGTGTATGACAAGGCATGCCACTTACTGATTGAAATTGAGCACAAGGCTCTAAGGGCATTACAAAAGCTCAATTTTTAGTGGAGTAATGCAACAAACTTGAGAATGAGCAATGTAAATGAGTTGGATGAATTCTAGCTCTGTACATATGAGATTTCAGTCTTGTATATGGAGAAGATAAAGTTGAATCACGATAAAAAGATCGAGAAAAGTGTGCTCGAGCCTGGTGACATAGTCCTGTTGTATAATTTAAGGCTTCGCTAGTTTACTGGAAAGTTCAAGTCTAGGGGTATGACCGTTCACCGTGCTTAGAGTGTTCCCACATAGTGCTATTGAGTTGAAGCAAGGTGGTGAAGCCCTGTTTAAGGTAAACGGGCAGCGTGTTAAGCACTATATAAGAAACACTGATGAGGTGAAAGTTTGTGTTGATATGAGCCTTGGTAAAGTCTGCGTAACCAAGGAAACTGCATCGTGCTGCAATGTTAAATCAAGCGTTGCATGGGAGGCAACCCATGGTCTATTTGGTGAAGTCTAAGTATCCCACCTAGCCATGTTGTATTGCTATGTTAAACTAAGAACTCCATGTGAGGAAACTCATGTTTCGTACTTATTACATTATAGGGTAATTTGTGTGTTCAGTGCGCAAGGATGGAAATTACAGAAAAACCATAAAATTTTCTGTTCCCAGGACCCTATGTGGGACCTTATGAGTCGTAATAATACCCTACAACTCGTCACCAGAGTCGTATAGAGGAAGAGCTCTCATATCCTCAATTAAAGGTTCTTTGGAGCCATGATGACTCTCAGAATGAGTCGTTGTCAGTGACAACGACTCATCACCTTAAGTCATTATGTCTAAAGACCTAGGTAAGCTTCCAACTCTTAACGGAGGGATTCTACGACTCATAGCCACTGGCTATGAGTTTTCATCATGAGTCGTAGTTGGGCTCGCCATCGCGGACCCAATAAATCGACCCGACCTAATCCACAGAATTAAAAGAGATTTAATATCCATAATTGATCCCATCCACCTTTTATTTTAAAATATGTATGACTCCCTTCATTCTCATAACTATTCTAAAAACTCCTTAAAATACACTCGTAATTCATCCCCTAACATCAAATTCAAGAATTAGATCTCTCCTAAAACTCTATTCTCAAGAAAAAAGGCAACAAACAAAATTTTAAAGGACCAAAGTAATTATTCTCTACTTTTCAAGTAAGTATTTCACTTCAATATCCTATATTCGAAATTGATGCCAAATCATGATAAATATACTTGGATCCCATGCTTGATTATATCCATAGGGTAAAACCCTATCAAATTATTCTTTAGAACTGTAGAAAAATTTGAATAAAAGGAAGTAGGGAAAATTGGTTCCTAAAAACTGATGCGGGGAAGAATCAAAATTTTAATTTAGATATTAGATTTATGGGGGAAGTCTAAGTACCCCTTGGGAACTTGAAATCAAAAAGCAAACACCATGAGCACCCATGTTATATTCGCTACAAAACTCTTAACTATTTGTAGGGTCATCTGGCGAGTTGTTATATGACTCATATCCATTCGTAACATGGGTAGCTAAGGATGATTTTTCCTTGGTGACACTAGAACTAAGACTATGCGTCTTTGTCTCACCCCACAACTTGTAGTGTGGACTCATAGTGACTGGGCGAGGGAAATAACTGAAGAAATATATTCTGATCTGACTACGACTCACTTGATGAGTTGTAGGGTGACCCAATGATTCATTAGGTGAATTTGTAGGGAGACTAAGGAATGGTCTTTATAGGTCCATTTCCCATATTATTCTCAGGATGACTCATAGCCTCTGACTATGAGTTGTGCTCTAAATCATAGAGTGCCCAGCCATTGAGACATACTTGTTACTTTGACTTATTTTTCTTTTTCTTTCTTTGGATTGTCTAATGTGTATGTCTCAACAGGTATCAATGTCACCAAAAACTGACTCGACAAGAAACCCAAGAAATAATCCTGTTCCTCAACTCAACATCTAAGGGATGATGCCATAGACGAGGAGTCAAGTAGCTCTATAGAAGAGTATCCCATAGGGGAGGTAGTGGAACCAAGGCAAAGCTTACCTTGGGGTACTAAGGCTACTCATTCAGGCCAATCACTTCCCCTGACTAAGCCCCAAATTAAGAACTCCAAGAAGAGTCTGAAGAAGAACCTGAGGGTAAGAATGATGAAGATGATGATGCCTCAGACAGTGGTTCCAAAAATGGAGGGTTGAAAAATAGAAAATAAAATAAAAGGTCAAACGATGATGAGAAAAATTAGGAAGAAGAGGAGGAAGAGGAGTCCAGTAATAGTCCAATTGAGATCCAACCTCCTCCCCTAGCTAAGCCTATATAGATTGCACCTGCCTCTATTTCTATCATTAATCGATAGGGGTACCTCAAGATGCAGGAACTATATGAGTGTGATGTTGTTATCATCTCTACCACCTATAAGTCGAAGAGAGGGTTCTATATTGAGCCCAAATTAAGTATTGTGGACATGTCTAAGATACCAAAATTTAAGGTCTGATTCAAACAATACCATTTTGAGTGGATGAAGAGGGCTCCAGGTTGATACAACCGAATATTGGTTTTCGAATTTTATGCAGCCTATTAGATGGATCTAAAGCGGGTCTATCCGAAAGGGATATTGTGGAAGGGTGGTGACTTTTTATTCTCTGTATTGATCAGAAGTGTTCAGGTGAACATCTCAACCTAGACAATATCTTGATTTCTTCCTGGATTAGATTTTTAGCTACCTACTAACACTTTGGAGATTAATCACCACATGAAGGAAACACATAAAGTGAAGACTAAGCAGATTGGGTCCGATGATAAGTTCACACGTTTCATATATAGTTGGTATTATTGCTTTGGTGTAGGAGGATGCACCTTAGATGATAGGCCCTTCGACAAATATTATGAAAGGCACGTTGAATTTTGCTGCAAAAGCATGGTGAACACTAGTCCATCATCGACTGAGTCCCAAGGATTGGGTCAACGTGTTGAGTCCTGACAGAGCTATCTAGGCTACAGACATTATGGAGGGTTTTGAGATAGATGTGGCAAACATCATAGCTATAGAGATCCATAATTAGGCTCTGAGTATAGGTACTACTCTATCCTTCATATGCCTATTGATAAAGATCTATTTGTGGGAGAGGGTACCGATGATATTTGGAGTTAATTTTTTTTTATTATCCATAGGAACAAAGATTTGGGGTTGATTCAATATCGTGCCAACCTAATCTTAATGGCCAAGGTTGGTGTCATGCTACTTCAGGTATGTTTTTGGCTGGTAAGATGAACATTGACATATTGGGTTTCACCAATCTTGGTGACATCTCCATATGGATTGCCTGAGTTGAGACACAGACTTCCACAGAGGCTACATGGTCTTCAAATGCCCCAACTGTACCCTTTTATTATGACCATCTACATCGAGACCACTCCTAGGTGGCTATGCCTTAGTCCTATAGGCATTCCTAACTGATGTGCTGAAGAGACTTGGCATACTTGAATGTAGGGTGACAAACATTGAACAGGGAGTGCAAACATGGGTAAAAAAGGAGAAAAGAGTAAGATTCAGGGTATGCAGACCAAATTTTTTGGGTTTAAGTAGTGGATTAGACAGAAGATGGCGGGTATTCAATCAATCTCCCTATCTGGCGGGCCTGCATGAGGAGTTAACTGCACTCTAGGCTGATATATAGGAAATACATGCGAGACCATTCCCTAATTACCTTATTTTTGAGGAGGTCCCTATTGATGAGGTGCTAGATATTTGGGGAATAAAGGGAAAGGAAAAGATGCTAAAAAAAAAGGTGGTGAGAGAGCGAGGAAGAAGAGAAAGAGAAGAAAGAGAAAAAAATAACATTTAGGCTATGAAGATGACCAGTATGCAAATAGCTCAGTACCATCAGACCAGGGTTCATAAGATGAGGGCGGGAGCAGGTAGCTCCCGAGTGGTTGACATGAAAGTGCAACTGTAGTAGAGTTGGGTGGAGGCACTATTGCACCTCGCAAGAGCCAGATCAATTTTAGCTCACTAACCACAGTTGGTTCCACTACTGATGTGAGTGTCTCGGCTACCACTGGGACCAATATTGATAAGATTGAGGCCCATTCTGGGGTTTTGCTTTCTTAGTCATGATCTGGTGCCTATTGTACCCAGGTATGCCTTGATTTCTTATTTTTCCTTGATTTATGTGCACTGGAGATAATGCATAACCTTTAAATTTAGGGTAAGGATGTACCACAGCTGAGGTTTTTTTTGCCATATTTCTTTTCTCGTCTACTGTGCTATTATAGTAGAACTAGCATGTTTAGGTCGTATTGTGTTTTGTTTTATATTGTTTTGTATGTTTATGTGTAACTAGGATAAAAATAAGTAACCTGAGGTCAGTTGATGTCTTTGAGAAAAATGATAAATGAAACCCCTCCAAAAAGTTTATTTTGAACTATGTGATGTGTTTATATATGTGACAACCCGTAAATCTTGTTATGGAATTAGGGTTAGAGACATAATAATATAGCTAGTAGGTTCATGAACCGGATTGGTAGTAGGTGGTAACATAACCCTGTGCCGTATATCTGTGTGTGAGATGCTTACCTAGGTCCTTTTGTGCATTTAATTCGAAACTTACGGGTTAGTCTTGCCTAGGTTGTAGGATAGTCGATTATGAAAGGATCATAGTCCATCCTTGAAAATTGTGCATCTCAACTTAGGCAAATTGCCTAAGTTGAGGGTGGCTATCATAGGGGTGCGTAGTTAGAATTGGGTAAGAACAAGTGTTTGAAAAGATGAAAAAAAAGTAGGGTTGGGTGAGGTAGAAAAAATAAAAAAAAGAAAAAATATAAAAGAAAACACACCCAACCTAAATAAGCAATAAGAAGAAAAAGGGAGAAATAAGAGAGGAATAAAGAAAAAGTTGGTTGAGAAGTGGAGACCAAATGTACTTGTAGTGCCAGGGAGGCTTAGTCAATACAGTCCTAAATGTACCATACTAACCCCAAATCCTACATTACAAGCCGAAGAAAGTCCTATTGTGATCCTAGACCAACTGTTGAAAAAACTAAGGTAAAAAAAATAAGGGCAAGCCTATTGTATTCTATGCACATTGATTGGAACCTCTTTGGTAAGTGTTAGTGTCTCGTGAACATCCCCGCATTGACATGAATAATCATATTATGAAAGGTACTTTATTGTTGTGAGGGTACATGGGTTGTGTTGCTAGCTGCTTATCTATCCGAGTACTGTAATTTACACATATGCTTAATTGTTTATTGTTAATGGAATGACATATATTTATTTCTTTGTATTGCATTGTTGGGCTACATAGATCCACACAGTTGGTTTTGAAAAGTTAAAAGGAGAAGGAGGGGGGGTAATAGTTTTGAGCTAAAACTTAATTGACTACTGTAGGTACCTTAGGTTTATCTTAGTTAAGCAATGTCTTGTTAGTTTTGTTATTTTTTATTGCTTGTGGACATGAAAAACTTCTAAGTTAAGGGTGTTAATATGCCATGGTTTCATGGAGCTTTCGATGCTTGAAATTATGAAAAGATGCAAGTACTTAGGCCATTATGTTAGATATGATATGTGTTTTTGTGTATGTTGCAGGAAAACAAGGTTGGAAGTGAAGAGGAACAAAATAAGAAGAAAAAAAGCTCTAAAAATTGAAGTTGTTGCCTTGGCAATGAGTTGTTAGATGACTATACAACTCGTAGTCCAAGTCGTCAAGTGAACAATGAGGCATTTTGAGTTAAAAAACAAAGTGAATGTTGACTACAACTCATAAGATCTGACTACGAGTCATATAGAAGATTTTTCTAAAACAATTGGGGGAAATTCATGACAATGAATAAATTAGAGCCCAATAGAGATGAAGGTTAGCAACCAGTCGTAGTGTCAGGCTACAAATTATAGGGAGAAACCGTTTTGAGCATAATGAGAAAAGTTTTGAAAGTTGAAAATCCACTAGAGTGACAAATTAAGTTTAATCTAAACTTACGTTTCAAATTTTAAAAGTAATTTATAACCTAATTTTCAAGTCTTTTTTGAAGTTGTATGTAAGTACGTTCAAATATTTATATAATTTTGTATTGGGTTAAATGACTCTGGTAGAGATTGGGCCTATCGGGGTTGGGTGTAATGAGAATTGGACCATAATGGCATCATCTCGAGAACAATTCTGGCATGAAGAAATAACTTCTCAGGAAATAATGGAGTAGCCCGAGACCATCTGCGATGGCGACTGTATAAAAAGGATAGAAAAAAAGAATACTATGTCAATTATTAAAGTGCTCAGGTGACTTTTTACTGACCCACATCTAACACATACTAGTGGGATGATTACTTTCCAATGACATAAGGACAAATGGCCTTCTCTTATTGGCTACATAAAATATTGCCCCTATAAATAAACACCCTATCCTTCATTGTAAAGGATCCTATCTATACTTATCTTATTTTTTGAGCAATAAAATTTATTTAGCTTGGTTCATAAGATTTATCCATTTTAGTAATGAACCAAAACATTGTTGTGCTACAATAGAGAGTAAAGCCTCAATTTAGTTCTTCCTTAGACCAAAATTTTAAAATTCAGGGCTAGCCTTGTTTTAGAATAATTTTGAGTGTGTTGTGGAATAAAAAATATGGTAGTTATTGAGTATTTGTTGGTGGATTTATGCAGATATTTTGTTAGAGGGTGAGTTAAGAAAGTTGTAGAAACTTTCATTGAAACGGGTTAGTAGAACTTTGGTTATAACAATTATCATAAAAAATTCAGTTTGTAATGTTGAGAATTGAGAAGTGTATTATGAAATGGAGAGAGTTGGGAATGGAAGTCGAGCTACTGGTTTGTGCCACTGCAACAATAGAAGTTTCGCCCTAGCAACAAACTATTTTGGTCTGGGTGTGTGCAATGATGGCACAAATCTCGACTTACTAGTTTGGTGTCGCTACAGCAACAGACCATTTGGCCTGGGTGTTACTGCAGAAACAAATCCATTAGTGACTTGTCAAATCTTGGTGGAAAGCTTTTCCAAAAAAGAATATTTTCCAATGGGAATCTACAATGATGAAAAATGCAGAAAAATAGTTTAAGTTAGAGAAATAGTGTGCTATTTCCTTTTATTTCAAAAATTCATTCCAAGGATAGGCTAAGGCAGTTTTGGACCTATTTGAGGTTCTTACATCCTTGAGGTAAGCTTCTCTACTCTTAAAAATTGAAATCACTCTCTTAGATTCTTACGGTTGCAAGAATCATGGCCTTAATTGAAATTAATATTTAGCCTTACATTTATGAACAAGTGGAAATTGATAAAAAATGGTTGTATTTCAATTGTTATTGATCCTAGAATGTTAGAAAACGTTTCTTGTGGAAGATTTCATCTTTTTAATCTTAAATATAGAAAATTTAAGGAGATTAGAGGATAGAAAACCCTAGAATGATAAACTAGGTCAAGTTCATTAGTTGAATTGATGGATATTGGTTTATAATACTTAGACGTGTGAATTATTGTATTGAAACATGTATATTTATTGCTTATAGATCAAGAACATGAATTTTTAAAAAAAAATGCAAGATTGTGGCTAATTAGTATTTTCGGACAAGGAATTGAGGTAGGTTATGATTTAATGATAGTATTGACTTGAATTGACTCTATGGTAATCTAATTGTATTTGATTGGTTTTTGGACATTACTTGGGATTATTGATTAGTAGCATGTATTGAGAATAATATTTGATATATATATATATATATATATATATATATATATATATACAAAGAGAGAGAGATGATATTGGATTAAGTGTCACGCTGCCACGTTATTTGAATTGGGTATCACATCAACACAATTTTTGGATTGGATACCATATCGACACTGGTATATTGACTAAGCTCATCTCCTACGAGTCATAGATGAGGGTTCATGCTGACCCTAGTATATGTGTACATCTTACATGTATGCAATCATTATTATATTTGCATATACATTGCATTGACTATTATTGGGTGAATCCGCATAAGTGTAAATGATATACTTGTATATGTGTCCTCTGATTGTATAAAGAAAATGAATGTTTATATGTGAGTGAAAGTGTTATGACTGTATGTTTTGTTGTCTATTTATCGTGAGTTATAGATTAATTGCTTCTTACTTGCATTTCACTTGCTTATTTAATGGTGTTGGGTTAAGTCCGTCGATGATAGCTATTACCACTTTGTTTTTTTGTTGATACTACATGTACTTTTTGTTGTTAAGTATAGAGTGTGTTCCAGTATTTGAGATAAGATCTCGTCTCTAGTTCTTGACTCTTGTATCGATTCAAGGGAGAGCACCATGTTCAGACAGTCATTGGATCATCTCATTTATTTTATGCCCTTTATTTTCAGGATAATGACATTCTTCTTTATTTAGCATTCTGAATTATGTCTTACATATTATTTTGAACATCTAGAGTTCTTGTATGGCGACTTTTTGGGTCTCAAGGATTGTAATAAATAGAGATATTTTCGTACTCTCATTTTATTTTGATATTGATAAGTTAGTAACAAAATTATTTCATTTGTATTATGTTTACTAAGCTAGATTATAGTTAAGTGATGGAGTAGTTAATATAAGTGATTTTGTAAATAGCTATGGGTTGGATTAGATGGTTTTCCCACCATAAAGTTAGGATGGGTTCCTCTCATGAGTGATTGGGTCATGAAAAAAAATGGTATCAAACCACTAGATTCATCGATCTCATCGTACAAGAAGGGGTCTACTAGAATCTTGAGGAATGGTATAGAGACATTTAAATTTTCTTCAAGAGGCTATAGGACTTTAGGAATAATTTTCACTTCTTTCTTTCTTTTGTGTTAGTAATTTATTCCAATTGGTATCTGGTGATAAATTGGCATTAACCTCATTTACCCTTGTTTTGTAGATGGTGAACATTCATTTTACTAAAGCAAAAACAACACCAATATCATCCACTAAGACCATGGTTTGAGGCAGACCCTGAGGTAGGGTAGGAAAAGAAGGGGAGAAAAAGGGAAACACCCATTAGGGGTGGAGGTCGGCTGCCTGAAGAAGTGCAAGGAAGATATCACTGTCCCTTCCTCCCAGTAGAATGCTCTAAAGTTAGTTTAGAGTAAAGATGTGGTAGTTGAGGAGGAGGAATTTTGAGTTCCAGAGAATTTAGTAGTAGTGCAGAATTGTATAACTTAGGTGCCAATGTCCGCAGAATTGTTTTCGCAAGTGTTGGGATTTTGAGCAGTTTGTATAGAATTGGTATTACTGTAGCAATTGCTATATTTCTTACCCTAGCCTTGCAGCATACCTTTGTTGTAGTGCCTTGGATGTACAAGGGTATAATTGGGGAGCTTTCCACTAATATATATTGGAATTGGTTATGACTGATGATAATCATGGGTTATTTTTCAAGTTCATAATGATGAAACCTACAGTGTTGCATGGGCTGAGTTAGAGGATATTTTTGAGTTTGTTATCGACTGTCATGAATATCTGCATAAGATGGGCATTAGGAGACGTATGGTGTAGAGTTTATGACATTTTTGTTACATGGAGAGAACAAGCAATGGTGGAGGTATTTTGTTGAGTGTAAGTATATTTTACCTCCACTTATTTGGTATTAGTTTCAATTGTGTTCCTTGATAAGTATGTTCTTCGTACCTATCAAGAAATGAAGAAAAATGATTTTTTTAGACTTGAGTAGGGTGATATGTTTATGGAGGACTATGAAGACAAATTTTATATCTTATCTTATTGTGCATTAAAGTTTATTACTTCAAATGAGGAGAGGATCAATTACTTTATGTAAGGTTTGAACACAAATTTTTAGGTGGGTGCACTGCATGTGGCTACATCTATAAAGACTTTTATGGAAGTGGTAGAATTTGTGAAGAAAGTGGAAGGGGTGAAAAAGTAAGCAAAAGTGAAGGCAGAGAAAAAAAGGCCCAAAAATTAGGTCATTTTAGTGGTACTTATTCGAGGGGTCATTGCTCGTAGGGTTACTCTTCTTGGCAATTCTATTCAGCTATGCTTAAGTCCGTAGGGGGGCTGTTAGGGGTCACTTATTAGCTCTCTATCAGATAGTTATACACTTTCATCATCTTTGGTTCAGTGATTTACCTTAGACATTAGATTCTATGTGTGTAGGCAATAGGTTGTATTCAGAGGTTTTGTCCTAACTACTTATCTATAGGTCAATTGACTCAACAGGCAACTTCCACTGCCGTAGTTTCAACAAACATTGGTGGTGGATTATATAGTAGTGCTCGTCTACATGGTAGGTGGGGTGGTCATACTGCAGGGAAGGGTGGATACCAAGCCAATCTTAGTGGAGGACAGATTGGTCGATGAGACATACAAACTGGTAGAAATGGTGGTCAGGATGGTGATAAGGCTCATCTTTATATTGTTTCAACCCATCCTAAAGTTGAGGCTTCTGATATTACGATCACAGGTGTTATTCTTATTTGTGATCGTATTTGATCTAAGATCTACTTTCTCTTATATGTCTATAATTTTCTTGGTTAGGGACTTAAAATGTAAATATCTTGATACATCTATATAAGTGTCTACACTAGTTGGGATTTCTATATGTGTTGATAAGGTTTATCGAGCATGTCTTATAATGTTTTGGGGTATAGGACATTAGCAGATTTAGTGATCTTAGATATGGAAGAGTTTGATATTATTTTGGGAATAAGCTTGTTGGGTCGTTATCATGCTATTTTTTATTGTTATACTAAGATTATAACTATAGTTATGCTAGGGATGGAAAGATTAGAGTGGGAAGGTACTGTTAAGCCTACTTCTTTTGAGAATTATATCGGCTGTTCATGCCCAAAAGTTAGTTAACTAGGGTGTATGGTGTTCATAGCTTATCTTCAGGATGATAGTTCGACAGTCCCTCTCATTACTTTGGTTCCAGTAGTGTGTGAATTCATAAAGGTTTTTCCTAATGCTATCCTTGGTATGTCACTTGACCATGAGTTTGAATTTGTATAGGCTTGGATTCGGTTACTCACCCTATATCTATCCCTCCTTATAGAATAAAAATGCTAGAGTTAAGAGAATTGAAATCCAAATTACAAGATTTGTTGAAAAAGGATTTTATTTGTTTGAGCATCTTAACTTGGGGTGCTCTTATATGTTTTGTGAAATAGAAGAATGGTAATATGCAGATGCGCATAAACTACTGATAGTTGAATAAGGTCACTATTTGTAATAAGTAACCTTTTCCTAGGATAAATGACTTATTCAACTAGTTGTAGAGAGTCATGATATTCTTAAAGATTGATTTGAGATTGGATTGCCATCAACTTGAGATTCAGGTAGAGGATATTCCAAACACTGCCTTTTAGACTCGTCATTGGCATTACAATGTCTTGGTCATGTCTATTGGTTTGACCAATGCCCTATTCTCTTTTATGATCTTGATGAATGGTGTATTCAAGCCTTATTGGGACTCATTTGTTATTGTCTTCATTGATAATATTATGGTTTACTTAAAGAATAAGGAAGAGCATAAGGCTCACTTACATACAATGTTGGGGTTACTTAAAGAGAAGCTATTTTATGAAATTATGTTTTCAAAGTATGAATTCTGGTTGCCTTCAGTGTCTATTTTGGGGCATATGGTATCTAAGGATGGGGATATGGAAGCCTGCAAAAGGTTGACATTGTTAAGAATTATTCCAGATAGGTTAATATGATAGAAGTTTGTAGTTTTGCGGGGCTTGTAGTTGTTATCTTAGATTTGTGAAAGGGTTCACCTCCATTGCTTTATATATGACTCGCTGACTCAAAAAGAGGTATCATTTATATGGAATTATGAATGTGAGGAGATATTTCAAGAGCTCAATACATTGTTTAATTTATCCCCTTTTTATACCTTGCCTATTGAATATAAGGATTTAATTGTGTATTGGATACTTCATAGTTTGGTTTAGGTGTTGTTTTGATGCATAATCAGAATGTAATTACTTACACCTCAAGGAAACTAAAGTTTTATAAGAAGAACCACCCTACTCATGATTTGGAGTTGGCAATGGTGGTGTTTGCTTTCCATATATACAGACATTACCACTATAGGGAGAAGCGTGAGGTTTTCACAGACCACCATAGTTTTCAATAGATGAAATTTGAATTTGAGATAAAGAAGATGGATGTATTTGATTGAATATTATAATATGTCAATTCTATATCATCTGGTAAGGCTAATATGGTAAGAGGTGCATTGAGTTGAAAGCCGATAAACATGAGTAGTTTGGCGTGGTTGGAGGTTTCAAGATGTTCATTGGCTAGAGAGGTACAAACTTTGGTTAACACTTGTATGAAATTACTGGTGAACAAAATAGGAGGAGTGTTATCCCATGTTGAGGCTAAGTCTACCTTTTTTTAAAAGATTAAAGAAAACCAGTTAAGGGATAAAAAGTTGAACAACCTTAGGGAGAGATGTTATAAGGTAAGGAAAGGAGGTCATTCTTAATGAAGAAATGTGTTGAGGATTTGGATGTGTTTGTGTCTATGCCTCATGTGGAAATTTTGATTCCCATCGTCCACACAATTCTAGGTACTCTATATATTTGGGTGCAACCAAAATGTATGGAGACTTGAGACAACACTATTAGTGGCACATAATGAAGCGAGATATTGTGGATTGTGTGACTATGCCTCATGTGGACATTTTGATTTCCACCATCCTTCAAGAGGCTCACAATTCTAAGTACTTTATATATTTGGGTGCAACCAAATTGTATGGACGCTTGGGACAACACTATTAGTGGCATAGAATGAAGCGACATATTGTGGATTTTATTACGAAGTGTGAAAACGGTCAGTAGGTTAAGTATGACCAGTGAAAACCTGGCAGCACTTTCCGAAGGATCCCCATTTTAAAGTGGAAGTACAAACGATTAACCATGGACTTTGTTATAGGTCTTCCTAAGACCCCAAGAAAATATGACTCCATTTGGGTAATCATTGATTGATTGACCAAGAATGCACACTTTATTACGATAAGGATAGACTATAATGCAGCTCAATTAGCTAAGCTTTATGTGAAGAAAATTATGACACTTCATTGGGTGTCTGTTTCTAATGTGTCGATAAAGATACCCAGTTTACCTCCAACATTTTGGAGAAGTTCCAACAAAGGTTGGGCACTAGGTCATACCTAAGTACAACCTTTTATCTACAAACCGATAGGTAGTTAGAATGGATAATGTAGGAACTTGAGGATATGCTTTGGGCTTGTGTGATGGATTTGAATAGTTAGTGGGACCAATTCTTTTCTTTGTATTAATTTGCATACAACAACAACCACCGCTCAAGCATTGACATAGATCCTTTTAAGCTTTTTTTTGAAGAAGATATTGATCGCCAATTAATGGTTTGGTACCTCTGAGGTAAGACCTCGGGGCACTTAGATGTCAAAAGAGTCAATGGATAAAGTGAGGTTTATTCAAGAGAAGTTTGTAACAATACAGAACTAAAAGTAGGAGTATGTTGATAATAAGGTAAAAGATTTTCAATTTGAGAAGGATGAGAAAGTTTTGCTGAAAGTGTCGCCCATGAATAATGTAATATGGTTTGAAAAGAAAGGTAAGTTGAGTTAAAGGTAATCAAAAAATTTTGAGATATTGAATAGATTAGGTTTAGTGGTGCATAGGTGTGAACTACCTCTGAGTTTGTTAGGAGCTCAACCAATATTTTATGTACCTATGCTCAAGAAGTATTATAGAGATGGGGACTACATCATTCATTGGGATTCAGAGTTTTTTGACAAGTATATCTCTTATGAAGAAGATCTAATAGCTATTTTAGATAGAGATATGAGGAATCTGAGGACCAAGGTTTTTCCATCAGTGAACGTCCGGAGGAGGAATCTTCCTATTGGGGAGGCCGAGTGGGAGACTAAAGAGGATATGCACAAGGGCAATCCGCACTTGTTAGAGGAGTCAGGTACTCTTTTCGCTTATCATTTTGCATTTTTCTGGTTAGTTCTCATTCGGGGATAAATAATAGGAAAATTAGTACCAAATGTGATGATCTAAAATATCGTTATGCTATAATAGAGATCAAAACCTTAGCTTAGTTCTTCCTTAAACAAAAATTTTGAAAGTTAGGACTAGCCTAGGTTTAGCCATATTTTGATTGTGTTGTGGTCTAGGAAAATCTGTAGAAACTTTTGATGCATAAAGGGGGTTAGTAGAGTTTTGGTTATAGCATTTACTGTAAAAGGGAAAGTTTGTAATATCGAGATTCAAAAAATGTGTTGTGAAATAGCTAGAGCTGGGAATGGATCTCGAACTACTAGTTTGGTGTTGCCGCAACAAGAGAATTGGCACTATAGTGACATCTTGTAGCAGTAGAAGTGTCTCTGTAGTGACACACTATTTTGTCCTGGGTGTTGCTACAGTGATAGTTCCATCGGTTTAGGGACGTCACTATAGCGACAGAAATATTGTTGCAATGATAAAAATATAGAAAAATAGTTTAAGTTAGAAGAAAAACATATCATTCCCTTTTATTTTAAAGAATCAGTGTATGGCTAGGATAAGGCTATTTCGCCCCAAATTGAAGGTTTTTCTTTTTTGAGGTAAGGTTCTATACTCTTAAAACTTGAAATCACTATCACAGATTTTTAGGGTTGCAAGAATCATGGCCTTAGTTGAAATTAATATTAGCCCTAAGTTCATGAACTGGTGGAAATTCCTAAGAAATAGTTGTATTTCAGATGTTATTGATCCTAGGATATTAAATAACATTAAATAACACTTCTTATGGTAGAATTTGTTCTTGTAGGTTTAAAATATGCAGAATTGTAAGAGATAAATGGGTAGAAAATCCTAGAATTTCTAACTAGGTCAAGTTCATAGGTTGAATGGATGGGTATGGGCTTATAATGCTTAGAAGTGTGCATTTTTGTGTTGAAATATATGTATTTGTTGTTTATAGATCAAGAATTGAAATAAATCAAAAGAAAATGCAAGAATGTGGCCAACTAGTGCTTTCGAGCAAGAAATTAAGAGGTTGTAGTTTAATCATAGTATAGACTTGATATGAATTTGTGCTTATATGTAAGTTAAATTTATCTGATTACTTTTCAGGCATTACTTGTGATTGTGGATTAGTATCAGACATTGAACATTGTATTTGAGATTATACGTATATTAAGATGATCCTGGATTGGGTATCAAGCTGAAAATATTATTTGGATCGGGCATCACATCGACACCATTATTGGATAGGGTACCACATAGGTACAGGTACACAGACTGAGCTCATCCCCCACAGATCATAACTGAGGGTCCTTACTGACCTTAATATATATGTACATCTTGCATAGATGCAATCATCATTATATTTACATATACAACATATTGACTATTATTGGATGAATCTACCTTTATAACTGATGCACTTGTGTACATGTACTCTGGTTGTTTGAAGAGAATGACTGTTGACTCGTGAATGGAAGTGCTATGATAGTATATCTGATTATTAACTAACCATGACTTATGGGTATATTCCTTCTTAGTTGCATTTCACTTGCTTATTTATATGATTTTAGGTTAAGTCGACTGATGATGCCTGCCAATACTTAGTTGTTATACTGGTACTACTTTTACACTTATTTTCTTTAGCTTAACGCGTGTTCCTACATTTGAGATAGACCCAGTCTCTAGTTCTTGAGTCTATTATCGATTCAAGGGTAAGCATCATGTTCGAGTAGCCATTGGATCATCTCTATTTGTTTCATGTCCTTTGTTTTTTTAGGATAATGATATTTCTTTTTTGTAGAATTCTGTATTATGTTTTAGATCTTATTTTAGCCATCTAGAGTTCTTATATAGTGATTTTTGAGTCAAGGGGATCGTAATGAATAGAGATATTTTTGACACACTCATTTGGTTTGGTCTTGATAAGTTAGTAATGTAATTATTTTGTGTATATTGTATTTTCTAAGCTAGATGATAGTTAAATGATGAAGTAGTTCATGTAAGTTCTTGGTAAATGGCTAAGGGTTGGGTTAGATGGTTCTCCCACCATAGAGTTAGGGTGGATTCCTCTCATGATCGGTCGGGTCGTGACTTTTTTCTTTAGTTTTTTTTATCATTTCTTCCATTACACTTGCGTACACTATTTTTTTTTTACAATCTTTCTATAGCTGGAAGGATTGTGTACTCTGTTGTAGTTACAAATTTGTTTCTAATCATTGTCTTGTTCAGTTAATTCTATATGCCATTACATTATTTACTTTTTTGCAAACATTTACTATTACTCCACCAAAGACATAATTATTATCTTGAACCACAAACAAATATAATAGTCCCAAATTGATGATAAACAGTTTGGTGCCACCGTTGGGATAAAGCAATTATGTGGGACTCCGACCACTTCAAGGAAGAATGATAGGATGTAGATGATCGTAGAAGAGCAAGAACCAGTAGGGTCAGGATCCTTTCAAAAGATCTATTTGTGTTTTCTTATATCTAGGTACTTTTTCTTATGTTATTTTGTAGGCATGTGTTAAAAGTAGTTGGGCGTGATAGTAGAAGACCCAAACCGGAAAGTTACGCTTTTTTATCCTTTTACTATTTTTATTCCGATGGGATTTTCTAGCAAGGTTTTGAATAAGGTATCAGTAGGGACTTTTGGGGAAAATTAGGGAAATTTTTTTGTTTGCTCTATCATTGTAAAAACAATTGGCAATAAAGATGAATGAATGGAAAAACATAAGGAAATTAGTGTATGTCGATGCTTTTTTGTTTCAAACTCTACTCTAATTTTTGGAATAAAATTCCTCGGCCAAATCATACACTAACCGTGGATGCATAGGGACTCCGAGGAAGAAATATTTTCTTTTCATGATCCAAAAAGTGGAGACCCTAAAGGCAATATCCCAAACCCCTAAAAGGGAAATAAGTCTAAGACTTCAAGGCCCATAAAAAAAGTCCAAGCATCCTGATATAAATACTCGAGACTTATTTCCATGGGTATATGTTCCTAATTTATGGCCTTCCTAGGAAGGATTATCACGATAATCGCATTACCTAATTATTTGATAGCATACAACAACAACAACAATAACATACCAGGTGTAATCCCATATAGTGGGGTATGGGGAGGGTAAAATATATGTAGTTGTAACACCTTGATTTTTTGGTCTTTGAAATTTTTTTGAGTTCTGAGCTTTCAGCTCTAGGAATGACTCACCTGACGAGTTATAAGGAGTCTTGATGGGTCAGGTGACCCTAGTTGTAAGGTGTCAAATAAATAGTGTTTGAGTTTCTGTCTTAGGTACGACTTAGGGACACGAGTCCTAAAGAATCATGCGAGTCATTGGGTGTAAATCATAGGATGTCTATTGTTCACCCAATTGTGTTCTAAGTTGATTACGACTGAACCTTATGAGTCCTAGGGTCCCATTACGAGTGGTATCAACCGAGTCACAAGGTCAACATTGTGTGAGGGTCCTAGAGATTGTCTTGGTTATGACTCGTGGTGATGAGTCATAAGGAGTGACTATTAGTCACTGGTTGACCCATCGTCAATTATGATACTTTTTCAGCTTTTTAGCTAAGGGCATTGTGGATATTTTCTCTGTAACTCAAATTGAAACCCACATCTTATAACCTCTTTAGGGTGTCATTAACAATCAAAATCAAATCAAGTAACTTCTCGAGCACTCCAAAAGGCTCTCTAAATTTCCTCAAGCAAGTCAAGCTAGGGTTTCATCAAGTTGGTCATCTAAGGGTTCAAGGATCAATTTCTCTCCAAATTTCTTGGTGTTTAAGGTATGTTACTCTTTCCTCATTGTTAATTTGCTAACAACATGTGTTTTAAAGTATTGCTTATGAGATGTTTATGATTGTTTTGAAACAAAGGTTGGGGATTTTGAATGCTTGTTATTGAACAATGTTTTTCCATGTTTTACATAGGATTAATCATGCTTTAATTTTTGTTTTGAACTTATGGATGCATGGGTATAGTGAATGCACTGGAGAATTGTGATTTTTCCAAACTTGTGACTTTTGAAGTGGTTATGACTGCAACCCCATATTGTGAAATTGGTTTCAATTATGAGAAATATGAGAATTTGTAAAATTGAACTATTCTTGAAATATTATAGTATGATGTTGAATTGAAAGTTATGGATTTGTGTTTTCACAAACTATTGCATAATTAAACCATGGGGGTTGTGACTTCCCCCAAGTGATGTAATTGTTTTGGCATGTTGTTATTTCCTTGCAAGTGTAATTGGTATGAGAAACCAACATTATATGCCTTAATGTGAAAGATAGTTCAATGAATATGAATGTGTGTTACTTATTTTAATTTGTCTTTAATAAGGGTTATGTAGCTGAGCCGTGAAAGTGGAGGCCCGAGTGACCAACACTGGAAACCATATTTGCCGACGCGGGGGTCAAAGTGACTAGGAAGGTTTGAGTCCCTCTCATTATTATTTCATGATTAGGGAGGTTTTATTCCCCCATAAATCATTACATGATTGGGTTCTTAAGTCACCTTAGTATATGATTGGGATGTTCGAGTCCCGCATTCATATATATAAGATTATTCTCTAGTTTGTAAGGCTACATGCACTGGGGCCCGACCAGGGGTGAGAGCTGGGGCCCATATAGCTCGTTGGTACATGTTATGACGGTTGACCTATAAAAACTAGGAAAAAGTTTTAAAGTGCATGTTAAGACGTATTTTCTATCCCAGTATGTGATATATATATATATATATATGCATTTGAATATGTTCATTGATTTGAATGATTTTAAAATATTTATCATGTCATTATGTTATCCTTATCCCCAAGTTACAAGCTGCAGTTCACCCCGCTAATTATCTTTGGATGCTTTATCACCATGCGATGCGGGAATTGACCATACTTCTACTTTTCTTGCTCAATGATTAGGATTTAGTATTATTTCATGAGTCGACATTGAAGTGGTGAGCTTCTATACATCGGAAGTCTATATTTTATGTTTTGGTCTCTTACGTTTCAAACTATTTAGACAATTTTTTTTGCCTATAGTCGGGGACATATCCCGATACTTTATTGATATTTGGTTTTGGTTTATTATTTAGAAGGCTTTGTTTCGATTACTGTGGTTTTTGGGTGGTGTTGGTCGGTTGGTTGGCCGATCATCGATCGTCGATTATAGACATACGTTGTATTTTTTTAAAGCTATTGTACACTGTCTTGTTATATGTTGAAAATTCATCTGACTTTGGAGTATAATGTGTTTGGTTTGGTTAGGTATAGGGGGAGATCTTCAATTCATGTGGGACTTGAGATACCAATCATAGTCAGGCCCTAGTTTGAGTCATGACAAAAGTGGTATCAAATCCTAGGTTTGGTGTCATTGGGTATCCAACAATGTCGTGTCAAGTAGAGTCTCATTTATGGATATGTATCACTCCACACTTATAAGTGAGTTGCTATGAGGCATTTAGGAGTGTTTCCCTTTCTTGTTGTTCTATTTCAAGATATAGAGTCTAAGGTATTGAATCTCCTCTAATTCTCGTGTGTTTAATTTTCAGATCATGCCTCCCAGAAAATCTAATGCTCGCTGTAACTCTTCTGTCTCTTCTAAGGATAATGTGGACGGAGCTCTTCCAACTCTAAATGTTCATACCTAGTTGAGGGTCGCTGCTTCTGATTGACCTGAGAGAGCTCCACCGGTTCCCCCTATCCCTCCTTAGGCACCTCGAGCTAATGTATCTAATGTTGAATTTCACCAGTTTATTCATTTTCTTACCCAGTTGGTGGCCTCATAGATTGAGTGGGTTGCTCTTGTTGCTCTATCTTTCGAGGCCACTAGATTTGGCAAATTTATGAGGTTGAGTCCTCTTATTTTCACTCCTTATAAAGTTGAGAAAGATCCTCAAAACTTGATTGATAAGATAGAAAAAATCTTTTATATGATGCATGCTATTGATATGGAGTGTTTAGAGTTTACAACTTATCAGTTGAAGGATGTAGCATACCAATGGTATGAGGAGTGGGACTAGTTAGGGGAGATGATGTTGAGTCCACTTTGTGGGATGATTTTTCTAGTGCTTTCCTTGACCACTTCTTTCCTCAGAAGTTGAGAAAGGCGAAATATGAGGAATTTATAAATTTAAAGTAAGGTAGGACGTCCGTAAATGAGTATACCTTGAAGTTTCATCAGTTTTTGCGTTATGCTCCTGAATTAGTCTCTAGCATGAGGGCTAGAATAAGGTAGTTTGCTTTGAGATTGTACCATGAGTTAATCTTGGAGACCACAGATGACTTGTTGAGAAAGGATATGGACATATCTAGACTTATGGTGTATATGCAACAGGTGGAAGAGTAGAAGAAAAAGCCAACAGAGATGAGTGAAAGGTAGAGTAAGAAGTTTTGCTATTCAAATAAAGGTGGAGGTCAGCAATAAAGTGTTAGAGACAGTGGGAAGTAGTATAAGAAGAAGTGGGGAAATTCTTGTTCCTAATATACATCTAGTTCTCCTTACCTAAAGTCGTTGGGTGATCATTGTTCTTAGTATGATAGTGGGTTTAAAGCACCAGGAGTCCAGTCGCAGGCTAGTGGGGCTCAGTCAGCTTCATCATATCCTCTTTGTAGATTTTGTGGTCAAGTGCATTATGGATTTTTTTAGGAAGGAAGGAATAAGTGCTTTAAATATGGTAAGATTAGTCATCTGTAGAGGTAATGTCCTTTTAAGGTTGCCTCTGAGGTGAATAAGATTCTTGTTGCTGCTTTATCCACTCCTGCACTAAAGAGTGATACTTCTACTTTTGACTTCGACACTGGTCTGAACCGTCTAATGCTCTTTCCACTCTCTAGGATTCTGAGGTTTCCCCTGATGTTGTTACTGGTATACTTAAACTCTTTTCTCGCGATATATATTATCTACTTGACCCTGGGTCTACACTCTTTTATGTAACCCCTTATGTGGCTATTTATTTTTCATAGATCCTAAGTGTATTCCGAATCCTTTCTTTGTGTCCACCCTAGTGGGTGATTCCATTATGGATAGATGGGTCTATAGAGGTTGTGTAATGTCTGTCCATGTTAGAGAGACCTTGGTGGATTTGATAGAGTTAGATATGTTAGACTTTGATATAATTTTAGTGATGGATTGGTTGCATTAGTGCTATGCATCTCTTGATTGTTAGATCCCAAGGGCCAGTTTCTATTTCTTGAATGAGTTGGTAATCGAATGGGAAAGTAGTTCCCTAGTGCCCAAGGAAAGTTTTATCTCTTATCTTAGAGCCCAAAAATTAGTTTCCAAAAGGGACGTCTATCACTTAGTGCATGTTAAGTATTCTAGAGACGAAGTTCCTTCTTTGTAGACTATCCCTGTGATATGTGAATTCCTCAAGGTGTTCCCTAATGATCTTCCTAGTGTACCTCCCAATAGAGAAATTGATTTTATGATTTATCTTTTTCTGAACACTCATCCTATTTCTACCCCTTCTTATAGGATGGCTCCGACTGAGTAAAGGAACTCAAAGAGCAGTTGAAAGATCTTCTTAACAAAGTTTTTATCCACCCTAGTATGTCTCCATGGGGAGCTCATGTTCTCTTCATGCATAAGAAGGATGGTTCCCTTCAGATATGTATTGATTACCACTAATTGAATAAAGTAACCCTGAAGAATAAGTATCCCCTTTCAAGAATTGATGATCACTTTGATCAGCTTTAGGGTGCTAAGTTCTTTTCTAAGATTTATCTTCGATTTGGGTACCATCTATTGAAGACTAGGGAGATAGATAATCCTAAGACTGATTTTTGAACACGATATGGTCATTTTGAGTTTTTGGTGATGACTTTTGGATGACTAATGCCCAGGAAGCATTTATGGATTTTATGAATCAGGGTTTTCATTAATTCTTGGATTGTTTGTGATTGTCTTCATTGATGATATTTTGGTGCGTTTGAATAGTGAGGCAAATCATGTTGGTTACCTCTGCTTTGTGTTGTAGACCCTTAAGGATCAATCTTTGTATGCAAAGTTCTCTAAGTGTGAGTTCTGGTTAAATATTGTAGCTTACTTGGGTTATGTTATTTCTAGTGAAGGTATTATGGTGGATCCACAGAAGGTAGCAATGGTTAAGAAGTGGCCTAGACCCACGACTCCATCCAACATTTGGAGCTTCTTAGGTTTAGCCAGTTACTATAGAAGGTTTGTGAAGAGTTTGTCTTCTATCACTGCCCCGTTGACTATGTTAACTCAGAAAAAAGGTGAAATTCTTATGGTCTGATGCTTGTGAGGGTAGTTTCGAGATGCTGAAGAATAAGTTGACTTCGACTCTGGTCTTGACTTTGCCTGAAGGCATTGATGGTTTTGTTGTCTATTGTGATGCATCCTGGGTGGGGCTAGGTTATGTGTTGATGCAACAAGGTAAGGTAGTTGCTTATGCATCTAGATAGATGAAAGTTCATGAGAAGAATTATCCGACGCATGACTTGGAATTGTTAGCTATGATATTTACATTAATTATCAGGCAGAATTATTTATATAGGGTATAGGTTGATATTTATTTTGATCATAAGATTCTACAGTACATATTCACCCAGAAGGAATTCAATCTCAGGTAAAGGATATGGCTTGTTGCTAAAGGACGATGACATGAGTCTCTACTATTATCCAGGTAAAGCTAATGTAGTTGCTCATGCTCTTAGCAGGTTATCCATAGGAGGCTTGTCTCATGTTGATGAGGAGAAGGAGGATTTGGTGAAGGATATTCACTGTTTGGCTAATATAGGAGTCTGTCTCTTAGATTTTGAGGATGGGGGTATGACTGTTCAAGATATGGCAAGGTCATCTCATGGTGCTAAAGTAAAGGAGAAGCAAGTGTTGGATCCTATTCTGATACAAATCAGGAATAATGTAGGTAGGCAGAAAGTGATAATTTTTTAGATTAGTGGTGATAGTATCTTGAGGTACCAAGGCAGACTGTGTGTTCCCGATGTTGATGGCTTACGAGGAAGAATTTTGGCTGAAGCTCATGAGTCATGTTATACTATTCATCCTGGTTCGATGAAGATGTATCATGATCTTCGAGATATTTGTTGGTGTAATAATACAAAGAGGGGTGTGGCTAATTTTATGGCTAAGTGCATAGTGTGTCAACAAGTGAAAGTAGAGCACTTGCAGCCTAGTGAGTTGACTTAAGAGATTGAGCTACAGGTGTGGATATAGGAGATAATTAATATGAATTTTCTTACCGGTCTTTCGTGGTCTCACCAACAGTTTCATTCGATATGGGTCATTATGGATAGGATGACTAAGTCTGCTCACTTCTTGCCCGTAAGGACTAATTTCTCTTTTAAGGATTATGCCTAGTTATTCATTGAGGAGATCGTGAAGTTTCACGGTACTCTAGTCTCCATTATGTCTGATCGGAGTACTCAGTTCTCATCTCACTTTTAGAGATCATTCCAGCGAGGTTTGGGAACTAAGGTGACCTTTAGTACCGCTTTCTACCCATAGATAGATGGGCAAGCAGAAAGGACGATTTAGGTCTTGGAAGACATGCTTCGGGCTTGTGTGTTTGATTATGGTGGTGGTTGGGTTGACCACTTACCTCTCATAGAATTTTCCTACAACAACAGTTATTACTCTAGCATTGGTATGGCTTCATTTCAGGACTTGTATGGTAGGAGGTGTAGGTTTCCTATTGGGTGGTTTGAGGTGGGTAAGAATAAGTTGTTTGGCCCTGATTTGGTTCACCAAGTCATGGAGAATGTGAAGGTGATTTGGGATTAACTGAAGGCCTCCCAAAGTCGCCAAAAGTCCTACGCAGATGTGAGATAAAGAAAGTGGATTTTAGCGTTAGTGATTGAGTGTTCCTAAAGGTATCCCTCAATAAGGGAGTAATGTGGTTTAGCAAGAAGGGAAAGCTCAATCCCCATTATATTAGTTCGTACTTGGTTTTGAAGAGGGTTGGTAAACAATGAATTGGAGCTGCCTTTTAGTTTGAGCTCCATTCATCCAATATTTCATGTTTCGATATTGGGGAAGTTCGTGGTTGATCCTTCGATGGTTGTACCTTTCGAAGAGGTAGGTATGTTAGATTCCTTGTCCTACGAGGATATCTCAATTGAGATTTTAGGTTAACAAGTCCGTCGATTGTGGATGAAGGACGTGGCCTTGGTAAAGGTTCTTTGAGGAACCAAAATGTTGAAGAAGCTACTTGGGAAGCCAAGGAATATATGCGGTCCAAGTATCCGTTCTTGTTCACTATTTCAGATAATCGTTCTTAAGTTATGTGTATTCCTTAACATCTTTATTTTCTGACTTTTTTTAGAGAAAATGGTGATTTCCTTAGCATCTTTGTCTTTTGTCTTTGTTAAAGGTAAGAGTGTTGGTATGTGGAATCAAAATATGGCTAGTAAATACCATGTCCTATCATTGGAGGATGAATGATTCTAAACGGGGGAGTATGTAATGCCCCAGGTTTTTGGTCCTCAAATTTTTTTTGAGTTTTGACATTTCTGCCCTGGCAACGACTCATCTTACGAGTCGTAGGGAGTCTTGATAGGTCACGTGACCCTAGTTGTAAGGTTTCCAGTAAATAGTGTTTGAGTTTCTGTCTTGGGTACGGCTTGGGACACGAGTCATAAAGACTTATGATGAGTAATTGGGTGCAAATCGTAGGATGTCCAGTGTTTACCCGATTGTGTTCTGTGTTGACTACGACTAGACCCTACGAGTTATAGGGTCCCATTACAAGTGGTACTAGCTGAGTCATAAAATCAACAGTGTGTGGGTGTCTTAGAGACTGTCTTGGTTACAACTCATGGTAATGAGTCGTAAGGAGTGGCTACGAGTCACTGGTTGACTCGTAGTCAATTGTGATACTTTTTTAGCTTTTAAGCTGGCATTCTGGATATTTCCCCTCTTACTCAAATTGAAACCCATATCTTATTACCTTTTTAGGGTGTCATTAACACTCAGAAAAAAATCAAGTAACTTCTCAAGAACTCCAAAAGTCTCTCTAAATTCCCTCAAGCAAGTCAAGCTAGGGTTTGATCAAGTTGGTCATCTATCTAACGGCTCAAGGGTCAATTTCTTACCAAATTTCTTGGTGTTTAAGGCATGTTACTCTTCCCCCATTGTTAATTTGATAAAAGCACGTGTTTTAAAGTATTTATTATGAGTTATTTATGATGGGGTTGAAACCAAGGTTGGGGTGTTTTGAATGCTTATTGTTGAACAATGTTTTTCCATGATTTACATAGGATTAATCATGCTTTAATTTTGGTTTTGAACTTGTGGGTGCATGGATATGTTGAATGAACTAGGGAATTGTGATTTTCTTAAACTTGTGACATTTGAAATGGTTATGACCCCAACCTCATATTATGAAATTGATTTTTAATTATTAGAAATATAGGAATTTGTAAAATTGAATTATTCTTGAACTATTTCAGTATGATATTGAATTGAACCTTATGGATTTGTGCTTTCACAAACTATTGCATTATTGAACTAAGAGGGTTGTGAATTCCCCCAAGTGATGTAATTGTTTTGGCATGTTGTTAATACCTTACAAGTGTAGTTAGTATGATGATACCAATAATGTATGACTTAATGTGAAAGATGGTTCAATGAATGAGAATGTGTGGTACATTTTAATTGGGCTTTAATAAGGGTTATATAGATGAGTTGTGAAAGTAGGGTCCAAGTGACCGACATTGAAAACCGTATTTGCCGACCTCAGGGGTCAAAGTAAGAAGGGAGGTTTGAGTCCCCTTCATTATTATTTCATGATTAGGGAGGATTGAGTCCCCCATAAATCATTAGATGATTGGGTTCTTAAGTCACCTTAGTCTATGATTGAAAAGTTCGAGTCCCCTATGTGTATATATGAGGTTATTCTTTGGTTTGTGCGACTACACGCACTGGGGACAGACAAGGGGGTGAGAGTTGGGGCCCATATAGCCCATGGGTACATGTTATGACCGTTGAGCTTCACAAACTAGGCAAAAGTTTTAAAGCACATGTTAAGCCATATTTCGTATCTCGGCATGTGATATATATATATATATGTGTGTGTGTGTAAATGCATTTGATTATGTACATTGATTTTGAATGATGCTAAACTGTTGATCATGTCATTATGTTATCCTTATCTCCGAGTTACATGCTAGCATTTACCCCGCTAACCGTCTTCGGACGTTGTATCCCCACGTGATGTAGGAATTAGCCATACTTCTACTCCTCGTGCTCAGTGATTAGGATTCAGGATCAACTCGTGAGTTGACAATAAAATGGTGACCTTCCATACATCGGGAGTCTACATTTAATGAATTGGTCTCTTATGTCTTAGACTGTTTAGATTGATTTTTTTGGCTATAGTCAGAGGCATGTCCCGACACTTTATTGGTATTTAGTTTTGGTTTATTTTTTAGAAGGCATTTTTTGGATTACTATAGTTTTTAGGCGGTGTTGGTGGGTTGGTTAGCTAGTCGACATGCATTACTTTTTTTCTTAAAGTTATTGAATGCTATCTTGTTATATGTTCGGAATTCACCCGACCTTGGGGTATGATGTATTTGGTTTGATTAAGTTAGGTGTAGGGGTGATCTCCGATCCACGTGGGACTTGAGATATCCATCACAGCTAGACCCTGGTTCGAGTCGTGACATCAGTCCCTCCATTACCTTCGAAGAAGTAGAGAGGTTAGTTCCGATAGACCTCCGAATCTAGATAAATTATCTGATAGCATCAAAACTTAAAATCCTTATGCAATTGGGCCATGGATGCCCGAGCTAGAAGCATGGTTAAGGGTTTATTTGTGTAAATTCTATTAAAACTCAAATTCTACTCTGTAAAACTTTATTACTGCGAAAACAAAGAGGGACAATCATTCTCATGCAACATACTGAAGTACCAAGGATACATCTAGACTTAGACGCACAGTAACATGAAAAATAAAAGGGTTTCTTCTCAATATATTGGGGTGTATAAGGCTGAAACCACCAATGGTCGAACTAAGACTGCTAAAAATACGCAAGAGGTGCACAAAATAAAAGATTAGTTAATGAATGGCCTGAGTCATCGATACAAACTCAACACTTATGAACTCTACATTGAACTCACAGGCTGCGGAGAGGGTGTGACTACCTGAGAGGTTCTTTAAAAGGCAGTATTTTCCATAAAGGATGGCTTTAAAAAGATTATTACAGATAAACACATTGGTAATATAAAAATGCTTTGGAGTCAAGTACAAAATTTATCACAGAAGAGAGCTCAGTACAACAAAAGATTTTATACAAGAAAAATTATATAAAGCACCTGAAACAATGTACGACGCACTAAGACCCTACACTTACGGAATAATATAATTTTCCTCCAATGATCCTAGAAGCTACTTAAATGATCCTCATCGACGAGCTCAGATCTGGTTTGAACCGCGATCCACCAGAAAGCAACCAAGCTCAAGATTGACAATCTTCCTTCCATTGTCGACCTAGTAACTCTAACTTCAAATGGTTATCTTCTGCTACCGGGGTCGAGGGCAAGTCTCTTCTGGTCTAAAAGGGCTAGAAATGAGTAGATTTGAAGAACTTCTGTTAAAAATCTCCCTTAGATAAAGATTTACGAGTATCATGACAAAACTGAACTCAAAGAAAACACCATAAAACAAATCTACATAGCCTTTCGATCTTGATATATCCAAAACTATCAAAATTACAAGGTGCGGTTGTACCTTGTACATACCTATAAACCTCTATTAACCCAGGCATTTCCCATAGTTCTTAAATTACCCTAGTTATTACCTTACCTTCATCAACAACCCTCCATAATCAAAATAAGAATAGGCCAAAAATTATGAGGAAATCCCCAAAAAAAAATCAAAAAACTGAGGGAACCAAAGAGGGGAGCTATGGGACAGAAAAAAATCGATTTAGAATAACACTCACTGAAGGTGATGGTAAAAAATGTGGTGCTGATAACCAAAAGCCTATTAAATGCATAAAAGGTAAAGGATCGAGAATGATTTCCATATGTTCGGCCTGATATAATGAAATAAAACTCCGAGAGACCATACTTGGGAATATTAGAGTCTAAATTGTCCTTTAAAATATCTTATATCTCGAGGCAAAGAAAATCCTTTTCACTCCTATACTTGATCCCATGATCAAAAGAGGTAAAAAATCAAGTATGTTTGGTCAGCAAATATAGGATTCTGCACAAAGACTCACCATCAATGTATCAATCACAAAGATTTTTATGGATTTTGAATCATGATGGATCAGACAAATGCTATTAAATTTTCCTTAATCACCTTTGTTTCTAAGAGGCTCGAAGAGGGGTGAACGTAGACTTACGTATACCCCTTAGAGGAGAAGACTTCGCAGGATTGTCTAAGGGCAGGGACATTGAAAAAAGACCCTGCTAACCCATGTTGAAAGCATTGACAAAGACTCCAAAATCTCTCAACAAAGGCATGTTGCTACTAAAGTCTCCAAGGTAATTTCGACCCTCCATTGTAAGAAGAGTAGATGCTCGAAACAAAAGTGTCGAAAGGATGAGGGTATACAATTGTCCTGCTGAGAAATAAAAACATCAATCCAATGCAATGACCCGGCATGTGTAATACCCCGTATTTCTACCCAGCTTCGATTCGTGTTTAGAACATCAATGATCTTACTTCATAGAAAAATACCTTTTATTCCCTCTGGTATTTCCAATATTTTGACTTTTTATCATGTGGGAAATTGAATAAGCTTTCCATCGATACCAAATTCTCCCAAATCCGACTCTCGGGCGAAGCGTTATAGCCATTTTAGTAAGACAGTGTACCACTTAGTACTTTAGCGCATCGCAGAGCCAGCCAAAATGGCAATTGTAAAATTCCAGTGAGCCTCCATGATTCTACCACGTCGCGGTGTATTTTCTATTTGCAACCAAGGTGGCAATGCAATTTCCACCACGTCGCACCAAGGATCAGTTTTCCAATTGTCCAATTTCCAGTAAGCTGGTGCGATTATGGCGCGTCGCGCCAGCGTGTAAAATCAAGATTTTTTCAATTTCAGATTTTAAATTCAAGGGCAAAATGGTCATTTTTCTACCCCTATATATACTCCTTAACACGAGATTCAGCCATATTAAACCCAAATATTATTGATTTCTCTCAATTTTCCTCAAGGACAAGAGCTAGGGTTCCAAAATCAAGACCCCAATCATCAAGGTTTCACTATTAATCTTCTGAGGATCAAGTAGTAAGGTATGCAGATGTTGATTCTTGGGTTCTTTCCGCCCAATAAGTTCAAGAATCCCTTTATAAATTCAAAGATTGTGATTTTATGAGTTTTTCATGATTCGTGTGAATTGAAGTTCATGTTTATGTTATTGTTGAGTTATAATCCATGCTTAGAATACAAGTTGCAAGCTTTGATCTTATTATGAGTTGAATTGCATTAAGTCCATGTTAAATCCCTAAATCTGCAAGTTGGTTGATGTAGTATTTGTTGTATAACCAAAGCATGCTCCCTATATGTTCGATAAAATGATTATGTGAAGGAATTAGAGTCATTATAGCATGTTGACAAGAAATCCCCAATTATGTGTAAGTTTATGCATGCCAAGTGTTTGTTGAAAAGCCTTAGTGAATGAATTGTGACATGTTAGCATGAAATCTCCCAATTATGTGCTCTTCAATGCATGTTAAGTGCTTTTTTATAAGACCACGTTGAATAGAGTATGAGCCAATAGCATGTCTCCCTATACTATCACATGTTTATGATTTTCAAGTGCTTGAAAAGATTGTTTAATAATTGTAATGGTGGATGAAAGTACATGGTCATGATTATTTAAGATAGTGACTTTTACTTTTATATTATCGAGTCCTGAGGGTATTTATACCCGACAAAGTAGCTGCAAGTCTAGAGCCAGTGTCAGTTTCAAGATACTTTAAATCAAGCTACAATTAGTAGAACTCAGTCAGTTACAGAATTCAGTACTCTCAGACAGTTACAGAATTTAAAAAATATTAGAATCTATATTAGCATTCCAGCTTCAGTTCAGTACTCAGCTCAGATCTTAGTAGTATTCAAGAATTCAGTTAAGATCTCAGTAAATAATTCAGAACTCAGTATCATTCAGTTATATAATGAGATTCAGTAGTATTTTGTCAGTCTTTGAAATCAAGTAAACTTCCGATACTGACACCCTTCCAGCTGGGGTTACAGGTCGGACCCCATAAGTTAATATTTGAGGCACGTCAGTTAGATGACTACTTCCCACAGTCTCATTTTTAGAATCAGTCTCAGTAAAGGAACTCAGATCAGTAGTACAGAGTAAGGACTGTCAGATACAGTCAATCATTATGATTATCAACAAACTCAAAGATCACCCGCTAGATAGGACTGGTCTCAAATTCAGTTAATCGGCTTCAGTATCATCAAATTCAAAGATCACCCACTAGATAGGACTGATCTCAATTAAGTCAAATCATATTCATTATCAGTATATACAGAGATCACCTACTAGATAGGACTGATCTCAGATTTTAGTTAAGAATTCCCATAATCATTAAGTTTAAGAGGTCACCCGCTAGATAGGACTGATATCAAATACAGTAATCAGTTATCAATATCAGAAGATTCAATTATTCAGTATCTCAGTATTAATAGGGAGTTCAGACATCAGTAAAGCAGTATCCGAGTCTCAATATTCAATGTCACGATGATTTCAGTTATGGTTTGTGCATTCATGTCTATGTTCTTATTCAGTACTCTCATGTTATTCAGTTAAGTAGTTGTTCATGCATAAGCCATTGAATTTAGCCTTACCTCATCTTGCATACTCAGTACATTCCTATGTACTGACGCATTTGTATTATGGTGTTTTACTTTACACCATAGGTTCAGAAGCACGAGATGCAGAGAACCCTTAGCAGCTCATTTCCAGTCAGCAAGAGTTAGCCTAGCAGTGAGTCCTCATCATTCGAGGATGGTTCTTATTTTATTTTATTTCTAGTTTTAGTATATCAGTAGTTGGATTTAGTTGGGTACATATTTCATCAACTCTATATTCAGATAGTTTAGAGGCTTTCAGACTAGTTATTCAGACAGATGTTTAGTTTTGATATTGATAGACTTTACTCAGTTGTATTTTCAGAATTTGAACCTTATGGCAAGTTTCTATCAGTTTTCCATATTTATTTCAGTATATTATGTAGTGCTCAGATACAGATATCAGAAAGAGTTAGCTTGTGGTCCCTTGGGGTCATTTGCACCGTGTGGCGTTTCGGTTCCAGAAAATTAGGGCGTTACAGCATGGTTGGTCTCACCAGGCCAAAGGGTTATCCAAAATAAGTACTCCCTCTGTCCCAATTTATGTGTCTCCACTTGACGAGGCACATAGTTTAAAAAATTCGAGGAGACTTTGTTGTGTTTACTAAATTACCCTTATTAAAGTCACTTTAATGCTATCTTTTAGTTCGCCTTTCTTGTTAAATGAGATCCAATAAGGGTAAAATGAGGACGATGTCATTAAATAGTTGCCATATATAGAAAGGTAATATTCTTTTTATGGCTGACTTAAACGAAAAATATGTCACATAAATTCAGACAAATGGAGTAATAATCAAGATCAGAAAGATACCGAGCAAAATTAAAAAGTTGAAAGGCTTTTTTTAATTATTATTATTGCCCCTGAAATGGGAAAACATTACATAATACAAGACTTTAAAATCTAATATACAACAAAGGAGGGAAGAACAAAGCAACTAAACATGTGTCTGACTAAAACAATTCCCTTATTCTATTGGCTAGAGAAACTTCCTTTAGATCGGGCTCCTCCTTAGAAGCGGATTAGAGTGTCTTATAGCATAGTACGGGTGATCCTTTGTACTTTCCAAGAAAGTATGTACTTCAATTGAGGAAATCTAGAGAACCATATTCATCTACTCCTCCTGATAATGATAGGAGCCATATTACGGCCTCTTAATAAGGAGAAAAAGTAGCTAAGCAAAGTGGAAGCCCCATGGCGGGACCTTGATGTGCTAGCATTTTGTTAGCACATTTAAGACTTTTAACTCAGAATAATTATAAGTTCTTAAGTAACTATCATTGTTTTTGATGATATTTATTTAATATTACAGTGAAAGGCAAGATGCAAGAGAACCTAAGACAATAAGGACAAAAAAAAGGTGAATATGGAACAAATAGCCAAGAAATTACAGAAGAGCAGTTGATGACTTTTGGGATAAGTCGTCAACTTGGTGATAAGTTATCACGTCCATCCTCAGCTGGAGGCAGTGTGATTAAGTTGGAGCAGAAGTGTGATGACATCTCTTGATATGTAGTCACAAATTTGATAAGCTATCAAGAACGTCGTCAGCCTTAGACAAAGAATGGACTTCAGTTGGAATCCGTGACTACATTATTGATAAATAATCAAAGTTTTGTTGGTTGCAAACAGTAAGCACACCTGCTTTGATTTTCTTGAGAAAGAAATCAAATATAGTAGGAAGTGAATTATCAAAAGGGACTCGGAAATACTTTGTTTAATAATCAGCGCTGTAACAAGGTTGGTTAACCTGAGGTAATATCTGGGCAGTAGATAGTAATTCCTTAAGTCCGAGAGGATTAGAGAATTAAACGCTTAAGTAGGTCGAGATACATTTAAGCATAACATCGATAAAGATAGCTTGTTATCCTACCCACCATGAGAATCTTGAACCACTTTTAGTATCTGTCATGTACCGAAAGCCCTAGTGAATATAATTCTAGTTATTTCATAAAGTCTTGATTTACAAACACCGAACGTAAAGTAACAAACAATAACTTGTTAAACCTAAACCCCCATTTTATCTTTTTGTATCATTTATTTGAATTTAACTTGTAGCTTTAGTTTCAAACTAGTTTAATCGCCACTCACATTGTTCCCTGTGGATTCGACTCCGACTCCAAAGTAGAGGTAAATGTATTGACGACGACCGCCTTGCACTAAATTGAAGTGTAAGTTGAGCGTTATCAAAAATGGCTCCATTGACGGGGAACAATTTGGCGTATTGAGTTGGTTTGGAATTTTAGCCTACTTGCTTGAATTCAAACTTGTAAATATTTGTTTTTAATTTTCTTTTATTTCTTGTGTTAGGTAGATTTTTATTTTAGTTTACTTATTACTATGGCATCGTGTAATGAACAAGATCTTATTGGTTGGAAATTATATTTTGATAATCCATGTCCATATTGTGATGGACCTCACTTTTGGCAAGATTGTAGATATGCTCCCTAGAGAGAGATGTGTGCACCATATCCAGCCTACTAGGAGTATGATTGTTCTTTATGTGGCAGTCAAGATGAACATTGGAGTGATTACCCAAATGCCTCTCCCCCTTGTATGCTAACCCAAATTCTAGTTCTTTTTATGATTTTGATGTGTCTTATGGTCAAGAATAGGAAGAACAAAGCACCGAAAAGAGTGCCATTGAAGCTATGCTTCAACTAATGTTGGAGAGTGTGGACACAATAAATGATATCATAAATGATATACATCAAGATATAAGGGAAAATAATAAGGAAAAAAGAATGATAAAGGATATGGATATCGAGGTCAAGCATTCAAAGCACTTTTCCACATTATGTTTAGATGATATCTTGTCTGTGGAATCATTTAACATAAAGGACGAGTGTAAAGATGAGGAGCAAGAATCTAATTTTGATGATGAGCTTGATGTTGAGCAACCCTCGGTGATTTCCCAACCAATCAAACCATTTATGAATAAAGATGTCAAAGACGAGAAAATGGTACTACAGTTAAAAGAAGAAATCAAGCACAATCCTTGTGAAGACTCTAGTCCATTTCGGGGTAAGAATACTAATAGGTATACTACTCCAAAATTGAGAGTTAGCCCTTATTCAAACCACTTTTCAACATTATGCTTGGTGGATGTGATGAAAGTCAAATCACCCAAGCAAATGATGAATTTTGAAAATGAGGAGGAAGATTCTTACCATTTGGAGTTTGTCCTTCCAAAAGGGTATACTACAACCCCAATCTTGAAGGCCAAGAAGCTTAAAGATCGATGTCTATTTAGTGGTTGTTTAAGATTCTCACCGTTGCCAAATGATCCCACACGAAAGTTTGATGCAAAATTGGGCAAGCAGTTCAAGTCTTCGAAGTGGCTTGATAAAACATTCCTCATCATGACCTTACATTTGATGTTATGCTTGATGAAGTCTGATTAGTCAAGATAACTGAGTCATGTCGCGACACTAAATTAGGCACTTCTTGGGAGAAAACCTAAGGTATTTTGTTGTTTGTATTCGGATTATGTGATTGACATCAGATCTTCACACCCATGGTACCACAGGTATGTTTCTAACTCTCTTGTTTTGGTTTGATGCATTGGGGACATTGCATGATTTTAAGTTGAGGGTGGGGTTACTTATGGGTGTTAATGTCCTCCGTGGGTTTTTGTTGTCGTACCTCTTTTCCCCGGAGTCTTGTTCCTAGTAGAGTCGACATGTTTAGGCGTATTATGTGTTTTTATGATATGTTGTGGTTAACTAGGACAAATACAAGTAATGAGGCAGTTAATAGATTTTGTAATTTTTGAGCACATCTCCAAGTGTCTATTTGTAATAATGTGTGAATTGCATTCATTTGTAGCTATAGTGCATCTTTTGGTGGCATTAGTTCTGGTAACTTGATAATCGGTGCTAAACAATTGCACAAATCGGATAAGTAGTGATGTGTGATATATTTGTGTGCCATGTGTGTGTGAGGTCTTAATCAGTTCCCTTTGTGTGTGAATCCAAAACTTACCCGGTTATTCTTGCCTTGGTTATAGAATAGGGGTTAGGAAAAGATCATAGGCCATTTTTTATTGTAACCCACTGTCATCTTAAATGACCTTCCCAATGTGAATAATATCCCTTGATCCCAGATTTGAGCCTATATGCCTGTTTCTTTCTGTGAAACCTCTCACCTTCCCATTTACATCATAATGAACTTGTTTTGGCCCAGGTCCTCCTTGGACACTGTGTAACTTGGCTTAGAAAAATAGCCTAAGTTGAGGATGGCCATCATAGGGGCGCGTGATACAAAATAAGTATGAAGAAAGGTAGAATAAAAGAAAATAATAAAAAGCCAGGTGTGGTGCAAAAAGAATAAGAAAAGAAAAAGTCGTGTAAAAGATGAGAAAAAGATAATTTGGTTTTTGAAAAGATAGCACCCACCTTGAGCATGTGTGATCAATAAAAGAGAGGAAGATAAAAAAAGTTAGGAAGTGAAACCCCAAGAGATTAGCGTAGTGTCAAGGAGGCATAGTCACTTTAAATACCCTTGAATATCATACCAGCCCCTAGCCTACATTACAAGCCAAGAAAAAGACCTACAGTGATCCTAGCTGACCTGTCTAAAAACCTTGGTACTGACTATAAGGGCAAGCCTATGTCATTTGACGTACATTGAGTGGAACTTCATTCTGAGAGTGAGTCTCGTGATTATCCCTATGTGTATATATGTTATTTCTCATACGAGAGAAAAAGGGATTTCTTTGCTGTGAGGGTGCATAGGTTATGTTGGTAGTTGCTAACTTGTTCAGATAGTGTGATCTTGGTACATGTATGGTTGTTATTGCTGAATTTATGCCATATATTGATTTCTGTGTGTTGCATTATTGTTTTTCAATAGTATACACAGTTGAGTTTGAATTGATTGACCTGGGAAAAGGCAAAGTTGGGTTGAGATGATATAGAAAATTGACTGCCGAATGTACTTTGTATTCTCTTAGTTATATTTTGGTTGCTTGAGGATAAACAATTGTTTTAAGTTGAGGGTGTTGATGTGCTAGCATTTTGTTAGAACATTTAAGACTTTTAACTCGGAATAATTGAAAGTTCTTAAGTAAATATCATTGTTTTTGATGATATTCCTTTGATATTGCAGTGAAAGGCAAGATGCAAGAGAACCTAAGACAATAAGGACAAAAAGAGGTGAATATGAAACAAATAGCCAAGAAATTACAGAAGAGCAGTTGACGACATTTGTTATAAGTCATCAACTTGGTGATAAGTTATCAGGTCCATCATCAGTTGGAGGTAGTGTGATGAAGTTGGAGCAGAAATGTGACGATATCCCCTGATATGTCGTCACAAATTTGATAAGCTATCAAGAGTGTCGTCAGTCTTAGACAGAGAATGGAGTTAGCTGGAATCCGTGACGACATTGGTGATAAATCATCAAAGTTTTGATAATCCATCAAGTTTTATTATCAGCCTAAAGAAAAGAATGGACTTTAGCTGAAATCCATGACGACATTCCTGATAAGGTATCAGAACCCTGATAAGGCATTATGCATGTCGTCATTTATTCCGAGAAAAAGTTATAACCTGTGATTTTGTTTCCATAATTAGCCTAAGTATTTAAGGAAAAGACTAGCTTTTCCTTAAGAGTTTGAGTCATCTAAGGGAAGAATTTCAAAAATTTTAATTCCGAATTTCCTTTAAGTTACAGCTATAAATAGCAGCTTTGAGGGTTTCATTAAAAGGGAGGAGAAATCTTAGGCATATTGAACTTCACAAATTTTAGTATTTCTCTCTCTAGTTTTGGATACACTGTTACCATTAACTTGTAAGATATTACTATTGCTTTTTGCGGAGTTATTTAGTGATTGAATCGAAGAAACAATTATTGTTTTTCATTGCTCTGTAAGTTTATCTTTCAAATCATGAATCCAATTACGTGTTTCATTCGTTACATCATGAGTGCCTAAAATCCCTTAACCTGAGTTATGGGATCTAAGGTTAAGTCTTGATAAGGTGTTAAGTGTTAAAGATTCAAAATGCGGTAGGATTTCTTGATAATTCTGAAGTTTTAATAAACGTCTGTTGGTTGAAAACAGTAGACACACCTTCTTTGATTTTCTTGAGAAAGAAGTCAAATATAGTAGGAAGTGAATTATCAACAGGGACTCGAAAATACTTCGTTTAATAATCAGCGCTATAACAAGGTTGGTTAACCTGATGTAAAATCTGGGCAGTAGATAGAAATTCCCTAAGTCCAAGAAGATTAGAGAATTAAATGCTTAAGTAGGTCGAGAGATATTTAGGAATAACATCAATAAAGATAGCTTGTTATCCTACCCACCGTGAGAATCTTGAACCACTTTTAGCTTCTGTCATGTACCGAAAGTCCTAGTGAACATAATTTTGGTTATTTCATAAACTCTTGATTTACAAACACCGAACGTAAAGTAACAAACAACAACTTGTTAAAACTAAACCCCCATTTTATCTTTTCATATCATTTGTTTGAATTTAACTTGTATCTTTAGTTTCAAACTAGTTTGTGCATTCGACCCCGACTCTAAAATTGGGTAACTATATTGACGACGACCGCCTCGCACTAAATTGAAGTGTAAGTTGAGCGTTATCAGACCTCTACAATAATGTTTCCTTATCAACTTGGGAAGGGGCCAATTATTTTTGTACCTTATGTTCTTTTATTGAAGGCCGACGAGAGCTAGTTTGAGCACGAAGTTCGCCATAGCTCCCATACCTTAAAAGTAATGAATAAGCAGTAACATCAAACAAAAATTCCATGACGTCTATGGAGAAAGGCGGTTGGATAGAGCATTACCTACCACTCTCTTCTCATGCTTTTATAGCCCTAGCCTCACTTTCGTCAGCTATTCAAGGTAAGTCCTTACGAATAGGTTACGAGAATCAAAGAAAAGAATGAGGTAAGGACTATAGGGAATGAAAAGATAAAATGTTTCGGATTTGGGGGAGCTTGTCATTTATTCTGATTTAATGCATTTTGAGAGGTGTATAGAAAGATTTGGAAAAGACAATTTATAGGCCAGGAGTTCTTGGAAAAGGGACCGGGATAAAGGTTACTTGGATGGCCATCCATGGAAGATGCGATAATATACAAGAATTAAAGAACCAAGAGCCATTCTATCGTTACCAAGGGCAATGTTCCAAGTGACGATGGAAACAATTTGATTACCCTTGACTAATAAGGGTAAAATAGGGGAAGCATCAAGTTGATTGGATAATAAGGCGCCTATTCAATTAATGCGACAAGGATAGAAACCATAGTGCCAATGGAACAACCTCGAGACCATCAACCAATAATTGAGGAAAAGACATCTCGAGAGGCATGGAAACCGATCATCTCCAAGGATTCCACAATAGGGTAAATGGGCTATCTAGTTTGAGAAGTATGTTCTGGATAGGTCATGAGGGGTATCTTATACATCATTCTTTCCATATCTCTACTAAAATGATGCCGCAAATAAAAGATGGTGGGACTATCTATATGGATAAAATAGCTTTGCTAGAGACTAGGTCGATTTAGGTTAGGTGTAATGAGAACCAATCCATAATAGCATCGTCTTGAGAACAAGCCTGGCACTAAAAATGACTTCTGGGGAAAGAACAGGGCAATCTAAAACCATTTACAATAGAGAATGCGCACAAAAGACAGACAAAAAGAAAGATGTGTCAGATTATTCAAGTACACAGGCAACTCCCGGCTGAACCACATCTAACACACGCTAGTGGGCTGATTACTCTCTAACGACATACGAGCAAGTAGCCTTCTCATTTTGGCCACAAGAAATATTGTTAGCCTATCGGTAGACCACCCATCCCTAATTATAATGGATCCGAGTTCTGCTTACCTCGATTCCTAAGCAATATAATATCTTTAACTTGGTTCTTACACTCTCACTATTTTCGTTTGTTGTTTTATTGTTTTCTGTCTATTACACTTGCCTATAGCTGTAAGGACCGTGTAATTTGTTGTCGTTACAGATTTATTCCAAATCATTATCTTGTTCAATTTATTCTCTGTGTCATTTACATTATTCACTTTTCTACAGACGTTTTACTACTAATCCAAAGCTAAATTCATAATATATGCTCTTAACCCACAAATAAATTTAACTTTCTCAAATCAATGGTAAATAATTTCAAATATTTTTTTATCAAAATATATAATTAAACACAATTTCATTTCAATATCAAATTCATAAGTTCGAAATAAAGGAAAAAATATTGGAATCTATATCCAAATTCCTACTTAAAGTGCCACTTGTGATCTCTCATCCTGGCCCCCAATATTAAAATAGTGCATATTTTATCCCACTCAACTGGCCATACCACCAGTATTATATTGTGTATATTGTACGGATGTTGGAATATAATACTAATAACATCATAAGATAAACATTAGAAAAAGGCTAACTTGACGGTATAGATAAACACCAACTGCGGTAGGACCATGAGCACGAAGAACAAGTATGACATAAAAAATACTATATTAGTAGCAAATCGAGCTTCTAAATTTCCATTCTGGTATGTTCTAGAGCTTTCTAAACATATTAAATATTTTTAATTTCAATTTTCTATCTTTTAGTCTTCAGGGATGCGGAACTTATATGTTCAAATAATATTTATTTTATAAACGTTAGTTATGAATAAACTAATATATAGTGGAGAATAAAACATTCAGACATAAAAATCCAACTAACAAGGTGCTTATTTGTAACACAAGGAGAGCTCCACCAAGTGCAAACTGCCAAATATATATTTCGGCTCCTCGGCTAAAGGGCAAAGGCTAGCCATAGGTGGCGACATATTATAAGGTGGTGTCATGTTAGTCAAAATACAAATTTTATTTATTAAAAAATCTATTATATTCCTAGGTTTTAATTCAATTGTCTTATTTTGACTTGAGACAGAGTTTAAAAAAATATTTTTTTTAATTTCGTGATCTTAAACTAAAAATAAGTAGAATATTTCAAAGTACCTTTTAATATTGTAATTTTAAATATGATATGTGTAAAATTAAAGATAAAAAAATTACCCAAAATCTTTTTTTATTGAAACGAACTAAAATTAAAGTGAGAAAAAAATTAAAATAAATAAAAATATAGATAAAAGAAAAACTTGACCTATTTATAAGTTATAATGCGTCGATAAAAGGGTGTCAATTCATTCCACTTGAGTAAAGGTATAAAGGAAACAAATAATACTTTGGCTAAAAATATTGACATGAAATGACCCTTAAATTTTAATTTCATTTTCTAATCATTCCATGACAGTTGACATATTTTATACGATACTGATACAATTTCAATAAATATCTTTTACAAATATATATTCTACACAATAAAAAATATAATTTTGATATGCATCTTATACATATATATATTTTATACAATAATGATATAATTTCTATACACATCACACACACACGCACACATATATATGTATATATATGTATATATGTATATATATGTATATATACTTATATATGTATATATATGTATATATATTTATATATGTATATATATATGTATATATAATATAATATAATATATATATATATATATATATATATATATATATATATCATAGGTTGGAGCTAATCCACACGGCCATTCAGACCTATAATACAAGAAAATCGAAATATACAAGAATTTTAAATAGTTTATTGACTGTATGGAAGAATAATCTTTTATCCAGGCATAGGGTCTGTCTGAATTCAATACATACTTATGTTGAGCCCTTGTGTCTAACGGTTCTAACCGTGAAAGAAGACGTCCCTTTACAACAACTTTTAACGGGCTTAAGAGTCACGACTTGTTAGACGAAGCCACTAAGGCAAAGCCAATAAAAGCAGTACTGAATTCGATTTTACGATCATTCTGGAACCAAGTCAAGAAACTAAATAAAAATTCCTTTATATTTTGATAGATTCTGGATCTTTCATGATTATTATGCAAGAGAACTTAAATATTCAACATAGATATGAAACGGTTTTAGCTAGATATAGTCACGATCGAAGAGGGAGAGAAAGTCTTAAAAGAACTCAAAATAAAAGATAAAATAAATTCCTTACTGATCGAAATAGTATTAAATGGAGATTGATTATTCACACTTGAGAGAGTTTTACAAGAGAAATTTACAAAAGAGTATTCTGCTGTACTCGACAGCTCTTACCTTCCTTAACAACTGAAGGCCCCCCTCTCTCTATATATATATAAAAAAATTATGTACAGTTAAATGAGTCTCACATTTGTGTTTCTTACACAGTGTTTCTACTGTGTGTATAGTATATCTACTATGTGTAAACAGTATATCTATTGTTTATATTTTATTTTTTTCTTTTATCTTCTTAATGAATTCTTCAATCTGTTCAATGGCATCTTCAGATAGTATCTTATCTGAGAAAATGAGCTGAGAGTCTTGAAAATCTTCCTCAGCTATATCATCACTGGTCACACATTTCATTGAAGTGTCTGACTTATCATATTGATTAATAGACTGAAGTAAATTTTTTTAACTTCTTCTAAATATTTATTGATCATTTCCTCTTTATCTTCGTCTTGTACGGAGACTTTTTTGACAATGTGCCTGATTAAACTATCCTCAATTACATCTTTTTGAGAAGTTGTTGTATATTTTTGGACCTTTCTGTCAATAAAGTCCAAGAGTTCCTAACCATATAATTATTTGGTCTTAGGATCTTTCATCATTAATTTATCCCAGAAATTACTATAAAATATTTGGTACAAACAGGAAATCTGTTCTTCTGTAAATCTCAGTTCTAGAGCCTATTTGTGTATCCAAAAAATTGAGAATTTAATAAAGAAACAAATTTGATCAATTTTGTCTAAATAACAGATATGATCTGTGTGGTATAGCTCGTTTAACATTGGTGAAATCATGGCCTATTTTTTGTATAACTTAAGGAATGAGTCCGACAATATTTTAATGATTGGACTATGGTATGATCATCAGTTAAAAAACTAGTTAGAAATTGGGTCTGCGAATATCTTTGCACAAACTTTTATAATTTATGCGGGTTTTGTTAAGACTGATCTGTCTTTTGATCATTGTGGTCATCCCCGCTCTTCAGCGAATATAATTTATTTGATAATGAATTTCGAGAAGTTATAAACATTCTCTTCGGTGTTAGGCCTAACAAAGTGCTCAAAATCTGCACCATCTGTGGAAGTGAGAATAGTCTCATAATAAGAACGGGTTTTGTATGACTCTCTCGAAAAATATAGTCCATTAATTAAATATTTTAAAAATATTTTTCATGGCTCATTTCTTCCCTGAATCTCAGAGTTTTCAATCAGAAATATCCTTTCTTAGTTTTCTATCTTTTCATAGGACTTGATATCATCATTGTCCTTTTCTTTAGCAATTGAAGCAAATGTATCACTTTATTTTTGGGAGGCTAAATATGCCTGCAAATGTCTGTATAACGGACTGTCTTCTGAAATATCTTTCAGATGAATTGAAGGAGATGACGAGGATTCTCCTTTCTACGATAATTTCGAATTTGTCAAACTCTTATTTTTCATTTGAATAACTGGGGGATTAGAGGAGGATCCGTATGAAGATTCTTGAGAATATGATCTTCCTAGGGATGATCTACCCCTTGTTTAGCCTCGTCCTCTTTCTCTGGCCCATTGCCATAGAGGATCCATACTACACGGATAATAATCAAGGTTTTTCAGGTAAACTGTATTCGGTACAGATCAAACATTTCTTTGACTTCATCATAATCATGGACATAAAATTCGATTTCAACCATATCATGAATAATTTTATCAATTATAAGATTTTACAAATCTTTGTATAATGGCATTTCCTTCCAGATGGTGTCCAAGGTCTTTTTATTCAAAAAAAAGTATAAAAATTTATTTTTAACTAAGATATTCATGAGATAAGAAATCAGGGAGAGAATTATCAATTTCCTTTTAATATTAAATCGAAATCAAAAGAGGCTAATTGAGCTTGCTACCTTGCAAATATTAATTTTGAAGCATCATGTTTAAAATTCTTGTCAAACATGTACTTGACGGATTGAGCATCAATTTTTATCAAAAATTTCTGATTGTATAAATTATCTTGAAATTTTAAAATATATTTAACAGTGATTAATATTTCATGAGCCACAGTAGCATATTTCTTCTGGGCTTCAGTCCATTTTTCTGAGTGAAATCTTATCAGGTATTTAGATTTATTATGGGGACTAACTTGTTTTAGTATTCTACCATAACCAATATTAGATGCATCAGTTTCAATGATGTTTTGTCAAGCTGGGTTGGCTAAAGTCAAACAAGGCAGGAATTTAACACTCAGTTTAATTTGTTTAACTAGATTTGTGTGACTATCTTTCTGGGATCTTTATAATCCCTTTTTAGCCTGTCATATAATGGGGCTAAATCGTGTGATAGGTTTTTATAGAAGAGATATATATAATTTAAACTTTCCAAGAATCTCGACAACTGGGTTCTATCGATAATGACATCAGAAAATTTAGATGCAAAATCAATAGACCTTTGTATGGGAGTAATCTTTTCCTGACAAATATTATGTCCTAAAAATCTAACGTTAGTTTAAAATAGACTCATTTTTCATTTAGATATCACCAAATCATTTTGTATCACAATTTTCTTTAAAATGTAAAGATATTTAATATATAATTCAAATGTCTTTGAAAACACTAATATATCATCAATATAAACAATGATGAAGTCCATATAAGGATTGAAAATATCATTCATGATTTTTTGAAATTTAGAAAGGGCATTTTTCAATCAGAATGACATGACATTCCATTCATATTGTCCAAATGGAACATTAAAAGCAGTTCTATAAGTATACTCTTTAAATATTTGAATTTGTCAATATCCAGATTTTAAAACAAACAATACAACTGGCATGAAAGTTACAGATTCAGTGAAGAATTTAGTATTTCTCAATTTCTAGCTGATTAATTTGAATTAATTTTTTCATAAATTTGCTGATCTAATTTTTAATGAACTATATCAATATAATATATAAAGTGATCAGAATTACTTAGACCGAAATAGTCCAAATTAAAAAAGGACCATTTTGTAAAATTAAAATGACCGACTGAATATATTTTGAATCCCCTTTGAAATAGAATATTTTTTATGACAATATTTTTCCGAAAGGGACCTATGGTGGCCACATTGGTGAAGAATCCGGTGAAACTAAATAAAGAAAACAAAGTCCATCTCGTCATTTTTTTTGTGACATTGTGACATTCTAATGTTAAAAACTCCATTCTTTTATCATGTGCCTCGTTTCTAAAGTATTATTTCTCTATGTGAAATTGATGGATAAACTACATAAATTATCTTCATAATGGGTGATTTTATTTCTTGATCTCCCATAAGAAAGACCTATAAAACTAGTTTTTCTTTTTTTTATTTACATGACAAATACATATTTGCCTTTCTATATCTCAAATATCTTTAAACAACTCCATACTTATTTATCTGTCATTTTTTATTTTTTTACTTTTTTACTTTTTTATTTTACTTTGCTTTTTATTTTTATTTTATTTATTTAGTTTTTTCTCAATCCTTACTTTTCTTTTTTTGCTTTTCTTCTTTCAACTTCCATTTTTTTTTTACTTTTTTCTCTTTTTTCATTTGACTTTATTTTTTTCTTTTTTCTCTCTTTTTTTTTTTTTTAGTTTTTCTCAACTGTTACTTTTTTTTTTCTTTTCCCCTCTCAACTTCTATCTTTTTTCTTTGGTTTATTTTTTTGTGAATTTTTCTCATCCTTTATTTTTGTTTTGTCTCTTTTTTTCTCAACCTTTATTTTTTTTTGTTTCTTCTCTCAACTTCTATTTTTTTTTATTTTTGTTTTCTCTTTTTTATTTTTATTTTTAAAAAATATTTTTCTTTTTCCACAACTTTTATTATTTTTGTTTTCTTCAATTCCTTCCAAACAAAAAGTTATGTGTCATGGACAAGAGTTGACACTATCACATTGTATTTTAATTTATAACATGTTTTATAAATTTTGCGTTTAGAGACAAGACATAGGACTTTCAAACAACAATTTACATTTCATGGGCAAGAGTTGACACTGCCACATTGTATTTTGATTTATAAGATGTTCTATAACTCTTGTCTTAGAGGCCCAACTTATTCCAAGAATTTTCAAATAACAAGTTACGTACATCGGGCAAGATTCAACTCTACCACATTGTATTTTTTACTTATGAAGTGCTTATAACACTTGCCATAGAGATAATACTTAGCCCAAGGACCATCAAACATCAAGCTTTCTTCCACTGGTAAGAGTTGACACTACCACATAGTGTATTTATTTATGAGATGCTCTATAACTCTTTCATTAAAGGTAAGGCTTAGTCCAAGAGCTTTCAAGCAACAAGTTACGCCCCATGGTCAAGAGTTGACACTACCACATTGTGTTATGATTTATGAGATGTTCTATAACTCTTGCCTTAGAGGGAAGACTCAATCCAAGGACTTTCAAACAACAAGTTACGCCCCATGGGTAAGAGCTGACACTATCACCTTATGTTTTGATTTATGAGATATTCTATAACTCTTACCTCAGAGGCAAGACTTAGCTCAAGGACTTTTAAACAACAAGTTACGTCCTATAGACAATAGTTGACACTACCATATTGTGTCTTGATTTATGAAATATTTTATAAATCAAAGACTTTCAAACAACAAGTTATGTCCCATTGGTAAAAGTTAACACGACCACATTATGTCTTAATTTATGCGATGTTCTATAACTCTTGCCTTAGAGGCACGAATTAGTCAAAGGACTTTCAACCAACAAGTTACACCCCATGTGCAAGAGTTGACACTACCATATTATGTTTTGATTTATGAGATGTTCTATAACTCTTGCCTTAGAGGTAAGACTTAGCCCACAAGTAATTCTCCATGGGCAAGAGTTGATACTACCACATTGTATCTTGATTTATGAGATGCTTTATTAGTCTTTGCTTCTAAGACAAGACTTAGCCCAAAAACCTCCCTAAAAAAATTACGCTCAATGGAAAAATGTTAACATTACCAAATTGTATCTTGATTTATGAAATGTACTATAACTCTTACGTTAGAGGTAAGACTTATCCCAAAAAATTTTCAAACAACAAGTCATGCTCTTAAATTTACTTGGTATCAAAGAAAAGAAAATTTCTTTGCAGATTATCCAACTTTCTATTTATCAGAAAAATATAATTTAAGTTGGGAAAAAAGAAAAATGAGAAGAAAAAATAGAGAAAAGAAAAAAGAAAAAAATAGAAAAAAAATAAAGGTTAAGAAAAAAGAAAAAAATAAAAAACCAAAACAAATAAAGATTGAGGAAAACAAAAATGAGAGGAAAAAATAAAATCAAAGTTTGAGAAAAAAGAAAAAAATTGAAAAATGATAAATATAAAAGAAAAATAAAGGTTGAGACAAATGAATTAAAAAAAGAATAAGAAAGAGTAAAAAAAAGAAGAAATAAAAATAGAAGTTGAGAGACAGATGAACATAAAAAGTGTAAAAATATTTGAGGTGTAGTGGGATAGAAATTTACTTGTACTATACATAAAAAAGAAGGAAGACTAATTTTTAAAGACTTTTCTTATGGGGGACGAAAAAATAAAGCCACCCACTATGAAGGCTATAGCATATAATTTCCTAAGAATTGAGCCATTGTCATAGCTCAATAAGTGTGAAAGATTGGACTTTTATTTTTGAGTTAATGAAAGTTTTAGGAACGTCCACTCTTTGATAATACAATAGAAGCTGGTAAAATTGACTTTTGTGTAGTTGTTATGTCATATATATATATATATATATATAAAAGCAAAGCTAAATCAAGACAAGAAGTCGCGTGCCAAGCTATTAATATAGCCACGTGAAAGATTTAAAGACAACACTTAATATTGTTGTAATAACAAATTTTTAATTGAAGAATATTAAATATTAATGATAAACTCTAAATATAAGTCAATGATATTTTTCAACCAAAAGCGTGGATTAGTAAAATAAGCAGTTACTTTTAATGATATTTTTCAACCAAAATTAGTTATTCATATTTTTCAACCAAAAACGTGATAGTAAAGTAAACAGTAACTTTTAATGATATTTTTCAACAAAAAACGTGGGTTAATAAAGTAATCCTCAACTAAAAGGAATTTTAATCGTCAACTCTAAATATAATCCTCGACTAAAAATTTTTTTAATGATAAATTCTAAATATTAGTTACTTGATTTGAATTTAAAATAATGTTATCCTAACAACTTATCATTATCATTATCTGTTACTTATCATTATCATTATATGTTAATGAATTTAAAATAATGTTATCCTAACAACTTATCATTATCTCTGTAATTCAAAAACAAACTACAACATTAAATTCAAATTGTATTTCAAATTTAGAACCTAAAAAAAGAAAAACACAAGGGTCAGTAAGCAATAACTTTCAGCAATATATTAACTTTAAAAAAAATACGTAAATACAGTAACTAAAAAAAACGTGAGCCAATAACTCTGATAGCGGTCTTTTTTAACACAAATAAACCTTAACTAAAAAGATATTACAACAAGAAAACAAGTTGAATTTTAACCAAGTGTAAATTTAAAAAATAAACGTGTCACTATCTTTCAGCAATTTAAATTTTTAGTGATTATCTAAATAATATTTACTAATTATCTCAACTAAGATAGTGACACTTCAAACAGCTAACAATTTAAATATGTTATTCATCTTTATCTCAACTATACAATTCAAAAACTAGAGCATCATTATAAATAGATAAACCGATAATTTCAATAACATCCCCAAAAAATACAAAGTTGTCAATTTCTAGTGAAAAAATGTCTACCAAAATTAACTTTATTCATGAGATATCAAATACAAAAATACAATAAAACTTAAAAGTTCACGTAATACGATTGTGGAATATTTTAGAACATAAAAATCTCGATAAACTGTTATCAATAGAAATGCCTTTGCAAGACGAAAAGGTATATGTAATTTATAGGCTGGAATAGCTCCCATGTGTATGACATGCCTGTTTGAAATAACGAAGACGAGCATCCATTATACCACTAACTGCTTCTAGGAATTCTAACCGTTTCTTTGCTTCAACATTAGAAATAACGGTTGCCTGAATTTAGGATTCAAAAGGAAAAAAAAAATCAACATGCCTTTGCTATTGTGGTAACACTTTTTGAATTAAAGTCAAAAAGATCCCTTGAGATACTCCAGCGCCACATTCACTCACCAAACTGAATCGAGTTTTCTCGAAATTTGATCTTGCATTATGGAGTTCCTGAAAGAGTTAAAATCATATTAAGAAAGTTTTTTTTGCCTTAATTTATTTTCAAAGTAGGCATTCATATGTGCAAAAGTTTAAAAATAGTGACTTCAGAATATTATAGGCAGTATGAATGGCTAGCTGCTATGTCTGTCTATACCTCCACTGGTAATGTCATATTTTGTACCTTTCCTTAGTCATAAAAACTTTTCGCGAGCCTACAGCATGTAGCATGTACTACGGTGAATTAAATGATGTTAATTGATACAATAGAAAATCTCTAAATATAAACATCTACAACCAAACCTCAACTGTTCAGAGAGAAGCTTAATGTCTCTCTATGGAGATTTTAGTTTTTGAGTCCACTCGCCACCATGGGATCGTGAATTCAAATGTCCAAACTTCAGATCAGGTAAACTTATGGGAGGTTTTTTGGTCTTAAGGAACTTAAATGACTTCAACGATCATCCTGTTGTAACATCTTTGGGAGATCTAAGCTCTACCTATCAGAAAACTTGTGTTAGAGAAACATAAAACACACCTTTAACAGCCAAACAAGGTTGTGCAAGTGAACAACCTTCGTTAAAAAATTATACGGTGTATATAAGTCAAAAACTATGAAACATGAACATATTCATTGTGTTGCACAACCTTGATATCGCACGAGGCCAAACTGTTTCTCTCTTTTCGTATACTCCAAAACACATCTAAAGGTGCTACTCCACGTCAATACTGATTTCCGCCGCAAAAAGAATCTCCTGAACTGCCTGGACCAATTCTACAGCAGAAACTCGCTCGTGTTGGAGGGCTTGAAGCTGTTGCTGCTGTTCCCATACTAGAAACATCATTTAACTCTATAAGTACAAAATATTAGATCAATTTTCGCAAAAAGTAGACCTAGAGCCAACTATTTGTTAAAATCCCAGTTGATTACTATATGAGAAGGCAGGACTTTTTAACAAACATTCACTTATCGCGGGGAGGGTAGATAAAATGACTACATGTATAGATGGTTAGTTGGATGTGGTGATTGGAATACAGGTTTTTAAAAAATTAATTACAATTGATACTCATTAAATATTACTGCAACAGAAGTGAAATTGTGGAACCACAATTGACTAGAACTTTCCAACTTTACTACTGTAGGCACATGATTTATTCTAAAAGAACTAAAGAATCCTCTACTACTATAAAATATCAACCATTTAATTCTAAATAGAAAATTTAACATGAGTATGTACCTCATAAGGTTTTGACTTAACTCTTCCAGTTTCAAATTATATCTTCAATCTCCCCCTTCTCTTGTGTTATTTTCTTCAACCAAAGTAGAAAATGGAAAACATACGTATAAGAGGAGAAATAAAAAATGACAGCTAGGTTTTCAAATTGGTATTTGAGCTGTCTGAATCTTTTTTGGACCGGATTTTGGGCCAGGCCAATTTTGGGCCTGGTCTTTTGTAATTATACTACTTCTTTGTTTTCTATTAATAAAATGAGGCATAAGCCAAACTTTCTATGTATATATATTATATATAGATATATATATATATATAAATTTTAAAATATTCTTTTATTTTGGGCCTCTTTCGAATTTGGACGAAGAGTTTTATCATTTTTTATCTTTACATTTATTTTCATATATAAAAATTTGAATTTTAATAAATTATTCTTTATAATTTTTACTCCTTTCTTATAAATTTATGTTTAAATAGATAAGTATTTTAAATATATAAAAAATTAATATTTATGGTATAAATAGTTATACATATTTGTGTGGCTATAAATCATTTTTTAGGGATGAAATTGTCATTTTATATTTATTTACATTTAATACGCAAATGCATTATTCTTTTGGTGACTTACTAAAAAGAAAAGTGGTTCATATAAGTCAAAATAAAGATAGTTTAATTTTATATAAAGAAAAACGAAAATTGAATTTCTGAGCATGTTGAATGAAAGTACTATACACGTGGAGATTCATTAAAACAAAAGTATTTCTATTGTTCATCGAGAATAGAAAGATGCGAAGGAGATTTATCAGACCATTTGTATAAAGAATGAATCAAAACATATTTGTATATGCACAAATATTGTCATTTTTATTTGTCCTAATATATTTCTCCGTCACATTAACATATCTACTCTCTACTAAGAAAGTTATAAAACCGATTTATATGCATCTAATTATTGCAATTGATTTATTTCTTTCATGATTTTACTTGCAAATATACATTTATATATAAAAAATATTTATTGATTCTATTTGTCATTTAAATTTCTTAAAATCATACAACTAAAATATCGATAAACAACAAGTCAAATGAACAATAAAAGTCAATATTAACAATCGAATAATTTTAGATAGTGAACAATGTAATAAAGAAAATTATAGGTCAATTTTTTGATAATTATACGATTCATTACTTTTTTGTCATATGATAAAACTATGGGATTGTGTGGAAGAAGAGGTTGCGAGGATTAAAGAGGCCGGGGGGGGGGGGGGGAAGATGGCGAAGGGAGAGTACATTGTTCAACTAAATTAATTGAACTATGTAATTTTTTGAATTATTTATTACAAATTATATTTAATAATTCTTAATTAATTTAAAATATATTAATGTTCTGTAATGACAGTTAATTTATTCTTTCAAATTAATAAATATTATTTCTAATGATTTATTTTTTAAAATATCCCGCGCATCGCGCATGTATGTATATTAGTTTTCTTAATAAAGATAATTTGTCAGCTTCTTCGTCTAGCGAAAACTTTCTAAGTTTTGAGTAAAATAAATTTAAAATGCATAATTTATGATAGCACATGTATTTTCAAAAAGTTAAATGTAATAAATTCTCTTAGTGTAACAGGATAGGAATTATCACGCTGGTGTAGTCACAATTACTGTGATTGTTGACAAGAGGAATAACATTAATTTATTTGGATACAAATTCTTCACAAGAACCGAATTTGTCGTGTGACATTGCAAGACTAGGAAGCAAATTAAAGGAAACTATTTTGAAAGAGTCTGCCAAAGTCAAAGAATTTTGTTTGTTGCTAGAGCTAAAGTGTTTTTCCCCTTTGGTTAAACACAAATTTAACTGTCCCTTTTAGAGTTGAACTTAAAAACCGATCTTTCTAACTCCAAACTCAGGTTAAATCACTCAAAGCATCCGCTCACAATAATTGCTATTTTCAAGAACTACTTCGTATCTTTATGAATCATGTAATTTTTAATAGCGACAATGCAGTGTTTTAGGTAGGAGTATGGTTGGCAGAACTCTTCAACACACTTATTCTCCAAAAAAAAAAAAAACCTAGTTTGGCTAAAGAATCTAATTTTACTTCGACTTTATTTTCTTATTTATTGACCTTTAAACGTTCTCCAATTTCCAAAGCTCTTTTCATTGGTGCAAGTGTACCAATTTCCTTAATGTTTATGAATTCCTTGAGGCACAAATTTAGTCCATAAACCAAATTGCTCGAGGAATCCTTCTTGCACTTGGAATCTGCTTCACAGCTTTTGGCCTATAGTTGTCAATGAACCTAGTTCTTTAAATAGTTCATAACATTCCCGCAATTATTTCTCACATAACCAATATCTCCAAAGAGCTTGAGTTTTCTATAGTTACTAGTTTAGCCCACGTGTCTTGCACGTGTAACATTTAATTATTTAAAATTAAATAATTTTATTTATTGAGAAAATTTTTAATGAAGTGTAAAAGTTTAAATCACTTTTCAAAGATTCTTCACACTTTAATATAATAATATAAATATAAACATATTTTTTTAGTGTAACCACATATATATTTTATATCTATTACTTTTGCATTTGTCATACGTCTTTTTCTTGCTGTCAGAGACTAAGAGAAACTCATCAGTTTGAACCATATTCATGGTATAGTTATTTTTCTTTTTTTTTTTGTTTCTATATTTAAAATCTTTCCTTGTTTTTAAAGTCAAATCTTTATAAAATCATTGATTACGTTTTTATATGTGCAAATTTATCTACGGAATTTTACGCAACTAAAAAATAAATAATGCATAGATAAATTTTTTATTTTTTTATTTTTGGTACATGTTACATAACATAATTCTATAGATTAGACAATAAATTAATAGTGAATAGTGAAAGGTAAGAGCTACAAAATTTTATCTTTTATGCACCCCTTCTTTTTAGCACACTAGTTCATCTTTTTTTGAGTCTCAAAACATTGCATAATGATATTCACACGAACTACATCATTCAGTAAGTCCAAACTGTTGATATATTCTTATAATATGATTTTTCTAACTTCGAACTCCATTTAGCTGTCATTAGAAACAAAAATTAATCACTAAAAATATAAAGAAACTTAACGCTCTTTATACACAAAAAAGACACATAAAGAGTTATAATCGAATGTCCTTTCAAAGAGAACAAGAGCAATAAATATGATAATAGTGCTATATAGTGTTGCATTGAAAATTTGCATAAAAGCTATCAAATACCTTTGTAAGGAGTAAAACTTGCAGCAATCAAAAGAGAATCATCACATATATAATATAAACTTTGATTTTTTTGGGCAAGATAAACCTTTAATTTTTTTTGGCAACTTCATTCGGCGACAATATGTTTGTTTCGTTCAAATTTTCTATCAAAAATCTGTAACTAAAAGAGAAACACAAAAATTTGTTAAAAGAGGACAATACATATTAATTGTTGATTATATATAATTCATATATAATCTTTAAATTCATCAACTAAAATTAATAAAGAAAGACAGAAGGATGATGATAATGAATGTAAAAAGACAACTTGAATTAAAACTAATATCAATAAAACTAAAAATAAAAAGAAAAATAGAAGTAGAAGAAAGGTTATATTTTTGAAGTAAAGTATGATCAAAATATTACTTAAATAGAATTAAAGAATTTTTTTTATATAAGACAAAAATTCTAATTGATTTAAGAGTATTGAATATTATGATTTGTTACTTAGATAAAATAAGAACTTTGACTAATTTGTTAATGTTTATGTATAAGTAGAATTTTACTTGAAAAATATAGGAAAATACCATTAAATTTGGAAGTAAAGGAAGTAAATTTTTTTTTAAAAAAGGTATGTTTTTTCCTTTTTAGATGTGGACGTTTTTGTCTTTTTGATATTATTAGTTTTTTAATATATATTAGTGTTTATGTATAATTAAAATTTTATTTGTGGAACATAGAAAAGGATAATATTAAATCTTCTTAAAATCAAATCTAGTTGATTTAGAATTTTTAAACTATTGAAAAAGTATTAGTATTCATTAATTCTGATGACTTCTAGTAAAGAAAGGTTTTACCATAAATATATTTAATTAATTTTCAACTTTTAAATAATCGAAAAAATAATGAAAAGATGATTTTGTCTAAAGCAGACTTTTAATGAAAGGCAAAAAGTTCAAACGACATTTCTAAGGTCGTTCATACTTTTAATATATTATAGATAGATTATAGATATAGATATAGATTTATCAATAATCAACTAATTTAAGCTCAACTCAACAAATTTTCTCTTTTTGATGATGACTCATGTCAAAGCTCAACATAACAACCAACTTAATCAGAAACATTGACTTTACAAGATTTCAAATATCACATAAAGTCTAGGAACTCACCTTTCATTCATCACAACCATATAGATGGATAAGTGTAGATGCCTTAGGTACAAATTCATTGGGTGACTGTAACATCCCCCATTTTCGAATTAGAATTCAAACCGTTGTTATTAAGTGTACAGACCAAAACCCAATGATTCTATGCCTATATATGGGTAATGATCAGTTATATTGTGTGAAAATATCCTTTAATATCAATAAAGGTCATAAAGACCTCCCAACTCAAAGACAAATTGAGGATGCTTCCATTGATTAGCTTTAAGCGAATATTTCAGCGTGGGTCAACTTTAAAGGACCATTACTTCTTGTACATAATGAGTTATGTGTCCTATATTATATCAAATGAAAGATATTTGAATCTTATTTTTGACGTATTTAGTTTCACCTTAATCTGATATCGAACCAAAAAATTATACTCGTTTTACTTTAGCATGTCCGTCTATCAACCAAGTGATGACCTGAGCTGATAAACCGTCAATTATGCGACGACTTATCAGCCAAGCTGTTAGACCAAACTAGAAACCCATCAAATTGAGACCCTAAGTGACGACCTGAGCTGATAAACCGTCAACTATGTGATGACTTATCAGCCAAGTCATCATTCATGACCAGAAAGGACCCAAAAACTGATTAAAAGTGACGAGTTGAGGTGATAAGCCGTCACCTAAGTGACGACTTATCAACCCAAGTCATCAACTAAAAAATCTTAGTAGTTGTGATTGTTTTCATAAGGGTATTTTGGACTTTTCCTTTACTTTCCATGACCTAAATCATGAAAAAGCACGTATATGGACATCATAAATCAATTTTGAAAACCTTTAATCCTCTTAATACTTAAGAACAAGATTAGAGTTTTTCCTTGAAATCATCTCCTAAGAGTTTCAATATTTCCATTACGTTCTCTTCAAGATAATAAAGAACTTGAGATTCCTAAGCCAAGAACTTCAAGAAAAGCCTCCAAGAATGTTCTCAGGGCTTCAAAAGTCAACTTGTTCCATCGAATCAAACCAAATAAGGTATGTGGGGAATGAACGAGGATTTTCTTCCACCCCTGTGCCCAAATCTTAATTTTTAGTTAAAATTTGCATAAATTAAAGTTAGGGTTGATACCCAAATTCTTATTATTTTTAGTTTATGAAATTATCAATCTAATTAAGGCTTTAATTGCAAAAGATTTACCTATATCCATATTTGAAATCATGAGATTTCTCCATTCTGAGTTATATTCCACTATTTTGATTGAGATTGTTGAAAGATTTTAAGATAATTATTGAGCATGAAGTTAAATATGATTATTGATGCATTAAATCTTTATATTTTAATTCTTAATTGGAAGTGATGAGTTTAAAAGGAGATTATGATCTCAAGTTTTACTGATAAGTTTTGATAAGTGCCTTCAATAGCAAAAATGGATCTTATGATCCCAAGCTAAGATTATGTAATTCACATTATTCATACTGTTCATGATTTAAAGAAAAGAGAAGCATAATGGATTTTCATTATATAAACCCTTATGCTATTCTACAGTGGATTTTCTAAAGTTCTGAGCAAGAGAATGAGAGTAGTATTTAGCACCGAGTTGGATATGATTTCAAGGTCTCATATTCCAAAACTACGTGCCACCGTAGAATTAAGATTAAGTGCCCATTGTGGGCTAAGATAGTGATCAGTTAAGATAAGTTTATACTCTTTGGCAAGAGTCTAACACCTCTCCCCAACGTGAGGTTTTCTCTTAGGAAAATATGACGTAGGACTCCATGACGGCTCACATGATATATGTTGGTTATAAGAACCTCCCAAAGTCCCTAAGTCTTAATTCCAAACGTCAGAATAATTTTGAGAAAAACTAAGTGAAAAGAGGTCACAAATGCACCCAGATATTATTTTACTTCAGATTTTAGTTTTCAGATTTCAGCTTTAAGTTTTAAGATTTATAAAAGTGAGCCCTTTTAACTTAGTCTGTATGATTTGAAGGACAGGATAAGAGTACAGTATATTAGAACTAAGTGTGGTGGCTCACAAGAGTTTCCTTTATGCTTCATTACTCATGATTTATGATTTGTTAGTTTTATTATTCAAGCCAAGGTGAGTCACTCACATTTAGCATGCTGTTTTGAAAATTTATCTGAATCATTGCATCTAGTGTTTTACTTATGCATTCACCCACACATGCTCAGTACATTCCAAAAGTACTGATCCACATATACATCTATGTGCTACATTGTTTAATAATGTAGGTTCAGGTGCTCAGTTCTAGTAGCATAGTTGACCGTGGGCATCTCTATCTACTTCCTGATAGTTGGTGAGTCCTCATGGTTTGAGGACCTATTTATTCATATTTTCATCTTTTGTAGTATTTGATTAGTTATTTTTAGTTCAGTTCGAGTCAGCTGAGGGTCTGTCCCAGTGACTCTCAAGTTATTAGAAGTAGAGGCTTGTCAAACTGTTAGTAATATTCAGATTTCAAGTATTGGTTGTCTAAACTTTTAAATTAAACACTTTCAGACTTTATATTCATCAAAACTCAGATCATTTATGCCAATAAATATAGTATTTCAATATTTTAGTAGTTTTAGAATTTGTAGAAGGCTCAAAGGGTTAGCTTTGGGCTACTCACAGTCCTGAACACCGTGTGACATATCGGGATAGATTTTTGGGGTGTTACAAACTTGGTATGAGAGTCTAAGGTTTAAAGAGTACTAGGGAGTCAGACAAGCCATGTTACGTAGAGTCTTGACAATGGATATGAAGCGCGCTACGTTTATGAGCTAGAGGCTATAGGATATTTTAGGAAAACATCTTTTTCTTTCATTCTCTATCGTGCTTTCAGTTGTCTCTATTTGCTTTTAACTTGAGCTCTTATGTGATAGAATATGCCTTCTTACCGAGTGAATGTATAGAGAAATAATAACCAGACACCCCAATCCGCTGACCCTCTGAATGAGAATGTATCGCATTCTAAATTTTGAGCTGCTTTTCAAGCATTGGCCTAGGCTGTGACTGCCAATGTTCAGGGTAACGATCAGGGTGCAGTTTTACTTCAGCAGAATGGCGATTCAGCTGCAGCTAAAGTTTGTGATTTCATGAGAATGAATTCGCCTAAATTCTTTGGGTCAAAAGTAGGTGAGGACCCACAACTCTATCTTGATGAGATGAAAAATATCACCTAAATTATGCATGTTACTAAGGAGGAGAGTATAAAATTGGCATCCTACAGGCTGAAGGATGTTGCCTATGATTGGGTGGTTATGTGGAAGAATGGTAGAGACGAGAATACAACTACCGTAAATTGGCAGGAATTTTAGGACGCATTCCTAGATAGGTTCTTTTCGCGTGAGATAAGGGAAGCTAAGATAAAAGAGTTCATGAACTTAAGGAAGTGCTCGCTGATAGTGAAAGAGTACTACCTTAAGTTTAACGAATTGTCTAAGTATGCTCTAGATTTGATAGCTGACCGTAGATCTAATATGAGTAAGTTTGTTATTGGAGTGTCTGGATTAGTAGTCAAGGAATGTAGGACGGCCATGCCTATTGGGGATATGGATCTTTCTAGGTTGATAATTCATGCTCAACAAATTAAGGCAAAGAAGTTTAAGGGGAGAGAGAGGGGAAATAAGAAGGCTACGATCGAGCAGTTTGACTTGGGTCAATCAAAGTTTGGAGAGAGAAATCAATCATAATTTTGGGGTCGCTCATCTATGCTAGCGCCATCTTCAGCCAGTTCTTCCGCACCCAGAACCAAGCAATAGCAGTGAGGTAGAACTTCTACGTCCAGATCTCAGAATAGCATGAGTGGAATGCCTAATTTTGCAGCATGTACTAAGTTTGGTAATAATAATCTTGGCGAGTGTTTGTTAGAACAAAAAAGTTGTTATGGATGTGGTAGTTTGGGTCACGGGATCAAAGAGTGCCCGTATACTAAGTAGGAAAGCGGATATGTTCATCCTACGACTCAGGCTAATAGTGCACCAGCCCCCTTAGGTCACCCAGCCCCTTCTTAGGGCACATCATCCAGTACCGGTGGCAGTCAGCGCCAAAATTGATTTTATGCTTTACCATCCTGTCAGGAGTAAGAGAGTTCACCAGATGTAGTTACTGGTATGCTTTGTGTTTTTTATTTTGATGTTTATGTGCTATTAGACCCAGGGTCAAATTTCTTTTATGTGACTCCATTGGTTGCGATAAACTTTGGAATAGATCCTAAAAGCTTTCTAAGCCCTTCTCAATTTATACCCCAGTAGGTAAGTTAATTTTTGCCAAAAAGATCTATAGAAAGTGTCCTATCACTGTCTTTCATAGGATTATGTTAGCAGATATAATAGAATTAGATGTAGTCAACTTTGACCTTACTCTGGATATGTATTGACTTCATTCCTACTATGCGTCTATAGATTGTCGCACCCGAATGGTGAATCTTTAGTTTCTGGATGAGCTAGTTTTTAAGTGGGAAGGTAATTTAGTATCTCCCAAGAGTCATTTTATTTTCTATCTTAAGGCCAGAAAGTTGATATCCAAAAGGTGCATTTATCATTTAGTTCGAGTCAAAGACACTAAGTCTGAGACTCTATCTATTCAGTTAGTTAGTGTAGTCAATGAGTTTCCTAAAGTCTTTCCCGAAGATCTGCCAGGGATACCTCCCGATGGAGAAATAGAATTTCGTATTGACCATCTTCCTGATACTCAACCTATCTCCATTCCTCCTTACCATATTGGCTCCAACTTAGCTTAAAGAGTTAAAAGAGAATCTTAAATACCTCTTGGATAAAGGTTTCATAAGGCCCAGTGTCTCTCTATGAGGCGCTCCCATCCTATTTGTGCATAAGAAAGATGGCTCTCTCCGATTGTGCATCGACTACTGTCAGTTAAATAAAGTCACAATGAAAAAAAAATTCTCTTCCTAGGATTGGTGACTTATTTGACCAACTCCAAGGTGCAAGTTACTTCTCTAAAATAGACCTTAGATCTGGCTATCACCAGCTTAAAGTAAGGGAGTGTGATATTCCAAAGACAACTTTCAAAACCCGTTACGATCACTTTGAGTTTCTAGTCATGTCCTTCGGGCTAACAAATGCCCCAACAACCTTCATGGACTTTATGAATAGGGTGTTCAAGCAATACTTAGACATTTTTGTTATAGTCTTTATCGATGATATTCTTATCTATTCTCGTAGTGAGGATGACCATGCTGACCATCTTAGAATTGTGTTGCAAGATCTTAGAGATCATTAGGTGTTCATCAAATTTAGTAAGTGTGAATTTTGGCTAGGATCAGAAGCTTTCCTCAGTCCTATTATTTTCGGTGATGGTATTAGAGTTGATCCTCAAAAGACCAAAGTAGTAAGAAACTAGCCTAGACCCATCTCTCGATATCAGGAGTTTTTTGGGTTTAGCTGGCTGTTACCTACGGTTTGTTATGGGGTTTTAATCTATTTCATCCCCTATGTCTAGATTGACCCAAAAGACGGTTAAGTTTCAGTGGTCAGATTCTTATAAGAAGATCTTTCAGGAGTTGAAGGCAGGACTTACTTCAGCCCTAGTTTTGGCATTACCTGATGGTACAGACGAATTTGTTGTTTATTGTGATTCTTCTAGAGTTGTTCTGGGTTATGTTTTGATGCAGAGAGGTAAATTCATAGCCTATGCCTCTAGACAACTTAAGCCTCATAAGAAGAACTACCCTACCCATGATCTTGAGTTAGCTGCAGTTCTTTTTGCCTTGAAAATCTGGAGGCACTATCTATATGGAGTGCATGTTGATGTGTTCATAGACCACAAAAGCTTGCAATATGTATTTACGAAGAAAGAGTTGAATCTCCATCAGAGAAGGTGGTTGGAATTGTTAAAGACTATGACATGAGTGTTTTGTATCATTCGAGCAAGGCCAATGTAGTGGCAGATGCCTTAGTAGACTGTTTATGGGTAGTGTTGCTCATGTGATGTTGATAAGAATGACCTAGTTTGGGAAGTTCACCAATTGGCTAGATTGGGTGTTCATTTAGTTGACTCGGGTGAGGGTAGCGTTTGGGTGTAGAGTAGTGCAAAATCTTCCTTGGTTTCCAAGGTAAAGTAGAAATAAGATCAGGATCCCATCCTAGTTAAGTTGAAGGAATCGGTTAGAGATAAGAAGGTAAAGGTTTTTTCCCGAGGGGTAGATAGTGTGTTGAGATACTATAGTAGATTATGTGTGCCATGCGTTGATGATTTGAGGCAGCGGATTATGGCTGAAGCGCATGGTGCATGATACTTCATTCACCCTGGCTCCACAAAGATGTATCGAGATCTGCAAGAAATCTATTAGTGGAGTGGCATGAAGAAAGATATTGCAGAGTTCGTGGCTAGGTGTATTATTTGTTAACAGGTTAAGGTGGAGCACCAAAGGCCTGGTAACATCTTGCAGGAGTTTAGTATTCCCACATGGAAGTGGGAAGAGGTGGACATGGATTTTGTAACAGGGTTACCCCATTCCCATCGTCAGCATGATTTGATTTGGGTTATTTTAGATAGGTTGACCAAATAAGCTACCAATTCGTACATCCTACTCAGCTGAAGATTATGCTAAGCTGTATAATAGAGAGTTGGTCAAATTGCATGGAATTCTTGTGTCTATCATTTCAGATAGGGGTACTCAGTTTACCCCCTAAACCCAACAAATTTACCTCCAAACTCTTTACAATTACCCAGCTTTCCAAATAACCTATACCCAGTACACATTACCTTACTCCATTCCCCCATAGACAAATTTTTCAGTAATGTTTCCATTACATCAACATTGATATTTACTACAATCCATCAATTATAAGGTACCAATAATAATCAATTCCATTGATTTAAATTTCCTACACTTTCTCCTTATATCATCAAAGAATTAATTACTAAATTTTAGGCTCTTTCTGAGAAGTATAAATCCTTGATTGTTTCGAAGTAACCAGGCTGTTTGAAAGGCCATAAAGTCTAATAAGGTCCAAAAACATAAAATCTTCTAGTTAAATCTAAGAAATTAAATCAACCTTAGAATTGTTAAAAATCCTTTATCATTAAAATGGTCTTTTTCAAACCCATGAAATATTAAAGATTTCAAAGGAACTTAAAAACTTATCAAATCTAAACTAATCACCACAAAATATTAACCCGGATAAGTTAGCATATCAGCTTTAGTTGCCTCAAAATACAAAGCTTCGTTCACCCAAATTGTTCACAATCCACACAAACAAAAAGTATATTAAACAAGACCCAACCGTAGTAGTTCCTAAGGAAAACACTAAAATTCATGATAGCCTCTCTTATGAAGAGATTCCAGTTGAGATTGTTGATCACTAGACTCGTAGGATAAGGAGCAAAGAAGTTTCTTTGGTCAAAGTCCTTTGGCGGAATAAGTCCATTGAGAGTGCCACTTGGGAAAAAGAGGCAAATATGCGATCCAAGTACCCCCATCTTTTCTCTGCAAGTTTAGTTTCAACTTAAGGTAACGATCCTCCCCAGATTAATTCTCTTCAGTTCTCAATTTTCGTTATGTAGTCATGTTCTATATATACTTTCAGATCTCTTAATTTTCTTAGCTAACTAGCCTCATTCGAGGATGAATGTTCCCAAGGGGGAGATAATGTAGCATCCCTCATTTTTGGATTAGAATTCAAACCATTGTTATCAATCGTACAAACTAAAACCCAATGATTCTATGTCTATATATGGGTAATGATCAGTTATGTAGTGTGAAAATATCCTTTGATATCAATTGAGGTCATAAAGACCTCCCAACTCAAAGATAAATTGAGGATGCTTCCATTGATTAAGTTTTAAGCAAATATTTCCGCTTAGGTCAAATTTGAATGACCATTACATCTTGTACATAATGAGTTATGTGTCCTAATTTATATCAAATGAAAGATCTTTAAATTTTCTTTCCAACGCATTTTGTTTCACCTTAATCCGATATCGGAACAAAAAGTTATACTCATTTTGCTGTAGCATGTCCGTCTGTCAACTAAGTGACGACCTGAGATGATAAGCCGTCAATTATGTGACGACTTATCAGCCAAGTCGTTAGACCTAAATATAAACCCATAAAACTGAGCTCCTAAGTGATGAACTGAGATGATAAGCTGTCAACTATGTGACGACTTATCAGCCAAGTCGTCACCCATGTCCAGAAAGAGCCAAAAAATTGATCAAAAGTGATGAGGTGAGGTGATAAGCCGTCACCTAAGTGATGACTTATCAACCCAAGTCATCAACTAAAAAATCTCAGCATTTGTGTTTGTTTTCGTAAGGGTATTTTGGACTTTTCCTTCATTTTCCATGACCCAAGTGATTAAAAGCACGTATATGGACATCATAAATTAGTTTTGAAAACCTTTAATCCTTTTTATCCTCAAGAACAAGATTAGGGTTTCTCCTTCTCCCAAGAGCTTCAAGATCTCCGTTATGTTCTGTTCAATATGATTAAGAACTTGAGATTCCTAAGCCAAGAACTTCAAGAAAAGCCTCCAAGAATGTTCTCAAGGCTTCAAAAGTCAACTTGTTCCATCAAATCAAGCCAAATAAAGTATGTGGGGGTATGAACGATGGTTTTCTTCCACCGCTGTGCCCAAATATTGATTTTAAGTTAAAATTTATATAAATTAAAGTTAGGGTTGGTACCTAAATTCTTATTATTTCCAGTTTATTAATTTATCATGCTAATTAAGGCTTTAATTGCAAAAGATTTATCTATATCCATGTTTGAAATCATGAGATTTCCATTCTGAGTTATATTCCTCTATTTTGATTGAGATTGTTGAAAGTTTGTAAGATGATTATTGATGCATTAAATATTTATATTTTGATTCCCAATTGCAAGTGATGAGTTTATAAGGAGATTATGATCTCAAGTTCTATTGATATGTTTTGATAAATGCTTTCGAAAGAAAAGATGGATCTTTTGATCCCAAGCTAAGATTTTGAAATCCACATCATTCATAGTGTTCATGATTTAAATAAAAGATAAGCATAATTCATTTGCATTATATAAACACTCCTGCTATTTTATGGTGGGTTTTATAAAGTTTTGAGCAAAAGAATGAGAGTAGTATTTAGCACCGAGTTGGTATGACTCCAAGGTCTCATACCCCAGAACTACGTGCCACCGTAGAATTGAGATTAAGTGCCCATAGTGGGCTAAGATAGTGATCACTAAAGATAAGGTTATACTCCTTGGCAAAAGTCTAACACCTCACCCTAACGCGAGGTTTTCCCCTTAGGAAAACATGACGTTGGACTCCATGACGGCTCACATGGTGTATGTTGGTTAGAAGAACCTCCCAAAGTCCCTAAGTCTTAATTCCAAACATCAGAATAATGTTGAGAAAAACTAAGTGAAAAGGGGTCACAAATGCACTCAGACATTATTTTACTTCAGATTTTAGTTATCAGATTTCAGCTTTAATTTTTAAGGTTTATAAAAGTGATCCCTTTTAACTTAGTCTATTAGAACTAAGTTTGGTGGCTCACTAGAGTATCGTTTACTCTTCATTACTCATGATTTATGATTTGTTAGTTTTTGCTATTCAAGCCAAGGTGAGTCACTTATATTTAGCATGCTGTTTTAAAAATTTATTTGAATCATTGCATCTAGTGTTTTTCTTATGCATTCACCCCCACATGCTCAGTACATTCCAAAAGTACTGATCCACAATACATCTATGTGCTACATTATTTAATAATGTAGGTTCAGGTGCTCAGTTCTAGTAGCATAATTGACCATGGGCATCTCATCTACATCCTGACAGTTGGTGAGTTCTCATGGTTCAAGGACATATTTATTCATATTTGGTTGTAATTTATTAGTTGTTTTCAGTTCAGTTCGAGTCAGCTGGAGGTTTGTCCCATCAACTCTTTAATTATTAGATGTAGAGGCTTGTCAGACTGTTGGTAATATCTAGATTTCAAGTATTGGTTGTCCAGACTTTTAAGTTAAGCACTTTCAAACTTTATATTCATCAAAACTCAGATCAGTTATGAATGTAAATGTAGTATTTTAGTATTTCAGTAGTTTCACAGACCTATATTACCTTTATTATGAGTTTCAGAATTTGTAGAAGGCTCAAAGTGTTAGCTTGGGGCTACTTGAAGTCCCGAGCACCGTTTGACATCTCGGGATACATTTTCAGAGATTTACAGTGACCATACAAATTGTTTCTAGAGATACGTGATGATCAGGCAACGGATGCCCCTTGAAACTCAGCGTGTCGGAGGAAAATTTTATGATTTGTTATTAGAGACGTCACCAATACTGATATTGTTCTTCTATTTTATTTAGGAAAGAAATCATTTAGTTTTAGTTTGTGTTCTATTACTACTTTTGTGTTACATACTTGTTTATGGAAGTTGTAAAAATTGATTTTGAGGGTTTCGTTCATAGTTGAAATCTATGATTTTCATCTTCTTTTTATAAGTTCATAATTATGTTTTATTCCAGAATTATTATTGTGTTCTTATCATCATGTGTAGCTAAACACCATAACTAGGGTTATGGGAACCCTGACTGATTAATAAAATAAGGTTCATAGTATAAGGTGATTCTCGATCGGTGTTTGGGCATGTGTTGTTCTTCTCTTGACTTTGATTTCTTTATAATGAGTGCATAAATTAGAACTCACCTTATCTTTACTTGCTTTGAAAGAACAAGTAATGGGTGGATAAAGGAAACAAATAATAGAGACTTGAAGCTATCAATATTCACTTAATATCTTTAGCTGAGAAAGCTAGAAAGCAAATTTGGGATCCAAGATAATGGTTAGAATACAAAACTTATAAGGTGAGAAAGTGTGATTGAGGATAGTCATCTAATAGGGGAGTAAATTGGTTAGATGAACTTAACCCATTGTTTCTACATGCCAAACACTAGAATAGAACATTAATACAAAGAACTTATGGAGTTATAAAGTTATGCGGAACACAATCCTAGTTTCTCTCATCTATTGATTATAAACTTAAAGAAATTAACAACTGTTACTTGTTCGAAATCATAATCCAATTCCCTAATTTTACAGGAAATCATTCACTAATTACTTAGATAGCTACATTAATTGAGAGTTTGGCCTAGTTCTTCTGAGATTGTTCCAAACCTAGTTGGGTTCTCTATTTGGAATGAATACCACTTTGCACATCTTTGAGAAGTATAATTTGGGTGTTATCAAATTTTGGGGCCGTTGGGGGATAATACGGTTACATATTAGATCGATTGTGTTTGTCTAATTGTTAGTATTTTCTTCCTAATACTACATTTTCTATTACTTTTAGGGCACATATGATGTCTCTTAAATTATACCCTCCAAGAAGATATAATGTAATCACTGTCAAATTATAATAACCCAACTAGGTTGGGGTCGATCCCACATGGAATAGGTCAAACTCATCTATGAAACTTGCTGAAGTAGCCGGAAGTGCAGGAAAGTAAATAAGGGAATTTGTAGTAATCTGTAAAAAGTAACAAAACTTAAATGCTTTCGTTGTGATCAATCTGAAATGAACACTAGGCTTGGGTTCTTCCTATCTTCTAACTCCGTAGGTTTATCATGCTCATTCCAACAGTCTCACAACTATACATGTAAGATTTGACATGTATCACTAACCATCTATCGACACCCTTTGGCAAATCCCACTCATCTTCTCTTTGTATCAAAGTGTCGTATTACTAACCCTTGTCTTGGATCCCATATTAACCGTCTCTTCTCGGTTTCAAGTAAATTAGACGAGGGTTAATAGCCTCGAATCACTATTGTGATCTTTTTTTCTTAATCTGTACCTCTCTCTCGAGTTAGTATCAAATACAGGTGGGTTCTTAATATTTGCAACCGTTAATATAGAAATCGAAGCAAAGAAAATCATAATACATGCAATAACAATGATCTTGAAGGACCTCATACTTCCTCTACTTCATTAATCTGCCAGGGTTTCCACAACCCCAGCTAAGGGAATTAGCCGCTCATGGTTGAGAAATAATCCATGGGATTTAATAAACAAAGTATCGAATCAATCTCACAACAATAGATGAATAAAATGCAAAGTCTCAAATCAATTAAGCAGTCAAAAACCAATAATACAAGAATCCCAAGATTAAAAGTCAATCTTCAAATCAAAATATATTTTTGAATAGTATGAGTGCGTAAACTGATAAAAAACATCTTAACTGTATCTATATATTACATAAAAACCCTAAAAATCTAAACCAAATCAAAACAAAAAACTTGAGTCGATGGCCACCTACGCCGCCACTTACGATCTGTAGGTGGCACCTACCCCACGTGGGTGCCATCTCGTATGTAGCAGGAAAGATCTGCAAATTTAACTTCTCTGACTTTGTCTTCTGTCACCTATGCCCTGTCACCTATGCCAAGTAGGTGGCAACTACGCTAGGTAGGTGCCAACGTAGGCAGCCTAATTTTCAGCTTTCAACTTATTTTCTGTTTAGCTTCCCAAACCTAGTTTCCTGCAAAATAGACATAGAAATACATCACATCTACCAAAATAGGACTAAGTACGTACATATTTCTTGATTTTAGGCATCAAAAGTTTCATGAAACCATGGCACATCAATGCCTTCAACTTAGAATATCTGCATTTCCTCAGGCAACAAAACACAATCAAAACACAACAACGATGCTTAACCCATAGAAACCTAAGATACATATGGCTGTCAAAATTAATTTAAGCTTAGGAACATCCACTCCATTCTATTTTAACTTTTCAAAACCAACTGTATGGCTCAATATAGACCAATAATGTGACATAAGGGACTCAAGTTATTTCATTACATTAGCAATAAACAATCATGGATATGTACATATTATACTACCCAAACAAATAATCATCTAGCAACACAACCCATGCACTCTCACAAAAAAATTTTCCCTCACTCAGTTGAATAATGCATGATAATGTGGGAACAATCACGAGACACTCACACTTACAAAAAAGTTCCATCAATGTGCACAGAATACCATAGGCTTACCCTTATTTTCTTTATCTTAGTTTTTGGATAGTTGGGTTAGGATCACTGTAGGACTTTACTCAGCTTGAAACATAGACTTGGGGGTTGGTATGACACATTTACAATTTTGTTGACTAAGCCTCTTTGGAACTACATTCGTTAGGGGCCCACTTATCAACTAATTTTTATTTTATTTCATCCTTTTTATACTTTTATTGCTTATTCAGGTTGGATGTGGTTTCTTATTTTCTTACCTTTTTTAAAAATTTTCTTTTTGATTCTTTTAACATATCTAACCTTACTTTCTTTTTCTCTTATTTACCCCGTTCTTCATACCCACTTCTAATCACATACCCCTGTGATAGCTATCCTCAACTTAGGTGATATACCTAAGTTGAGCTGTACAATGTCCAAAGAGGACCAGGGCCAAAATAGATTCATTGTAATTCAAATGGGAAGGTGAAAGGTGAAGCAAAAAAATTGTCTATATATGCTCAAAATAGGGATCAAGGGTACTTATTCGCACTTGGAAGGTTATTTAGGCTAAAAGTGGATTAATTCAAGAATGTCCTATGATCCTTTCCTAACCGACTGTCCTACAACGTAGGAAAGACTAACCGGGCAAGTTCTAGATTAAACACACAATGGGAACAACATAAACATCTCACACACACATGGAACAGGGTTGTATCGCCAACTACTACCTATCCAATTCATGCTGATGACTGCTATGATTATTATATTCCTAATCTTAATACCATAATGAGATTCACAATGGTCACATATATATACATATCACACATTTCCAAAATAATTTTTTTGGAAGGGTATTAATTTTGTCACAATAATTAAGCACAAACACAAAATACATCAATTGCCTTAGGTACTCTTTTTCACCTAGTTAAACAAAACCAACACGAAACAAAGCATAATACATTCTGAACATGCTAGCTTTACTAATATATCAATTGCCTTAGGTACTCATTTTTCACCTAGTTAAGAAAAAAAACACTAAACAAAACATAATACATCCTAAACATGCTGTCTTTACAAAGATCAAACTCCAAAGAAAAGAGACACGACAACAAAAACCCCAAGAGGACATATAGACCCTCAAGTAGCCCTATACCCTCAACTTATAATCTTTCATTGTCCCCAATACATTAAACTGCCACAAAATATTAAAGTTAGGAACATACCTACAACACCTTAAATGCGTAGATCTGACGTCAATCATATTAATATAAATGCAAAAATAATAAGATACCTTGGATTGTCTCCTAAGAAACACCCGATTTTAATGTCGCAGTATGATGCGGGTACCTTGATTACTCATAATTCATCAAGGTAGCCATAGAAGTAGCCTCCAGGGTCATCAATACAGTTTATTACTGATATACCCTTATGTCAATTGGCTGCTTCATGGTCCTATGAAACTTGAATATGACCTCCTCATTATTACGTCTGAACTTAAGCTCCCTTTTCTCCATATCCACCAAAGCTCTGCCCGTGTCCAAATACAGTCTACCCAAAATTAAGGGCATCTCAAATTCCACTTCACAATCCAAGACAACAAAGTCAGCCAAAAAGAAAAAGTTATCCACCTTAACTAAGACATCTTATGATATGCCCATAGGCTTTTTCATAGTACGATCTACCATTAAAAATTGCATAGATGTTTGTTCGGGAGGTCTCAGACCCAACTATTTGAACACTGCCAACGACATCAAGTTAATGCTGGCCCCCAAGTCACATAGAAATCTGGAAAATCTCGATGTCCCAATGGTGAAAGGAATCTTGAAGGCTTAGGTATCACTTTTTTATGTGCCAGAGATCTTTATGTGACCGCAATATAATGTTGAAACCCACCAACACCGTCATAATTGATTGATCTGTTCCAAATCCTTCATAAATTTTTTCTACCCAAGTGTCTGCTCAAAACCTTTAATAAGAGGGATATTCAAGCTCAAATCTTTCAACATAGCAATAAACTTTTTGAATTTTCCTTTTTCCTTCTTCTTCTTTACCCTCTGAGAAAAAATAGGGGAGGTCGTAAAATGGTCTTCACTACTGGATTATCTACCTTCCCCTTACCTTTATCAACACTTGTTGATTTTTATGATAACTTAGCACTAGTCACCAACTTTTTCTGATTCTGCTTCAGGTGCCTCATCAAAATTGGCAACATCATTCCTTGGATCATCAACTACTAGCATGAGAGGATCAATGGTTACCTTACTACTCGAATGGTTATGGCTAGACAGTGACCGTCATTCTTCAGATTTTGTATAGTATTGCTCAGAAGACTACCCAGTTGATGCTGATTTAAATTGCTGAAATTTGCCTAAATTATTGATCAACCTATTTTATAGCGATTGTATGTGATTCCACTTTCTGGGTCAAACTTGAAATATATGCCTTAATCTCATTAAGGATTCTCTCTTGAAGTTCCTGACCCTTGAGCAACTTTAACAACATTGCTTCAATTTTAGAATTAGCATCCCTATTCCCTGGAAAAATATAAACACCATTTTTCTTCTTATAGTCATCATTTCGTCTCCAGTCACTATATCTGTTTCTATTCCAATCCTTGTATCTATCACCATAGTAGTTCTGACCTTGGTTTCCTTGCCTTGAGTTCCAATTGACTTGTTCATATGATTATCCCTTGCCTCAAAAACTCACCAACTCTCTATCTAGGTACTTTCCCTCTTTATCCACATCTGAATCATAAGACCTAGAAGCCCTACCTTGTGAGTTCACAACATTCACCTTTTCAAAATTCATAGTTCCAAATTATTTTGTCAGTAACCCAATCTCTATCCTAAGCTATGCAACCTCTTGAGCTACTAAATTATCAAAAACTCTATGCTCTCTAGAAATATTAATGGCATAAGTGTCGGCACCTCTCTCTACCTCTTGAGTATGCCACCTTGGTTAGTAAGAGAGATCCAATCTAAGCTTTTTGATCCTACTTCCCAGTGCAGGTTTATGACTGTGCCACCATTAATAGTATCCTGATAGAATATTTTAAGCAAATTTTGCACCAAAATCCTATGATTGGTTACCATCATTAACTTCTTTTTAAACTGAAACCATGCCTCATACATCGATTTAAAATACAATTGCTTAAAATTATAGATCTTATCCTTTAATTATAGCATTCTGTCTTAAGGGAAGAAATGGTCTAAAAACTACTTCTGCAGCTCATTTCAAATAGTAATGGACCAACAACGTAGTTCCCCTTACCATAATATAGCTTCACCGATTAGAGAGAATGGGAATAACCTGAGTATGAAAGCTTGCTGATCTTTCCAGGCAAATTATAAGAAATGTAGATCCCCAAAAAATTAATGAGGTGCATGTTTGCATCATTAGTTGATAGGCCAACAAACACACCTTTCAGATTCAGAAACTAAATTATGACACTAGTAATATAACAATTTACCCCCTGGGGTAATACAGGAGGAATGATAACACCTATCTCTATAGGCTTTACGTACCCCATACCATTCTCTGAATCATAATAAACTAGCAAATATTGACAAGTTGGGAGTAATTGATCTCTATTTCTTCCATCTTTGTCGAGTGCTTCTTGATGATTAGCTTCTTGCCTTTATCTCTCCTCTTGAGATATATGATAGGCAATTTCTTTATCCTTTCTCTGTTGTTCCTTTACTAGTAAGTGGTCAATGGTTTGATCTACTATTTCCTGAGGAGGTAGGGGAGGCAAGTCCTGTAGCTCATCTCGAAGCCCCTTATGATGAGTTTCTTTGTCATGGTCCTACATCCTATGATTCTATTGTAGGATTATTTCTTGCTCTGAATCAAATGGGATCAAGAGATTGCCTTGACTCCTAGTGCTAGGTATACACCCCAAGAAGAATAAAAAAATAAAATCTGAAAACTTTAACAACTCTAATCAACTAATCAGTAACCGTATTCCCCAATAATGGCGCCAAAATTTGATGTCACTCAAACTATACCCTCCAAAAAGATAAAAAGTGATCGCTGTCAAATTATAGTAACCTAACTAGGTTGGGGTCGATACCACAGAGAATAGGTCAAACTCTTCTTTTAAACTTGCTGAAGTAGCCTAAAGTGAAGAAAAGTAAATAGCAGTAGTTGTAGTAATCAGTAAAATGTAACAAAACATGAATTGTTTTGTTTCTGATCAATTTGAAATGAACACTAGGCTTATGTTCCCCCTGGATTCTTACTCCGTAGGTTTATCTTGCTTAATCCAACTATCTCACTACTACGCATGTAGAATTTGACAATTTATGTATCACCAACCGTCTCTTCACACCCTTTAGAGAATTTTATTCATCTCCTCTCAGTCTCAGAGTGTCTTATTACTAACCCTTGTCTTGGATCCCAATTAACTATTTTCTCCCTGTCTCAAGTTAATAAGATGAGGGTTAATAGCCTTAAACCACTGTTGTGATCTTTTTTTCCCAGTCTCTACCTTTCTCTCTCACTCGAGTTATTATCGAATACAGAAGGGTTCCTAATATTTGCATCCTTTAAGAAAGCAACCAAAGCAAAGAAAATCATAATACATGCAACAATAATGATCTACAAGGACCTCACACTTCCCCTACTTTGATAATCCGCCAGGGTTACCACAACCCTAGCTAAGGGAATTAGCGACTCATAGTTGCAAAACAATCCATGGACTTCAATAAAAAAGCTTCAAATCAATCTCACAATAATAGACAAAGAAAACCCAAAGTATCAAATCAATTAAATAACTAAAAGCCAAGAACACAAGAATCCCAAGATCAAAAGTCAATCTTGGAATTAAAATATGTTTGTGAATAGTATGAGTAAACTAACAAAAAAAATCACAAGAGTATTTATAAATTACACAAAAACCCTAAATTGTAAACCAAAACAAAATAAGAAATATGAGTCGCTGGCCACCTACGACGCCACTTACGGGCCATAGGTGGCACTTTCCCCATATAGGTACCATCTTGTAGGTAGCAGAAAAAATCTGCAACTTTAGTTTCTTTGAACTTTTTCCTTCTGTCACCTATGCCCTATCACCTACACTAATTAGGTGGCACCTAGGCCAGGTAGGTGACAACGTTGGTAGCCCAATTTTCAGCTTTCAACTTCTTTTCTTATGTTTAGCTCTTAAAACCCAATTTCTTGTAAAATAGATAAAAAAACACATTACATATACCAAAATAGGCCTAAGTACTTACATATTTATCAATTTTAAGCATCGAAAGTTCCATGAAACCATGTCACATAAGCATGTCGGTACATTCTCAACATACAGAGTCAAGGCAGTCCTAATCCCATTTGATCCTGAAATAGAAAAGACTTTGAGAACTAGGAGAAAATGGTTAACGAAGGAGTTCTAAATCAAGGAGTGAATACTTAAGGAGTTCAGGAGACTATGGATGAAACTATGAGGAACAGTTAAGACAAGAAGCCACTAAGTAGGCAACACATAATGAGCATGCTAGACATATAGAAGTAGACCTTCTAGCTACCGCTGAGGTACTGATAACGCTCAATCTACAACTCTCGTGGGAGTGTAAAACGGTCGTTAGCAAATATAGAACCCAACCTGGGTTGGGTGTCGATCCCACAGGGAATAGCTTGGCCAACAAGTAAGTAAAATTACTAAACTTTTGGTGCAAGTCTCGTAAAAAGGGGGGATTGTAATGTGTAACCAAAACAATAAAGTAAAAGCTGAAAATAGCAAAGTAAAGAGAGAAAGATTGTTACGTAAGTTGTAAACAATGAGAATTGAAGCGTTGGGGTTATGTCCACTTTCTGAGGTATACGTCTCTATCGGCTATGAGTGTGTAGAGTCTTGACATGCAATTGCTTACAGAGAATTGTAGTCGATGGTAAATCCAAGCGTCTCGCGACCTAAACAAGGACTATTTCACTTTAACTCTCGCGAGATTAAAGTGTGCCTAACGGTACGAATTCTCTAAGAGGTTAGTCCAGTTACGGCACTAGCTTTTTAATAGGAAAGGGTGTCCTACTACCTTGACATTATCTCTTTTCCAGACAAATAACCTTTCTCGCGAACAAGTTAAATGTTAGACTGGCGTATTCTTGCGTTTGCAACCGCAAAGAATGTAGATTAAGATGAAGAGAATAATGATATAAGCAATATACGTGTCTTGAACTCACAAACTCACAGCAATAGATAGTAACTCATTCGGCTTCCATAACCCCAACTAAGAGGTTTAGTTACCCATGAATGCGAAGGATATCACGTTTTGCATGGTTGATGGCGTGAGAAGTAGGTGATAGGCGTGTGGTTTTGGTGATTCCCTAGCAAGTAACGATTCTCTTGTTGTGGAATTTAAGAATAGAAGAGTAGATTAGAAGTGTTTGTGGTGGAAGATGAGAGGGATGGAAGAAAATTAATTGTTGAATTAAGTGAAGAATAGAATGATTCTCTCCGCTAAGGGAGGAGTTGCCTCTCCACTAAGGGAGGACTTAATTAAAAATCTCTAGCATGATAGGGTATTTATAATACTCCTATCCTACTCTTACTATGCTAATGAAATAAATAACCAAATCCTACTAAACTAAGGAAATACTTAACCCATTTGTACTAGGTTAATGTAACATTCTCCTAATCCAAATAAACTAATGAAATACATAACCCAATTGTACTAGGTTAATGTATCATTGTCAAAATCCAGCTTTGTATCTGTAAGTCCCCAAAGTCTTCAGAAATGCTGTTTTAGCCCGGGACAGATTTTCCATGCAGCAGTTTTGGTCCTTAGGCGTCCAGCTCCCTTCTACTTCGTTTGTGAGCTTTCTTTTGCGTCAAGTAAGCCATAAAATGTTGTATTTTGCATCATTTATACCTGAAACTTTCCTAATCATGTTTGTTAGCTCATTTACAGGAAAAAGGACTAAAAGTGCATGAAATAGATAATTAGTTCTCAAAACTAGGCTAAAATATGGGCAAAATATATTGATATAGGCGTGTAAATCCGCCTATCATCAACACCCCACACTTAGAGCTTTGTTCGTCCTCGAACAACATATCATGTCCTTCTAAGCATCGACTTAAGGTTTTTACAACAACAACACAAAACATTTATCAAGATAAGCACAACAATTATCAATAAAGAGTAGCTTTCCGATTATAAGTAGAAACAATTTAACCTCAAGTATAGACTCGTGATGGTGATCAACTCGCATGCAAACGTTAAAGTGCATAGAATCATACACAACTATCCAAAACTCATCAACCATGTGTGTCTCACCATATATTACCCATAATCACTCACAAGTATAGCATATTTTTCAAACATGGGTATCAAAGTGTCCTTGCTCTCGCTCTCACAAAAAAATTCATATGTAGCAACTAATGACCATAGGCTTGCCTTTAATGTAGTACTCTACTAAATGTCGAAATGTTAAGATTAGGATCAAGTAGGTCTTTTGATGGTTGTAATGTAGGCTAAGGGACGGGTAGGACTATTTTGGCCAAGAATAGTGACTAGGTTCCTAAGCGCTTTAATACATCACATTGTATCAATGACACTTTTTTCTTTCAACCTTTCTTCACTCTTTTATTCTACCACCCTTGTTCTCCTATTTTGTTTTTCAATTTCAAGCACTACTTACTTTTCAGCTTTCTTTTCCTTTTTCTTTTCACAACATACCTCTTATGATAGCACTTTCTTTTTCATAGCACATTCAAGCACCATTACAATTTAAAGCATTATACTCACCCAATTTCCTCTTATGTTGTCACATGACTTTTTCACTTTAAAGCACTCAGGATTTTGGATCAAATTATGGTCTTGAAAGAAATGGATTAGGCTTACATACAAGGTTGTCAAAGAAATAGGCTAAAGGCTCAAAAAGGGTTAACTAGGATGATGTTCATGGGTAGGTAAAACTGAAGGTAAACATGTATAGGTTGCCAAAGAAATGCCTAAATCATATCCTAAACTTACATTCCTTATTTTCGCTTTGCATACATACCAGGCAAGTTCTAGCATAAGCCACAAACATAGAATATACTATTATCTCACACACACAAGGCACATGGTCGACTTGATTGGAAGTAATATAGACTCTCGACCCAACAATTGAAGGAATTGAATCACACAATATCACATAATGAGTCACAACTAGAGCCTAAACGTCTCAATAGTCACAATTGTAGCACATACTCTTGTTATAATCTCATGCTGCCTATCAAAATAATTTCATACGAAGCTAGAAAAAATTTACTCCTAAAAAAAAAAAAGTAAACAAACATAACAAACAAACATACAAACAAAGGTGTATAGCATGCGATTCTGCCACCCCACACTTAGACGGGACACTGCCCTCAGTGGAAAATAAATTCGAAGAACCTGGTTAGTTGGACCCTTCATCAATGTCAGGGGTCATACCCCCTTCGTCGGAATCATCATAAGAGTCGTCGTCAGAGTTCTCCTTATCATCAGAATCAGGCAAGCGTCGATCATCATCAGTCGGCATGTCATCGTCTAGAGGTTCCTCAAAATATACGCCCACTCCACACATCTCCCGGGCATGCATGTTCATTGGGTAGTCGTGGTCCAGCTGTTAGAGCTCTTCAGCAGTTGGAATACGTCCACCACTCATCATAGTGAATCATGTCATGCCATAGAGATGACGGAAGAAACTCTCGTCACGAGCATGTCTCTCCGCAGTAGTAAGGTTGACTCCATGAGATGTTTCAGCATCTTTGACCTTGGTGAGGTCAACCTTCTTTAGGTTATATGGGAGTTTGTGGTCAGCTGGTTCCTCTTCGATATCCTCCTTTCGCAACATTGCTGTCAACAAATTGCCAAATGTGAAATGGGACCTTTTGTGGAGTCTGGCCTTCCTCATGGTAGATCGAATGATTGCCCCAAAGTTGATAGGGACATTTGTCATCAAAGCATAGACCAAACACACTCTATCTCTCGATATCTTGGAGTATTGAGTTCCAGGAATAAGGCATAAGTTGACAATGCGCATCCAGATTCTTGCTTCCCTATTTAGTGGAGTATAGGGGAAGGTATTGTGATGGCCTGTTTCCTTATGTCTGCCCCATCTTGCCATCGATCTGCTTCCACAAAGCGTGTGTCGTATTGCTTTGTAAGGAGGCCTACTGTACAGTTCTTTGAATGGTGCTGTGTCGACCGAAGGCAAGCCGAGAAAAGAGGTGAGCCAATCCGCGGTGAGCTATAACACTTGGCCCCGAATTTTGACTTCATTGCCTGTTGTATTCGGCGACCAGTTGGCATAAAACTCTCTTGGTAAGTCAAGATTGCACTCTCCCATGTCGCGGAAGATGAAATCCAGCTTCAAAGCCATTATTTTTGCCAACATTCGCGGCTCCTTCTTTGCTAAGGTCTCCTTGTTGATCAAGTCGACGTGCACATATTTTCTTTATTTTTTGCTGCTGTACCATGCTTTGGCTTCTTCCTCAAGAACCCATTTTATTCCAAACATTCTGCGTGGTAGGTGTGCTGAGGATGATTCTCCTTGGTCTTTTCGACTTCTCTTCTTGCCCTTTTGGGACGTGGTAGCCTTCTCCTTGCCTTGCCTTGCTTTAGGTGCCATTGTACCTGAGACTAGAAATAATGTAAGTTGCAGCACAATCTCAGTTGATACAATCTATATGCAAGCACTAGGGGTACCACCCCACACTTAGGTTTGTTAGCACAAATCAGTGAAGTGAAAGTGGTCGAGTACTTAGATTTCATCGACATACGTGTTAGGATTGTATTCCGACAAGAAAATCAGCATTGCATCACTTGTTTGCAGACATTGGACTACTTTCATGGTGGATATAACAATACTACGACATAGGGGTTACCACATGGAATCGTTATTCTTACAACAAGCACAACCTCCTTAGTCGATAGGCACTATGACCTTATCCCGATGGCCGGGATAGTCTATCATGTAAGCATCCAAACAACAATCTTAAGCAATATTCATAGTCATATCAATTCAGCAATTATGATAACAATGCTTTTGAAACCAAATTCAAATCGGAAACAAGTCAAGAATTCCCTACGTATATATTCACTCACATGATTTTGCAACAATAATCCAAACACATGAACATCACCTACCAATCCCACATGATTTAGCATAGCAACATAGTACTTACGATAATTAGATGAAGAATAAGAGAGTACTTACTTGCTTGAAGCTTGTGGAGAAGTTGTTGTGAATTGGAAGAGCAAAAGAAGAAAATTTTGAGAAGATTTGGAGGGTTATGCGGCGTCTTTAGGGTTGATTCTAATGTGGTGGTGTTATAAAACTAAGTCCCCTTTATATAGGAAGAGTATGGGTCGGGTTAGGACCCATTTAGAATCGGATTTGGAGACAAAAACACCACATATGCGGCGTATATCACTCGGCATATCAATGACATATGCGGCGCATTGTCTATGGCATAATGGGACATTTGCGCCGCATAGTCTATGGCATTTGTAGACATATGCGCCGCATAGTCTATGGCACATGAGATACTGAGACCAAATGCCATAGCATAGGCGGCGCATAGTTAAAAGCATACCTAGGAATAGGCGGCACATAGTGTATAGCACACTAGATTCCGAGTCCTTAGGCTCTAGAATAGGTTGTGCATCATTCGTGGCCTATTTTTACCAAGGCTTAGCCTTCCTCAAAGCCTATTTTGACGTGAGAAAGGCTCAATTCATTGCCTTATGCATCACCATTCCTAACTTACCGATTTTACCATACAATGCGTCCAAATTGTCGATGGAGATCAATCTCTTCGTCGTATACTTCTTGCACCTATATTTGCTCAAAACAAAATGAAAACGATTAGTACGATGGGTTGCCTCCCACCAAGCGCCTTAGTTTTGGTCGTGGTACGACTCTTATTTTTTTGAATTTTCATTTATCAAAAAGAAAAATACTAAAACGACGAAACGATAAAACGATAAAACGACAAAACAATAAAACAATAAAACGATGGGTTGCCTCCCATCTAGCGCCTTATTTATTGTCGTGGCTCGACGTAGTAATCTCGAGTACTTAGACTTCGTCGAGATAAGTGATGGCCTTGTCATTCATCGAGTCAAGAGGACCGATATATGGCTTAACACGTTGGCCATTCACTTTGAAGACAACACCATCATTATCTTCCAATTCGACTACTCCAGACGAGTAGACTTGGATGACTTTAAATAGACCAGACCACTTTGATTTTAACTTACCTGGGAAGAGCTTGAGTCTGGAGTTAAAGAGTAGTACCATGTCACCTTTTCGGAAGTTTCGTCGAACAATCCGCTGATCATGATACTTCTTCATCCGCTCCTTGTATAAATCTGATCTTTCATATGCATGGAGACGAAATTCATCTAGTTCGTTCAGCTGCTCCAACCTCAGGTTCTTCACATTATTCCAATTCAGATTCAAGTGCTTCAATGCCCACAATTCCTTGTATTCAAGCTCTATGGGTAGATGACAAGCCTTCCCATAAACTAGCTGATAAGGTGACATGCCAATGGGTGTCTTGAATGCATCCCTATACGCCCATAGTGCATCATGTAGCTTTCGAGACCAGTCCTTCCTATTTGCATTAACCGTCTTGGCAAGGATTTGCTTGATCTCGCAGTTGGAAACCTCAACTTGTCCACTGGTTTGGGGATGATAAGGCGTAGCTACCTTGTGTTGCTTGACTCCATACTTGGCCAATACAGATTTGAATAGCTTGTTACAAAAGTGGGATCCTCCATCACTTATGATAGTACGAGGTACTCCAAAGCGAGAGAAGATATTCTTCTTTAAAAACGCTACAACACGCTTCCCTTCGTTGTCGGCCAATGCTACAGCTTCAACCCATTTTGACACATAATCCACAACAACCAAGATGTACTTCATGCCAAACAAATTCACGAATGGTCCCATGAAATCAATACCCCACACATCAAAGAGTTCTACCTCCAGAATTTTGGACATGGGCATTTCATGGTGTTTTGAAATAGCACCTTGACGTTGGCATTGGTCACACCTTCTCACATAGTCGTGTGCATCTCTGAATATTGTAGGCCAATAATAACCACTTTGCAAGACTTTCCTTGCCGTTCCATTCCCTGCATGATGTCCTCCAACTTGCGAAGTGTGGCATGCTTCCAATATAGTAGGCACTTCTTCATGGGATATACATCGTCGAATGATACCATCCGCGCATCTTCAAAACAAATATGGCTCATCCCAATAGTAGTGCTGAACGTCATGCTTAAACTTCCTCCTTTGGTGGTAAGATAAATTGGAAGGTAACACATTACTCACCACGAAATTTGCAAAGTCGGCATACCATGGTAATTGCTCCATTGTGGTCGCTAGTATCTCCTCGTCAGGGAATGCATCATCAATTTGATTTTCTGGTTGCGCCACATACTCATTCTCAAGTCTAGATAGGTGATCAGCCACTTGGTTCTCGCAACCTCTTCTATCTTTGACTTCGAAATCAAACTCTTACAGCAGCAATACCCATCGAATCAGCCTTGGTTTTGCATCCTTCTTCATCATTAGATACCTAAGAGCTGCATGGTCTGTATGAACGATCACCTTAGTACCCAATAGATAGGCACAAAACTTCTCAAACGCATACACAACCGCTAGGAGATCTTGTTCAGTAACGGTGTAGTTCCTTTGGGCTTCATTTAGGACCTTACTTGCATAATAGATAGGATGAAACAATTTCTCCTTTCTCTGTCCAAGAACAGCACCAAGGTCTACACCACTAGCATCATACATGACTTCGAACGAGAGCGTCCAATCTGGTGCTACCATGATAGGGGCTTCAATGAGTTTTCCTTTAAGGCATTCGAATGCCTTTAAGCAATCTTCATGAAAGTCAAACTTCGCATCTTTCTCCAGTAGTTTGCACAATGGACTAGAAATTTTGGAGAAGTCTTTGATGAATCTACGATAAAATCCAGCATGGCCAAGAAAACTACGAACTCCCTTCACCGAAATTGGAGGTGGTAGCTTCTCGATTACCTCTATTTTTGCGCGATCAACCTCTATTCCTCTTTCGGAGATCTTGTGCCCAAGAACGATTCCTTCTTTTACCATGAAGTGGCACTTCTCCCAATTCAGCACAAGGTTGAACTCTACACATCTTTGTAATGCCATGCTCAATTTCGCCAAACATGCTTCAAAGGACTCACCAACAACTGAAAAGTCCTCCATAAATACCTCCAAAGTGTCTTCTACCATATCAGAGAAAATAGACATCATACAACGTTGAAAGGTGGCTGGTGCGTTACATAACCCGAATGGCATGCGTTTGAAGGCAAACGTACCATATGGGCATGTGAACGTTGTCTTCTCTTGGTCTTCGGGAGCAATACAAATCTGATTATAACCTGAATAACCATCCAAGAAGCAAAACCATCCTTTCCCCGCTAATCGATCTAGCATTTGGTCCATAAATGGCATGGGGAAGTGATCCTTGAGTGTCCAAGAATTCATCCTGCGGTAGTCCATGCATACTCTCCATCCAGTAACGGGCCTGAGTGGAATAAGTTCATTCTTTGCATTCGCGACCACGGTCATGCCTCCTTTCTTGGGAACACATTGTACTGGGCTTACCCATGTACTATCCAAAATAGGATACACGACTCCTGCGTCTAACCACTTGATAATCTCCTTCTTCACCACTTCTTGCATTGGTGGGTTTAGACGTCTTTGATGTTCAATGGTGGGTGTGCACTTTTCTTGAAGCTGAATTTTATGAGTGCAAATCCCAGGTGGAATACCAATGATATCCGCAATGGTCCATCCAATAGCTCTAATATACTTGCGTAAGATTGCAATAAGAGCTGCAACTTGTTGCTCACCCAAATCGGCTGCCACTATGACTGGAAGAGTATTTCCGCTTCCTAAGAATGCGTACTTCAAATGGCTTGGCAGCTCCTTTAATTCTAACGTGGGTGACTCTTCAATAGATGGTTTAGCTGGTGGTGTGGGTCGATTCTTGAGATCAAGATCCAGTTTCTTGGGAGTATAACGATATGTTCCTAATCCCGATAGAGCTCAAACAGCTTCTTCAGAAATTTCAGCATCCTCACTCTCTCCTTTCATGAGCGAAACTTCCAAAGGATCATCAAGAATTTGTTCTTCTTCAAGTCATTCTTCCTCATCATCGACGACAACATCAGCCACAGAAAATACACTCAGATCTTTGGGTTGCTTCATTGATTTGCAAACGTCAAAACGAACCACTTCATCATTGATTCGGAATGAGAGTTCATTAGCTCTCAAATCTATGAGCACACTTCCTGTAGCAAGGAAAGGGCGTCCCAAGATTATGGGAACCTCTGAATCTGCTTCACAATCCAAGATGACAAAGTCTGCTGGAAATATGAATGAAGATACCTTCACCAAGACATCGCATAGAATACCAACCGGTCGTTTTACCGACCTATCCGCCATAACAAGCCTCATATTAGTTGGTGTAGGATCTCCTAACCCCAACTTCTTGTAAATCGATAATGGCATCAAGTTGATGTTGGCTCCTAAGTCACACAATGCTTTAGCAAAGTCCAAAGATCCGATGGTGCAAGGAATCGTGAAAGCTCCGGGGTCGGCCTTCTTCTGAACTATCGATCGGGTAGCAATTGCACTACAATGATGCACATCATCCTTCAGCTCATAACTTGCTGCCCTCTTTTTAGTCAAAAGATCTTTCATAAACTTCGCATACCCAGACATTTGTTCAAGTGCCTCCACTAATGGAACATTAATGGTCAGCTGCTTCAACATAGTCATGAATTTGCTGAACTTAGTGTCATCGGCCACCTTCTTCAATCTTTGTGGAAAAGGTGGTGGTGGGTATGGAAGTGTTCTCACCATGGCTTTCTTCTCCTCTTGCTTCCGTTTATTATTTTTTTCAGGCTGCACGCCACTAGGTAAAACATCCTTGACGTTTGAAGTAGTTGTTGCGGCTTCTTCTCTTGTAACGTCACTAGGTGTGGCGTCAATGTCTGCTGCTACGTCAACCACTTGCTTGCCTTTTTCTGAAGTTTCCAGCACCTTACCACTTCTGGTAGTGATGGCCATGCATGACCCATCATTCCTTGGGTTTTGCACAGTATCGCTCGGTAAGGTGCCAGCCTTTCTTTGATTGAATGCTGCTGAAAGTTGGCTCAATTGCTGCTCTATTTGCTTGATAAAAGTGGAATGAGAATCAACTAGTTGCTTCATGGAGGACAAATCATCAATCACCTCCTTAACTCCCGCGCTCGTTGCTTCCACTCCTTTCAATAATTTAGCCATCATGTCTTCCATATAATTAGATGTGGTGGTATCACGTTTACCAGGGGGAACGTACAAACCACTCTTTTCATTATTTTTCTTCCAACTACCTTGGTCTTTGCTTCCAGATTTATCATAATAGTTCCGACCTTGGTTTCCTTGGGTATTCCCACGGAAACCCCCCTGATTGTTCAAGTAGTTGGCCTCCTCTTCAGAATCAGATTCGTCTCTTCCTTTTAGCGCTACAGCTTTCACTTTTTCGGTCTTCCCTGATAATAAGTGCTTTGTCAGAAGATCCAATTGTGTTTTCATGTGCGCCATGTCTTGCTCACGTTCTTCTTCTCTTTTTCTTTGGTCTGCAGACATGCCAATAGATAAAGTGGGGCTTGCTACCTCAGAATCCCTGGTATGCCAAACTCTACTTTGTTTTGTCATCCGGTCTAGCATATTGCTTGCTTGACCAAAGGTGAGGTCCATGAAAGAACCTCCAACTGCATTGTCCACCACTGGTTTAGTTATTGAATTCAAGGCTCTATACAAGATCTCCATGAGGTGAACATTAGTCATGTGATGGTTTGGGCATCTCGTTAGCTTTGTTTTGAACCTCTCCCATGTTTCGTGAAGAGCTTCAGAGGGAAGCTGACGAAAGTTCCTGATTTCATCTCTCAATTGAGCCCTCTTGGATGGCGGAAAGAATCTTTCTAGGAAAGCGTCTCTCAATTGCCTCTAATTTGTAATTGAATCAGGAGTCAGCCCATTCAACCATAGTGTTGCCTCCCCAGACAGAGACAATGGAAATAGACGTAATCGAATAGCATTCTGAACAACACCAGGATTGTCAAAAGACTTGCATGTAGAAATAAAGTTGATGAGATGCATATTCGGATCATCGCCTGCTAGTCCACCAAATAACCCCTTGAGTTGCAATAACTGAATCATGGTGCTAGTGATGTTGAATTTGGCTCCGGGCGCTAATGGTGGTGGAATTATAGCTCCAGTGGCTCCAGCACCATCAAGATCATCATCATCATCGTCGAAAGCTGGTTGCAAAGGTTGGCGATCATACCTATACCGAGCTTGTCGACCTCTTCGCCTGGCAGGTGTTATAATTTCAGCATCACGCCTAGGGTTTAGTAACTCGTCATCACCTAAATCTTCATCGTTAGGATTTGTTGCTCGCCCAGGATTATCAATGTTTTGTTGTTGGACTTGAGCAGCGGCAAGAGCAGCTAATCTTGCTTGCTTGTGTTGAGCAGCCATCCTGTCGATTTCAGCTTGTGCTTCCATTCTTCTAATTCATTGTGGTTCCGGATTGATTGGTAGTAACGGTTGACCAGAACTTCTAGTATGGGGCATGCACTAAAAGAAAAACCTACAATAAGCAAAAACAGAAACTAAATGTAAAAGTGTGAGAATCTTTGACCAAAGGGTCTAGTAATTATCACGAACTTGATTGACACTCGTACTCCCCGACAACGGCGCCAATTTTTGATAACGCTCAATCTACAACTCTCGTGGGAGTGTAAAGCGGTCGTTAGCAAATATAGAACCCAACCTGGGTTGGGTGTCGATCCCACAGGGAATAGCTTGGCCAACAAGTAAGTAAAATTACTAAACTTTTGATGCAAGTCTCGTAAAAAGGGGGGATTGTAATGTGTAACCAAAACAATAAAGTAAAAGCTGAAAATAGCAAAGTAAAGAGAGAAAGATTGTTACGTAAGTTGTAAACAATGAGAATTGAAGCGTTGGGGTTATGTCCACCTTCTGAGGTATACGTCTCTATCGGCTATGAGTGTGTAGAGTCTTGACATGCAATTGCTTACAGAGAATTGTAGTCGATGGTAAATCCAAGTGTCTCGCGACCTAAACAAGGACTATTTCACTTTAACTCTCGCGAGCTTAAAGTGTGCCTAACGGTACGAATTCTCCAAGAGGTTAGTCCAGTTACGGCACTAGCTTTTTAATAGGAAAGGGTGTCCTACTGCCTTGACATTATCTCTTTTCCAGACAAATAACCTTTCTCGCGAACAAGTTAAATGTTAGACTGGCGTATTCTTGCGTTTGCAACCGCAAAGAATGTAGATTAAGATGAAGAGAATAATGATATAAGCAATATACGTGTCTTGAACTCACAAACTCACAGCAATAGATAGTAACTCATTCGGCTTCCATAACCCCAACTAAGAGGTTTAGTTACCCATGAATACGAAGGATATCATGTTTTGCATGGTTGATGGCGTGAGAAGTAGGTGATAGGCGTGTGGTTTTGGTGATTCCCTAGCAAGTAACGATTCTCTTGTTGTGGAATTTAAGAATAGAAGAGTAGATTAGAAGTGTTTGTGGTGGAAGATGAGAGGGATGGAAGAAAATTAATTGTTGAATTAAGTGAAGAATAGAATGATTCTCTCCGCTAAGGGAGGAGTTGCCTCTCCACTAAGGGAGGACTTAATTAAAAATCTCTAGCATGATAGGGTATTTATAATACTCCTATCCTACTCCTACTATGCTAATGAAATAAATAACCAAATCCTACTAAACTAAGGAAATACTTAACCCATTTGTACTAGGTTAATGTAACATTCTCCTAATCCAAATAAACTAATGAAATACATAACCCAATTGTACTAGGTTAATGTATCATTGTCAAAATTCAGCTTTGTATCTGTAAGTCCCCAAAGTCTTCAGAAATGCTGTTTTAGCCCGGGACAGATTTTCCATGCAGCAATTTTGGTCCTTAGGCGTCCAGCTCCCTTCTACTTCGTTTGTGAGCTTTCTTTTGCGTCAAGTAAGCCATAAAATGCTGTATTTTGCATCATTTATACCTGAAACTTTCCTAATCATGTTTGTTAGCTCATTTACAGGAAAAAGGACTAAAAGTGCATGAAATAGATAATTAGTTCTCAAAACTAGGCTAAAATATGGGCAAAATATATTGATATAGGCGTGTAAATCCGCCTATCATCAGGTACATACAAGGTAGAGAATAAATAAGGGACATCAATATCCTTATAACTATGTTCCTTCATTTGATGATAAAGATTTGGATGATTCATATGAAATGGGTGCTATTGTTCCACCCACAATGCCATTAGAACTAAGTTAAACATCACCAGTGTTATGACATGATGTCGCCAAAGCTATACCTTTAAAGAAAGCACAACGCGGTCATTGTCAAATATAGTAACCCAATAGAGGTTGGGGTCGAACCCATAGGAAATAGGCCAAATATCTCTCATGAACTAGCTAAAGTAGTTGAAGAAATATAGGAAAGTAAATAGGGAGATTTTATGAGAACAATACCAAAAGTAACAAAGCTTGGTTGCTTTGGTTAAAATTAATACGAGATGAATACTAGGACTATGTTTCCTCCGACTTCCTAACTCCTCCAATTTATCATGCTCTATCAAAATATCCCAATATCTTGCATACGAAATCTGATAAGATATGTATCACTAATCTTTTTGTAAATCCTTTGGTGAATTTCACCCTTTACCTTTTGAGTCTCAAAGTGTCACCTTACTAACCCTTATACTAGATCCCATATTAACTTTACCTTTTGAGTGTCAAATTAATTAGATAAGGGTTGGTAGCATCAAATTACTATCGTAATCTTATTTTATTAATCTTTACCTCTCTTTTAAAGAATGTATCGAATACAGGAAAGTTCTTAATATTGGTCGGTGTTAAGAAAATAATCAAACCAAAGACGATAACACTACATGCAAGAATATTGATCAAGAACTACTTTGCTTTTCCTCTACTTCATTATTCTGCCAGAGTTCCCACAACCCTATTTAGGTGGTTTAGACACTCATCTTTGCAAGAACATCCATAGAATTCATTAAATAAAGCATACAAATAATCCTATAATAATTTAAGAATAAAATCAAGAATCTCAAATTAATAATCAACCATAAATCCAAGAACAGTGAATTTTAAGATCAAAATTTGAATCTTAGAATCAATATAGTGTTATGAATGTAAAAAGTGCGTAAACTAATATAAGAACATCAAAAGGGTACTTATAGAAAGCATTAGAACCATAAAAATTCAAAACAAAATGAATTAGGAAAACTGGGTTGGTGATCTCTTACAAACTAATTTACGGGCAGTAAGTAATACTTATAGACCCTTAGGTAGGTAGTAAGTGTCAGAAATCACAATAGGCTGCAAGATTCTATCCACAATAACACTTATGGCAACGTAAGTGGTACTTATGCCCCGTAAGTGACCTCATTATAATTGACAAAATTTTTTTCAACTTTTAGATCCTCTGAACAATATCCTCTAATACTTACGAGGCTACTTATGATAGCCGTATGTGTCACTTATAGCCCATAAGTGAACCAAGTGCATCCTCCAACCCTTCTCAGACTTGGAATCGGGTGCATTATACTCTTTTGAAGACCCTAATGCTGATCCAAACTCAACCTCCTGTCGATCCCGACTCATTCTCATCCTCTGTATTGTCTTCTTCCTCCTTAGTCTGGGAAGAGTGTTGAGATGTTTAACTCAAATTCTTCATCTGAAGTCCTATTCTAAATATTGAAGGCGATGAAGGTTGGCCCCTACCTATGGTGGTAAAAGCTAAAGGATTCGCTGAGTCAGTGTTAATGCAGGCTAGGTTCCCAATGTGGCCAAAACTATAGCTTGCCGCTAAGATTGACCTCTGGTCTGTTGTGGAGTGACTAAAGTATTGTCAGGGCTAACCGGATACTTTTCTATGAAGCTAATCTACTCTGGGGAATCATCAAGGATCATCGACAGAACTCCCTTCATTTTGGACGCTTTTGGTGCCACCGTAACTAAAAAGGTTGTTGTTAGTTCTTGAATTAGAAGAAGGGAACAAAAAAAATGTTGAAACAAAATCAAGATACCCAAGGTAGGGTACCTACCACCCCACCTATGGGCTGTAAGTTACACTTACAAGGGTTGTAGGTTCTCTCATAAGTGTCAGGAAAAGCCCTGAAGTTTTAGGGCTTTAGGTCTAACACCTACGAGGCCATTTTTGGCTCGTAAGTGCCTTCAAAAGTGCCATCCTCAGGGTACCTCAATTTTTTCTCAAATTTTTAATCCTATACAGTGCATTTTCAATTCTAAGTCCAATTTCGTACACCACAACATATATCAAGTTAAACTTCATAGGTATTTGCACAAGAATTTTAGATTTTCATTTACTTATTCAACTTCTACTTCCATGTGGGATATGATCACACATTTTCCAGTCAAGAACAATGCAAAAAATTCACATTTAAATCATTCTAGGCTCCTAGCCAGCAAGACTTACGAGGTTTTCTCTAATATCAAGATTATTCAAGTACTAATTCATGTCCTTTACTAGTAAAGCAATGCATAATCAGTACGAGCCAAGAATTTTACTTAGTTGCAGATGATGGAAGTAGAAATTGATATAAGTTTGATGAAAACCCTAGCCTTTTATTCTCTATGCGTGCAAGTGAGAGAGACAGGTGATGGTTCTTTGTTTTTTATAGTGAGAAGAGAAAGATGGAGAGTCTGAAATTTGAGTGGAAAGTTACAAAATCTAAGAAAGTGGGGAATATGGCCGGGTTTGAGGTTCTTAAACTTGTTTGTATGATCGGATCAGGTCGGGTCACTTGGGCCCTACCCAGTTTTAAAAAATTCAACCTTAAAATTTTTGGCCACTTGTGGCCCATAAGTGGGCCACCGTAAGTGGCCACTCTGATCCTGATTGTTACTTTGATTTTAACGACTCCACTTATGGGGTCGTATGCTGTACTTATGACCCCCATAAGTGGGTTCATAAGTATAACTTAGGAGACCCCCAAAACTATCATATTTTCACTCTAACATCTATTATATTACTTAGCTGGAGTAGGTGGGACTTACTACCCCCGTAAGCTATTCAGCAATTCCCTTTACCTGAATTTTTTTGAATTTTACAAGTTTTATTAGATTCTAAGTATTTTCCCATGATTTAAACCTACAAAAATGCAGATAAAATGAACACTAAAATATTGGGCTGCCTCCCAACCAATAATTGATTTAACATCGTAGCACGACATGGATATGGTCATTACTCAGACTTCACCAACAAGCCCATGGGATGCCTCCCATGAAGTGCTTGGTTTAATGTCACCTTGCTCATCCTCAAGTTTGCTGCATCACCCCACTCAAAATTGAGTTTCTTCAATGCCTATAATACCTTGTGGTCAATTTCAATCGACAAGTGGCATGCCTTTCCATACACAAGATGATATGGAGAGGCACCTATGGGTCTTAAAAGCTGTTTGCTAGGCCCACAGAGCATCGTCTAGCTTTGTTGACAAATCAGTCCTGTTTGCATTCACAGTATTTTCCAATATGGACTTGATCTCACGATTAGAGACCTTAACATGATCATTCATTTACGGATGGTAAGCTGTTGCCACCTTATGCTTCACACCATATTTTTCGAGCAGGTCCTTAAATAGACAATTACAAAAGTGGGACACATCATCACTAATAATAGTATGTGGCGTGCCAAATCGAGAAAAAATATTCTTTTTCAAGAATATGGTGATTGTTTGACCCTCATTGTTAGGAAGCGCAACCACCCCCACCCACTTTGAAATATAGTCATTTGCCACTAGTATATACTTCTTCCCATAGAAACTCACAAACAGACCCATGAAATAAATTCCCACACATCAAACAATTCTAACTCTAAGATAGGTGTCATGGGGAGTTCATATTTTTTTTCAAATTATTACCTTGCTGCTGATACTGATCAATGGCTTGAGTCAAATCATGAGCATCCTTGTAAATAGTCGAATAATAGTACCTACACTTCCGAATTTCGTAGGTTGTATGATACCACCACGATGACCCCCAACTGGCGAAGAATGACAAGCCTCAAGGATGATCATTATCTCCACCTTAGGAATACACCTCTAAATAACTCCATCCGCATATATCGAAAAAAGATAAGGTTTATCCCAAAAAAGTTTTCTCACCTTATGCATGGAACGCTTACGCTGCTGAAATAATAATTCATCCAGGAAAAAATAACTTTTATAAAAGTTAGTAAAATTAGCAAACTAGGGGTTTAAGACTTGAGATGTTGCTAAGACTCGCTCATCTAAAACTATTTCAAGATCATCCCTTAATTTCAATATTGCCTCCTCTTTGAGGCGAGATGGGTTGTCTACAACCTAGTTTTTAGTGTCTTTTTGGTGTTTCACTTCAAAGTCAAATTTCTACAGCAAGAGTACCTAATAAATCAACCTCAGATTTGCATCATTATTTAACATAGGATAGCTCAATGTTGCATGATCAGTATGAACAATAACTTTGGTACCTATCAATAAGATCGAAATTTCACAAACGCAAAAAGCACCGTGAGTAACTCCTTCTTAGTAACTTTATAATTTGTCTGTGCGGGGTTTAATACTTTACTAGCATAGTAGATAAGGGAAAGGATCATCTCATATTGTTGGCCTAGGATAGCCCCTAAAGCCATACCACTAGTATCACACATCACCTTAAAAGGCAAGGAACAATAAAAAGACACAATAATAGAAGCCGAGTCAACTGCTCCCTAAGGCACTCAAGGGCCTTGAGGCACAAATCGTCAAACATAAACTTCAACTCTTTTTCTAAAATCTTGCATAATGGATTAGCGATTTTAGAAAGGTCCTTGATGAATTCCTATAGAACCCAGCATAGCCCTAGAAACTTCTAATACAGTTAACTAAAATCAATTGATATAATTTTTCAATCACCTCTATCTTTGACCTTTCAACCTCAATACCCCTCTTTGAAATCTTATGTCTGAGAGCATTTCCTTCATTCACCATAAAATGGTACTTTTCCTAACACACCTCATATCTGTAAAGTGCATTGGCCAAATAGGCCAAGCAGTCATCAAACGAGTCCTCAACTACTAAAAAGTCATCCATGAAGACCTCTATAGTGTCCTCCACCATATTAAAAAATATCAACATCATACAATGCTAAAAGGTAGAAGGAGCATTGCAAAGTCAAACGACATTCTCTTGAATGCAAAAGTACCACATGGGAATGTAAAACTCATCTTCTCTTGGTCTTTGGGGGCAATAGAAATCTAATTATACCCTGAATAACCATCAAGAATATAGTACCAACCTCTTCTCGCAAGTTTGTCTAGCATCTGATCCATAAACGGAATAGAAAAATGGTCCTTTTCTAACCAAGTATTCAACTTTCAGTAATCCATGTACACCCTCCATCCAGTAACTAATCTCACAGGCACTAACTTATTCTTCTCATTTGGGACCACAATGATCCCACCCTTCCTAGTTACACATTGAACCAGCTCATTATCTTGTTGTCAGCAATAGGATAAACCACGCCTATATCTAGCTACTTTATTATTTATTTATTCACCACCTATTTCATAGGTGGGTTCAAATGATACTGGTGCTCGATGATGGACACACAATTTGATTTAAAATAAATTTTATAAGTGCAGGTCCTGGGTGGAATCCCCACAATATCTATAATAATCTATCCGATAGACTTTTTAAATCTTTGTAACACTGGAATCAATGCCTCAACCTATGTATCCAATAAATCAGCAACTATAATGACCAATAAGGTATTATCAGTCCCTAAAATGCATATTGTAAATAAGAAGAGAGGGCCTTCAATTCCAAGATCGGTGGATTCTTAGTAGATGGTCGAGTTGGCAGAGTTACTGTATTATTTAAGTTAAGATCTAACTTTTTTGGTGCATAAGAATAAGACCCCCTACCATAGAGTACGTCACCATCTTATCATACTTATTGATGCCATCACTATCAAAGTTCATGATCACCGCCACTAGTGCCTCAACCCTAAGTCTCTTCTTCATAGGTACAATCAATGCATCATAATCCATAGTGTCTATAGCAGACACCGGCTGCATGTTTTTGGGTTGCCACATTGACTGACACATATTAAAGGTAACTTATTCATCATTGAGTTGGAATTTCATCTGCCCCATCTCCGTGTCAACCAATGCCCTTTCTGTAGTTAGGAAAGGCTGTCTTAATATAATAGGAACATCAAAATCTACCTCACAGTCAAGGATCACAAAATCAACTATAATTATGAAGTAGGAAACCTTCACCAATATATGACATAGTATACCATCCAGCTTTTTCACAGTACGATCGGCCATCAATAATATCATTGACGTTGGCTTGGGTTCTCCCAACCTTAACATTTTGTCCACAACCAACAACATCTAATTTATGTTAGCTCCTAAGTCACATAATGCTCATATGAAGTTGAAGGATCCAATAGTACATGGAATAACAAAACATTTGGGATCCTCTTTTTTCTCAACTAGAGATTGGGAAGTAACAGAACTACAATGGTGCATATTATCAATGGGCTCAAAATTCACTACCCATTTCTTAGAAACCAAATCTTTCATGAACTTTTCTTAGCCAGGCATCTTCTCTAAATCTTTCACAAGGGTAATATTTATAGTCAACTCCTCCAACATTGGAATAAAATTATGATACTTCCCTTCCTCTTGCTTCTTCTTTAAACTCTGAAAAAAAGGTGGGGGAGGTTGTGGAATGGTATTTACTAAAACTCGACTTCCTTCTGGTTACCTTTATCCTTCTCAACTCATTTATCATCTCTCGTTGATTTTTATGATGACTCACTATTAGTCACAAAATTTTAGGTTTTTTTAGGTGCATGATTAATATTCACAAAATCATCCCTTACCTCATCAATTGTAGACATAGAATAATAAATAGTAGATTTACTACTCCAATTGGTGATGGATAAACTGTGACTATCGTTCTTCATATTCTGCATAGTTTGCTCAAAAGAGTGCCTAGTTGATGCTGATTCAAAGTAGCTGACATTTGGCCAAACTTCTGCTCAAGCTGCTTAATCGAAATAGCATGCAATTAAACTTTTTGGCTAAGCCCCAAAATATCTGCCTTAATCTCTTTAAGGAAACTCTCTTGATTCTTTAAACCCTTAACTAGTTTTGACAATAATGCTTTTATTCTAGAATTAACATCTCTATTCCTTGGTAGAATGTAAGCACCACTCTTTTTTTATAATCATCCTTCCACTTTTAGTCACCATCTCTGTCTCGACCCTGATCCCTATACTTGTCTCCATAGTTGTTCCAAACTTGATTCCCTTACCTCGAGTTCCAAAGTCCTGAGTGGACCCTTGGCCCTTGGCTCAGATACTTGCTAACTCTCTATCCAGGTACTTTTCTTTTTCCTCATTATTAGACTCATACTATATGGAAAATTTACCTTCTGTTCCCACTGTATTTATTTTTTCTAAATTCTTAGTTACAAACTGCTTTGTAAGTAACTAAATCTCCATTCTCAGCTGTGCAACTTCTTGAGCTGCTGAATTAACTTAAACTTTTCGTTCGCTTGAAGCACAATAACATAAGTGTCGAATCTTATTTTTTTCTCCTGAGTATGCCACCATCGACTGGTATTAGAGACCCAATCTAAGATTTTTAAAGCTACATCCCAATGAAGGATCATGAAATCTTTACCAGTAATAGTGTCAAAAATAACTTTTGTATTGGCATTCAGGGCTCTATAGAATATCTCAAAAAATTTCTACCTGAATCTTGTGATTGGGAATCACCATCAAATTTTTCTTAAACCTAAGTCATGTCTCATAAAATGGATTTGAATGCAACTGGTTGAAGTTATAAATTTGATTCTGCAATTTCAACATTCTAGATGGCAGGAAAATTTGGTCTAAGAACTATTTCTGCAACCCATTCTAATTAGTAATGGACCCGCGAGGTAGTTCCCTCTATCATAATGTAGCTTCGCCTGTAAGAGAGAATGGGAACAATCTGTGTCTTAAAGATTCCTAACTTACCCCAGGTAAATTATGCAATGTGTAGATCCCAACAAAATTTATGATGTGCATGTTGGAATCATTAGTTGGCAAGCCAACAAACACACCCTTCATATTCAGTAATTAAATCACAACACTCATAATTTTGAACTTTACCCCTTGGGGTAACTTAGGAGGAATATTAGCTCCTATCTCGATAGTCACAAAATGTACTAACTTGTTCTCCAGATAATTATATACTGGAAAATATTAAAAAGCTGGGGGTGGTTAAACTTTATCTCTCCTAGCTCTATCAAGTGGTGCTTGACTCTTTTTTTTCTAATTCTGGCCTCTTGAATTGCATGATAGGTAGTGGCATCCCTCCTTGCATTCTCTTTATCTAATAAGCGAGCAGGGGTTTCCTTGGCTGTCTTTAGAATACCATACGGAGGAGGGGTATTCAAGGTAAGTGGATTATCTTGATGCTCCTCGTGACGAGCTTCATGATTATGTTCCAACATCCTATAATTCCATCATAGGGTTAATTCAAGCTCTAGATTAGGTGGGATCAAGGGATTTCCTTGACTTTGAGTTCTGGGCATACACCAGTTTACAACCCAAAATTAGCAGAAAAATGAAACCAACATGCTCAATAACTTTATTAAATTAATCCATAATCGTAGTCCCTGTCAATGACACCAAAATTGATGTCTCCCAAGCTATACCTCCACAGACACCATAACATGGTCACTATCAAATATAGTGACCAAAAATAGGTTGGGTTCGAACCTAGAAGGAGTAAGCCAAAAATCTCTCACACACTTATTGAAGTAGTTGAAAAAATATAAGAAAGTAAATGGGTGGATTTTACGAGAACAATATCAAAAGTAAAAAATCTTGGATTCTTTGATTGAAATCAATACAATATGAATACTAAGACTGTGTTCTCCCTGACTTCCTAACTACATAAATTTGTCATGCTCCATTGAACTATCCCAGTATCTTTCTTCCAGAATTTGATAAGCTATGTATCACCAACTATTTTGTGAACACCATTGGTGAATTTCACTCTTTACCTTTTGTGTCTCAGAGTATTGCCTTACTAACCCTTATCCTAGATCCCAGATTAACTATTACCTTTTGAATGTCAAGTTAATTAGATGAGGGTTGGTAGCCTTAAATTACTATCATGATCTTTTTTCCTAATCTCTACCTCTCTTTTGAAGTATCAGATACAGTCAGGTTCTCAATGTTGGTTGACGTTAATAAAACAATGAAATTGAAGTTGATCACAATATATGTAAGAATATTTATCAAGAACTACTTTGAACTTCCTCTACTTTATTACTCCGCCAGGGTTTCTACAACCCTTGTTTGATGATTTAGCCGCTCAAATTTGCAAGAAAATCTATAGAATTCATCAAATAAAGCATACGAATAAACTTACAATAATTTAAGAATAAAGCCAATAATCTCAAATTAAAAATCCACCTTAAAACCAAGAATAATGGATTCCAAGATCAAAATTTTAATCTTAGAATAAATAAAGCATTGTGAATGTAAAGAGTGCTTAAAATAATAAAAAATCATCAAAGGTATATCTAGAATACATTAGAATCCTAAAAATTCAAACCAAAATGAATCAAGAAAACTGGGTTGATGACCACTTATGGACCCCAAGGTGGGTCATAAGTGTTAGAAATCTCAGCAGGCTGTAGGATTCTACCCACGATGGCACTTACAGAGGTGTAAGTGGTACTTATGCCTCATAAGTGACCCCTTCATAATAGTCAAACAAATCTTCAACTTTTACAACCTCAGAACAGTATCCTCTGATACTTACGAGGCCACTTACGGTGGTCGTAGGTGGAATTTACGACCTGTAAGTGTGCCCATAAGTAAGGTCTTCTGGACACTTAAAATCTTTCTCTTCTTTTTAGCTCCAGAAACTAGTTTCCTACAAATAAACATAAAAACACATCATATCTAACAAAACGGACCTAAGTACTTGAGTATTTTCTAGTTTTAAACATTGAAAGTGCCACGAAACCATGGCACACCATGATACAATTTTTGAATTTGAAAGTAATATTCACTGTCCTTGCTATTTATGATGCAAACTTTAATCTAATGAACTTTTTCGGGATTCGTAATTCCTATAACCTACCTGAGGTGAGTAAAGATGCTATCATACTATGGTTGTTTCCCTTCTCACAGACTAGATAAGCTATTTTATGGTTGACTGAGTTGCCATGAGGATAAATATTACTTGGCAGGAATTAAAGAAATAATTTTAGTGAGATTCTTCCCACCTTCCAGAATTTTACAATTAAATATGTAATTTACAACTTTAAGCAACTATATTTAGAGTTTGTATATAAGACATGGTTGAGGTTTAATAAAGAGTGGAAACATGTCCTAAATCACCAGATCCTTAGTCATAGTTTGCTTGAGATATTCTTAAAGGATTTGAATACTAATAATAAGGTTGTTGTCAAAACTGTAATGGGAGATAAATTTATGAGTCTAGTTTGGGAGTTGTCTTCTGCAATACTTGATAGGATCACTAAGCAATTTTTGGTTGGCATACACATGATTTAGATATCCCTATAGACACTTACGTGATAGAAGCATCTACAGAGTAATTATAGTATTGAGTTTATCTTGTTCAAAATATAGTTTCTGGCAGTGGGGGCAAAAAATGTAAATATAGTAGGATTGCAAGGTAAAATGCCTAGATATGACAACTCTAATTTTTAATAGGAGGCTAAATAACTAGATAATCAGGCAACGGGTTTTTAAGCCAAAAGTCAAGGGTCTAATCAAGATAATTGAAGCTCTGATCAAGAAATTAAGGTCTGAACTATTATAAGACAACAACTACAACTGGTATGGGTATAGACATAGGAGTGGAGACAGAGATAGTGATAAGAAGAGAAATGATAATTATAAGAATGACAAAAGTGTCCTTTTATGTTTTGCCTAGAAGTCGTGATTCTGATTTGAGTAACTCTAGGATAAATGATATGCTTGCTAAAGTGTTAAAAGGGGTAGGAAAGATTTATTATTTCCTTAAAGAGATTCGAGCATATATTTTAGGAATTAGTCAAAAAGTTGGGTTATATTTTACCGCTATCAAGTAGATTAAGCAATAGTTTGGTCAAATTTCTGCTGCAATAAATTAATGTTAAAATGGCACACTTTTAAGCAACACTATTCAAAACATAAAGAACAACAATCATTATTTGTCTATAACCATTAAGAGTGGAAAAATTACTGCCAATCCTCTGTGCTCATAGTTATTGAGAATGATGCTAAGACTGTGATGGTTGATGATTAAAAATTAGTTGAACTGAGAAATTAAGTTTTTGATGAGAAGGTGTCTAAATAAACACCTCTAGTTGCTGAAAAGGAGGATAAGGCTAAGAAGGGTAAGTAAAAAGAGGTCCTACATATGTTGACTTTGATTCTACAATCTCCTTCTCATTTTTCTTAAAGATTTTAAAAAATGTTGAAAGAGGGAAGTATCATAAGTTTATCTCGATACTAAAGCAATTATTTGTGAACATCTCTTTGGTTGAGGTAGTTGAGAAAATTTTGAGTTATGCAAAGTTCATTAAGGATTTCGTAACTAAAAAGAGGATCATAAGTTTTGAGTCTATTTACAATTTGCACCATTGTAGAGTAATAGCTTCCCGATCTCTTATGCGAAAAAGAAAGATTCTGGAGTTTTCACGACTCTATGGACCATTGGGGCTTTCAACTTTGCGAAAGTCTTTTGTTACTTGGATGCGGGCATTAATTTGATATCGCTAGAAATATTTAGATAGTTGGGGTTGTAGTCACCCAAACCTACTTTGATGAGACTTCCTATGGCAGATCGTACCATAAAAAAGCCTATAGGAGTTTTATATGATGTCTTGGTGAGGGTTGAGTGTTTTATTTTTCTAGCATTTTTCATCGTCCTCAACTATGAAGTTGATTTTGAGGTTTCCATTGTCTTTGAGAGACTATTTTTTACAACTAAAAGAGAATTAGTTGATATGCAGACTAGTAAGTTAAAAATTTTGATTGAATTATGAATAAGTGACATTCAGTGTTTGCCAATCAATGAAGCAACGAAAATACATGTGTGTGATCTCAGTTATTGATACAGTAGTTAAGGATGCCTTAATAATTCACGTTAAGGAGAGACATTATGTTGAAGCACTAATGACATTAATATGATTCTTTAGGGTGATGATATTGATGAGTATGATGAAATGGTGAATGCACATGCTGGTTTAAGTTCCTTTACTTTTGCATGGAAAACGATAGATTTGGATTTGACGAATAGGGAATCCCCCCCAGCCAAGTCTTTTATGAAGGAGCCTCCTATCTTGGGGCTCAAAGCTCTTCCATCCCATCTTTGGTATGCTTCCTTGGGAGACAAAAACATTTTGATGGTTATTATAGTAGTAGATTTGGTTGAATGGCAAGTTGAGGCTCTAGTATTAATTTTATAGTGACTTAAGAGAGACATTGGATGATTCATTGCTGACATTATTGGTATTTTGTTTGGAATTTGCAATCATAAAACACAACATAAGCCATATTGTATTCCTAGTATCAAGCATCAACATAGGCTAAATTGGCTATGTAAAAATAGTCAAAAAAGATCATCAAATGGTTGGATGCTGGTGGTGTTTACCCTATTGTCGATAGAAAATGGGCAAGTCAAGTTTAATATGATCACTATAGTTCTAATGCAAAAAATAAAATTATTCCAATGAGTCTGGTCACAAATTGGCAAATGTACATGTATTATAGGAAGGTAAATGCATGAATTGTAAAAGATCATACTCTAATGTCTTTTATAGATCAGATGTTAGACCATCTTGCTTGTAGAGGATGGTATTTATTTTTAATGGTTAATTTAAGAAACCATTAGATTTTGATTACTCCTGAAGACCAAAATAACACCACTATCACTTATCTATATGGGATATTTGCATTCAAGATGATGTCGTTCAGGTTATATATTGCACCATCCACATTTTAGTGTTGCATGATTTCTATCTTCTCAGACATGGTGGAGGAAACTATTAAGGTATTTATGTATGATTTTTGATTATTGATGACTTTTTTGATGATTTTTTAGCCTATCTGGATAGTATTTTGAAAAGGTCTGAATATTGCAATTTGATATTTAATTAAGAGAAGTGTCATTCTATGGTCAAAGAAGGAATAATGCTCAATCACAAGATTTCAAAGAAGGTAATTGAGGTTGACAAGGTAAAGATTTAGGTGATTTTAAAGTTGTCTCCACTTATTTTTGTGAAGGTAATTTGAAGCTTTTTAGGGCTTACTAGGCTTTATTTATTAAGAAGTTCTCTAAAATTGCACACTCTTTGTGTAAGTTGTTGGAGATCGAGGTGAAGCTTGGTTTTGATAATGCAGGTATAGAGCCATTTGAGTGTCTAAAGAAGAAACTAACTTTGACCTTCATTATTATTTAACCTGATCGGTCTATGCCTTTCGAGGTTATTGCAATTCAAGTGGAGTAGCCTAGAAAAATTCTTAGGACAAAAGCGTGAAAAGATCCTTCATCTTATCTATTATTCTAGAAAACCTCTTAATCCAGTTGAAAAAGTTATGCAATGATGGAGCAAAAGTTGCTTGTTGTGTTTTTTGCGTTTGAGAAATTTACACCATATTTTTTTAGCATAAAAGTGACTATGCATACACAACTCTTAGGTACCTTATGGAAAAAAATTATGCAAATCCAAGATTGATTCATTGGGTACTTCTATTACAAAAATTTGACTTTGAAGTAAAGGATTGAAAGGAACCAAAGATCAAGTTGTTGGCCACTTATATCGACTTAAAGAAGAGGAAATTCTAAAATTAAAGTATGAGCTTGTGATTGATTATACTTTTACAGATGAACAAGTATCGACTGCATTACAAGACTATATTTCATGGTTCACAAATCTTGCTAATTATTTGGTAATTGATGTGGTGCCTAAGGAGTTATCTCTTTAGCAGCAAAAAATAGTTATGCATGATGTGCAAAATTTTTCTAGGATGAGCCATACTTGTTTTGGATTTGTGCAGATGGGGTAATCCGTAGATGTGCCTTGGAGATTGAGATGATGAGTATTTAAGAGGCATGTTATTTATATCGCATTGGGGATCATCAAAGTGGTGCGAGAACTGCATATAAGATTTTGCAATATGGTTACTATAGGACCACCACTTATCATGATGCTTATGAATATATAAGATCTTGTTACCAATGCCATAGACAAGGGAACATATTACGAAGGCATGAGCTATCATTGGCCCCAATTATGGAGATTGAGATATTTTACTTATAAGGTATTGATTTCATGGGTCCATTTGTAATATTATATGGTATGAACTATACATTAATTGTTGTTAATTATATTTCCAAAGGGTTGGAAGTGGGTTTAATACCAAACAATAAAAGGAAGAACGTTACAGATTTTCTAAGGAGGAATATATTTCATAGATTTGGTATGCCAAGAGCCTTTATCAACGATGAGATTTCTCACTTTTGTAATCGTCCGTTCAAGGTTTTGCTTGAAAAATATAGTGTGAAACATAAGGTGGAAATGCCTTATCATCATTAATCAAGTAGGGAAGTTGAGGTCTCCAATCGAAGAATAAGTCTATTTGGCAAAGACTATGAATGCCAATAGAATGGATTGGGCTAGAAAGTTTGATGATGCATTATGGGGTGACTAAACAACTTCTCTATATCATTTTATGTATAGCAATACAAGACATTTTCCTATTGAACTTGAGCATATGGCACTGTGGGCATTTAAAAGGTTGAATCTAGCATGCAGTGATGAGCCTAAGTTGAGTCTTGAATAACTGAATGAAGTGGATGTCTTCCGTCTTAAAGCATATGAAAGTTCATCTATACAAAGAAAAAATGATGTCATACCATGATCGAAAGATTTAGAAAGTTCATTACAGGGAACATCATTTGTTGTTCGATTCCAAGCTTTACTTGTTTTCTATAAAGTTGAGTTCAAGATGAAAGAGACCTTATCTAGTGGTTATGGTGTTTCCTTATGGTACCCTTGAGCTTGAAAGTAATGAGGGCCTTAATTTTAAAGTAAATAGTTAAAGAGTGATGCAGTACTTCGGTGATGCTGAAGAGATCAAGTTGATATGCAATGTGGTTCTTAATGAAGTTTAAGTAATCAAGACACTCGAGTCGTGTCGTGATATGAAATCAGGCATTGTATAGGATGCAACCCATTGGTAGTTTGGTGAAGTTTTAGTAGCCAAATTTGTCATGTCATTTGACCATATTAATTCAAGCGCTGCTTGAAAGAAAACCCAAGGATTTTGTTCTTATTTTTCCTTTATGTTCCCTGTGTGATATAAGGTACTGTATGTTGAAATGATTATATTATTACAGCCTAAAAGAGAAACTAGAAGAATTTTAGATGCTCAGGTCTAACAGCTATGCCAATGATTTGTAGCCCTAGGCAATGACTCATAGGATGAGACACAACCACTGGGATTGAAAAAAATTAATGCATTGTGAAATTCTCATCCCATAACTCCCAGAACATGTCATAGTGATCGTAGGGTCTCGTGATGACTCATCATATTGAGCTTTAGGTCTTAAGAGGATAACCAAGGTAGGTCTTCTAACTTGCATACTATGGATAGAGGGAACGGCTCGTTGACATTTGCAACCAGTCGTAGGATCAATCGTCGTCACTTGGTCAAAATAGGTCTTAATTTTTTTGAAAGAATGTGGCCCTACCCAACTTGAGTATGCGATTTAAAACCTAAATCCTTCACCAAATTCATGTTTTCTTTTATTCAAAACTTATATCTCCCTTCATATCTAAGAAAATATTTTCTCCCATTAATCATTCCCTAAATCACATATAATTTTCATCAAATCCATAATATTCTTTGTTCCTCATAGTCCTAAACTCTGTGTTTAACATAGTTGTTAAATTCTGAGAAAATTCATTCAACTCATCAACTTCAAAGATCATAGTAAGTAAATTTTCTTTTAATTACGTTGATTTTAGTATTTGATGACTGTTTATGGGTACTCCACAATTGTTTTAATTTTAGAAAACCCTACATGATATTGCTTGAGTATGGACATGGTGATTTGCTTAAATCGATTTATCTCTTCACTAATTAAAATGTGTAACTTGAATTTAGGAGTGGTTAATAGGTGTTTATGAAAATAATTGGTAGTAACAAGTGTAAAATTGTGATCTAAGGTAAAATATTAGTAACCACAATACTTTGGTTAATGGGTAAACATTAGGAATTTATTTTCTCGGCCATTTCAATGATTGTGAATTTATTCCAGTGTGAAATAGTTGGTAATTTTGTGCTTGAGAATGTGAATATTCAGAAACTAAGAATTTGTAGTCCTTACGACTATTGTAATGACCTGTACCTTAAGAAAATAAGTTAGGGAATGAGTTGTAACCACTGGCACTTTTGTTTGTAATAGTAAAATCTCTGATATTAAGTGAAAAGTCTTAGTACAAGTAACCTAATGACTCACAGGGATCACTTCTAATGAGAACCTATAATTGCACCTTTACAGGAGTTAGACCAAATGAGTCACCCACTAAGTTATAAGGAGAATCAATGAATCATAAGATAGACTAGTTAGGATAATAATGAATAATTAAAAATTGGTACTTAACCCTATGAGTCACCAAATGGGTCATAAATAAAGGTGACACCGTATTGCCTGACCTATAGGGACTGACTGTATGATTGATACTTGTACTTTATTTTCCCAGCCTTTTTGAGTATAGATGCTTACACTCCACAGATACCATGGCACCCAAGAATGACACTTAGAAAGGAGAAAAAAGGGACCAACCTACACCAAAGAATCAGGAAGAATTTATAAACAACTCAAAGACGTATCTACTAATAAGGAATTAAATGGTTCGATAAAGGAGTTTCCACTGTTGAATTTGGTTGAGCCACATGACAGATTACCTTGGATTGGCACGTTGCTGCCTCACATGAAATGTAAAAATGTGTCTCCACTGCACTCACCACCACCTTTCCAGTTTGAAAGGGAAGGTGAAGTAGAGTTTTGATGTGCCATGGCTTCATTGGATTATTCATGCTTAAAACCAGAAAATATGCAAGTACTTAGGTTGATTTTGTTAGATATGATGTGTTTTTATTTCCATGTTATGAGAAACTAGGTTTTGGAGCTTAGAAGAAGAAAAGGGTGCAGAAATCCTCACCTACAATACCACTTATGTGGCATGGGTACTACCTACAATCTTGGTAAATTGCCTTATGGTTCTTAGAGATGACAGGTTCAAAGACTTTAAAAGTTGAACATATCTAACAGTGAAGAGGGGGTCCACTTACGAGCTATAAGTCCCACTTACGCCCCATATGTACCTTTATGGGTAAAGTTCTGAAGTAGCTTAAAATACACTAAAGTTTTCTGTGAATTACAACACGTACTTATGGGGTGTAAGTACCACGTAAGGAACGTAAGTGGGTCTATAAATGGCCAATGACCTAAGTTTTCCTGTTCGTTTTGGTTAGGATTTTTAGGGTTTTGATGTTAACTATAAATACCCTTTTTATGTTTTTGTATTTTTTTATGCACTTTATACATTCAAAAACATATATTGATTTCAAGATTTGACTTTTGATCTTGTGATCTATTGTTCTTGGTTTTACACTTGAGTATTTATTTTAGATTATTGGGTTTATTCTTAAATTATTGTGAGATTCATCGTATACTTGCTTAATTGAATTCCATGGATGTTCTTGCAAGTATGAGAGGCTAAACCACCTGACTAAGGTTGAGGGAACCTTGGAGAAAATAGAAATTAGAGGAAGTGAAATGTTATTCTTGATCAATATTCTTGCATGTATTGTGATTGCCTTTGATTTAATTATTTTCTCAACAGTGGACAATGTTGTGAACCCGCCTGTATTCACTACCTACTTCAAAAGAGAGGTAGAGATTAGGCAAAGAAGATCATGATAGTAATTTGAGGCTACCAACCCTCATCTAATTAACATGACACTCAAAAGGTAATAGTTATTCTAGGATCTAGGATAATGGTTAGTAATACAACACTCTGAGACTCAAAAGGTGAAGAGTAAAATTCACTAAAGGAGTTCACAAGATGGTCAGGGATCACAACTTATCTGATTCTGTATACAAGATATTGGGATAGTTCAGTAAAACAGGATAAATCTACAGAGTTAAGAAGCTAAGGGGAACAAAGTCCTAATACTCATCTCGTATTGTTCTTAACCAAAGTAACCAAGATTTGTTCTTTTTGACACTGTTCTTATCAAAATCTCCCTATTTGCTGTCCTGCATTTTTTGACTACTTCAACAGATTTGTGAGAGATATTCAAACTATTTCCTATGGTTTTGACCCTATCATTTGTTGGGTTACTATATTTGACATCGACTGTATTATACTTCTTAGAGGTATAGTTTCAGGCAACATCAAATTTTGGAATCATTGTTGGGGAATGCGGTTATAGATCAATAGACAGAGTTTGTTGAGGTTATTGTGCTTTAATTTTCTATTATTCTTAAGATGTATGCTTGTGTATGCCCAGTAATAGGAGTCAAGGAAGCCCGTTGATACCACTTTATCCAGAGCTTGAAAGAACCCTACGATAGAATTGCAGGATATTATATCAAGGTCGTGAAGCTCATCATAAGGGTATTTGAGATGATCCACTCGACCTACCTCCCCCACCTTTACATGGTATTCAGGAGACAGTTGCACAAACCACTGCACGATTACTAGCAAAAGAAAATACAAGGATGGATAATGTGGCTACCTGTCATGTAGTTCTAGACGAGAGTCATAGAAAATAAGCTGATCATCGAGCTGAACTTGAAGGAGCTAGAAGATATAGATCTCCCATGCTTCCATCTTATTAATATTTTGCATCATATAATAATCCAAAGTAAGACATAAGGTACATTGAGCCTATTAAGTCAAGATCTGTAATTCCTTCTGAGTTTCCCCATGGGAAAAAGTTTGATATCACAAGTGCTATGATTCATCTTCTAAATTTTAAAGGTGTGTATGTGCAGGTTTGCTGACTGATGACACAAACATGTACATCATTAATCTTGTTGGAATTTGCACTTCATATAATATACCAGGGTTGAGTCAGGAAGCTTTGAGACTCAGGTTGTTCCCATTCTCTCTAATTACGGAAGTGACATTATGGTTAGGGAAACTACCTTATGAGTCCATTACTACTTGGAATGAGTTTTAGAAACAATTCTTATACCAATTCTTTCCTCTGGCAAAAATGTTGCAATTGAAGGATAAGATCTATAATTTCAGGCAATTGCATTCTAAACCATTGTATGAGGCATGGTTTAGGTTTAAGAAGAAGTTAATAATGGTTTCTAATCACAAAATTATAGGGATGAATTTGCTAGAAATTTTCCATCATGACATGAATACCATTTTAAAGTTTTTGTGGATATTATGAGTGGAGCTTTCGTGAGCCTACGTTATGAGGTAGAGTTAGAAACCTTAGATCGGATCTCTCTTACCAACTGAGGGTGGAATACTTTAGAGGTAGACAGAGGCACTGACACTTATGCTATTGGGTATTCTAGAAAGCAATGAATTGTAGATAATACTGTGGCTTAAGAATCTACGCAACTGAGGATGGAGATTAGATTACTAACTAAGAAATTTGCAATCAGGAATTTTGAAAAGGTAAATATTATGGGTGCACAAGTTAAAACATCTAATTTGTATGACTCTAATGTTGAACAAGAGGCAAAATATCTAGATACAGAGTTGGCGGGTTTCTGAGCCAAGGGTCAATGGTCTACTCAAGACACTTAGAACTCGAGGCAAGGAAACCAAGGTTGAAACTATTCTGGGGATAGATATAGGGATCATAGTAGAGAAATAAATAGTGGCTGGTGGTGTAAGAATGATTATAAGGAGAAAAGTGGTGCATATGTTCCACCTGAAAATCATGACACTAATTCAAGGATGGAGGCGTTCCTCACTAAATTGGTAAAGGTCCAGAAAGACAAAAAAGTTGCCTTAAGGAGATTAAGGCAGATATTTCTGGTTTGAGCCATATAATGGAATCATATGCTACTACGATCAAGCAAATTGACAGTAATTTAGTCAAATGTCAATGACCTTGAATCAACATCAATCACACACTCTTCCAAGAAATACTATATAGAATTCAAAGAATGATAGTAAATGTTTGGCCATCACCAATCGGAGTGGCAAGGTTACCATTGATCACCCTATGCCTAGAGTTGATGAGGTTTGGGATGATGTTGTTGATATTTAGGATGCAACAAAGCAGAACCAGAAAAGTTGGTGACTAGTGGTGAGTCATCACAAAAACCAATGAGTGTTGATAGAAGAGATGAGAAAGATAAAGGAAGGGGAAGGAAGTTCTTATTAAAGACCGTTCCATGACCTTTCCCACCTTTTCCTCAGAAATTGAAGAAGAAGTAAGAGAAAGTGATGTATTAGAAGTTCACATCAATTTAGAAGGTACTGTCTCATAATATTTCCCTTGTGAAAACATTCGAGCAGATGCTAGGCTATGAAAAGTTCATGAAGAATTTGGTTTTTAAGAAGTGGATGGGATTTTAAGCCCGCTGATAATATACACCATTGTAGTTCTATTAACTCTCGATTTTTAGTAGAGAAGAAGGAGTACCTCGATCTTTATGTAATTTAGGAGCTAGTATCAATTTGATACCGTTGGTGATGTACAAATAGTTAGGGTTGGGGGCACCCAAACCGACATCTATAAGACTATTGATGATCAACCACACTGTGAAGAAATTGGTTTGTGTATTATGTGATGTATTGGTAAAGGTGGCATCCTTTATATTTCTAGATGACTTTGTGATCTTTGAATATGAAGTTGACGTTAAAGTACCTATTATCTTGGGAAGGACTTTTATAGATACGGATAGAGTATTGGTTTACATGGTGATGGAGTAGCTAAACTTCAAACTCAATGCTGAACATATGACTTTTAATGTGTGTCAGTTGATGCAAAAGCCAAAAGATATGTGGGTGGTGTCTGAGCTAGACACTATTATTGATGATGCATTAACTGTCCCTATTGAGGAGAGACTTGGGATTGAGGCACTAAAAATAGTTATTACAAACATTGTTAGTGATGGTCTCGATGACTATGATGAGATAGTGAGTGAAATATATGGTAGAAATTTTTATTCTTATGCTCTGAATAAGTTGGATCTTGACCTGAAGAATAGGGCTACTCCACCAGCTTGACTATCTATTGAGGAGACACCAGTCTTGAAATTAAAGGCCTTCCCATCTCACTTGTGATATGCATTTTTAGGGGTTGATAGTACCTTGCCGATCATTATTGCTTTTGATTTATTGGATTCACAAGTTAAGGCATCAATTTCACTCTTATAGAGATTTAAGAGGGCCATCAGATGGATTATTGCAGATATTATGGGGATTCCACCCGAGATTTCTATCACAAAATTCAGCTTGAACCGAATTATATTCCTAGTACTGAGCAGCAACATCATTTGAATCCACCTATGTAGGAGGTAGTCAAGAAAGAGATTATAAAGTGGTTAGATACAAAAGTTGTTTACCCCATTGTGGACAACAAGTAGGTCAACCCTATTTAATGGGTACCTAAGAAGGGTGGGATCATTATGGTCCCAAATGAGAATAATGAGTTAGTTCCCAAAAGACTGATTACTTGATGGAGAGTGTGCATGGATTACCAGAAGTTGAAAAGTTTGACATAAAAGTACTATTTTCCTATATTGTTCATGGATTAGATGCTAGATAGACTTGCAGGCAGGGGTTGGTACCACTTTTTTATGGGTATTTGTGGTATATTTAGATTTTTATTACCCTGAAGACAAAGAAAAAGCTACTTTTACTAGATCATATAGTACTTTTTCATTCAAGAGGGTGTCGTTCGGACTTCTCAATTCTCCTGTCATCTTTCAACACAGCATGATGTCGATATTTTCTGATATGGTGAAGGACACGATAGAGGTCTTCATGTATGACTTTTTAGTTGTTGGGGGCTTTTTTGATGATTGTCTTCTGCATTTGTCCAATGCACTTCAGAAATATGAGGAGTGCAACCTAATTTCGAATTAGGAAAAGTGCCACTTTATAGTGAAGGAAAGGATTGTTATCGAACACAAGATTTCAAAAGGGGTAATTAAGGTTGATAGGGTGAAGATAGAGGTGATTGAAAAGTTACATCCTTTGATTTCTATCAAAGGTATCAGGAGTTTATTAGGTCATGCTTCATCAAGGACTTCTCTAAAATTGCTAATCTATTATGCAAGCTTTTAGAGAAGGAGGTGAGGTTTGTGTTTGATGATGTATGCCTCAATTATTTTTAATGCCTTAAAGAGCGGTTGTAACAACCCGAAATCACCCCTCGAGATGCTACACGGTGCCTAGGGTTATAAGTGACCCCAAGCTAACCCTTCACTTGGTATCACACATAATTAACTGAATAAAATGCATAAAACCGAAAGAATAGGGTGGAATATAACTCTCATATGAATTTTCTCAATACCAAAACTGGAGTCACAAGGTTACAAGTCAACTTTTTACAACAAAATCGAAACCCAATACATCAAATTCTACCCACTATCTATGAAACCTCTGCTAGTACTGACCATGGGTAGTTGGGTCATGACTCCCAAGAACCCCGACTCAATATGACTGAAAAATAAAATACCACTCGTCTCAACCATATCACTGACTTGAGCCCTTGAATCAAAAGGACTCCTCACTTGCCAATGAGAAGCTGCAAACTGATCGAACATCGTACATATGCTATAATTTGTACCTACATTGTGAGACAATGTAGCACATAGACATATATGTAGATTAGCAATTGGGAATGTACTGAGTATATAGGGGTGAATGGACATGTATAAAATAGTATCAACCTTCTTCAGTCAAACCCCAATTCAATTTTATGTAGAACCTCATAGATTTCATGAAAATCATGATGTAAATAAGACTTTTGAGCACAAGGGTGAAAGGGTTACCCTTGTTCAAAACCCCTCATACCTTAGATTATGACATTGGATGAACAAGCTTTCTCTAAGCTTTTTTTTTTTTATCCTTGAAAAAGAGGGTTGTTGCCACACTTGACTTAGGGAACTTGAATCTCAACTCAATTTGAAGAATCCATGGTGAGTTCTTACATTCCTTGGAGAAGAATTTTTTTTTTGATTTGATTTGGAGGCAAAAACCCTAGCTTATTAGTGTTAGAGATGGGAAACTGAGGCAGCTGCTTTGCATAGAATATATAGGAGGGTTTACAAGAGGGGAAAAGACAAAAATATCCCTTTATATATGGGTTAAAAATACTAAACGAGGGCTTCTATGGTCGAATCGACGGTCCGTCAAAGGTTCGACGGTCCATCGGATCATCCATCGCAAGCTGGCCAGAAAAAGAGACATACTGCCTCGATGCTATGGTCTTAGCGATGGTATATCAAAATTTTGGTGGTCCTCCATTTTGGCTATCGCACGATGGCCAGGATGAGGACACACTGCCTCAGAGTGACGGTCCATCAAAAAGTTGGTGGTCTGTCATTTTGGCCGTCACACGATGGCTAAAAAATGGGTCACTGTCTTGGTTTTGATGGGATGATTTATGGTACGTCGTAGACTTGACGGTCCATCAAATCGTCCGTCAAACCTGGGCGATTCTGACAACGTTCAGTAAAACGACTATAACTTTCTCGTCCGATGTCGGATTTTAACAAAATTGGTATCGTTGGAAAGATAAATCAATGGTCTACATGACAAAAAGTCAATATTAGGGAAATTCCACATGGTTCAAAATATTTCACACTTTGGAAGAAACCTCTCAAACTTTTAAGGACGAAATGACACTTCACTCAACATGCTCTAAGCCTCAAACTATGAGAGAATTTTACAGGGTTTTATAGCGGTTAATCTCGGCCCCTATTAATATGTCACCAGATTGGTCCTTGCTTTTTCAGATGATGTGAAATGCTAGTGGTGTGGCCTTGGAAGCTGTATTAGGCCAACGACATGAGAAGATCCTTCACCCGATCTACTATGCCAGCAAAGCATTAAACTCTGCACTAAAAAATTATAAAGTCACTGAGCAGGAGTTACACGAGGTGGTTTTTGATTTTCAAAAATTCTAATCTTATTTTATAGGGACCTATGTTATAGTTCACACTAATACAGAAATATTAAGGTATCTTATGTCCAATAAAGATGCAAAATTGAGGTTGATACATTGGGTCCTTTTGGTAAAAGTATTTGACTTTGAGGTGAAAGATTGGAAAGACACTGTCAACCAAGTTGCAGATCACTTATCTCGCTTGAAGGAGGAGGCTATAGAGAAGTTAGGGGATGAACTTGATATAGATGATACTTTTCCAGATGGGCAAGCATTGGCAGCATCTCAAAACCTAATCCTATGGTTTGCTGATTTTACCAACTTTTAGCAAGTGGTCTTGTTCAATAAGATTTATCATTCCAACAACATAAGTGGTTAATTCATGAGGTGAGGATGTTTTTCTAGGATGCTCCTTATCTCTTTCAGATTTATGCAAATGGAATTATTCGAAGATGTATTCCTGAGATGGAGATGATGAGTATTCTTGAGGCTTGTCATTCATCACCAGTTGAGGATCATCATGGCAGCACCCGCACAACACACAAAATTATGTAGTGTGGGTATAATTGGCCAACGATTTACAAGGATTCTCATGATTTTGCTCAAGCCTATGATTGGACTCAGCAGCAAGGTAATATTTTTCTAAACATAAACTCCCAATGACACCTAACTTAGAGTTGGTGTTGTTTGTGGTGTGGGGATTTAATTTCATAGGCCCATTTGTGAGCTCCTATGGTATGAAGTATATTCTTGTAGCGGTGATTGCGCTTCCTAATAATGAGGGAAAAAGTGTCACCGTATTTTTTAAGAAGAAATTCTCTTTTTGATTTGGCACTTTACGTGCCTGGTGATGTCTAAGAGACACCATCTCTTAGAAGAGGATACAGTCGCTGCTAAATATAGTAACCCAACAAAGGTTGGGTTCAAATCCTAAGGTAATACGTGGACTCACGACTCTCAGTTGTTGTAATCAATTGGCAGAACTGGAAAAGTAAATGGGGGGTTTTGAATAACAATATCAAACTAGTAGCAAATATAAATTTTGGTTGTATTCAGTTATAAGTGAACACTAAGATTGTGTTCCCCTGGCTTCTCAACTCCATAGGCTTGTCGTTCTTTGTTGAACCAACCTGATACCTAGCATTCAGAATCGATAAGTTATGTACCTTCTGCAGTCTTTTAGACGAGTAGAAGGATTTCACCCTTTACCTTTTGAGTCTCAGGATGTCACCTTACTAACCCTTATCTTTATCCCAATTAACTATTAACTTTTGAGTCTCTAGTTATTAGATGAAATATAACCATCTTACTTAGATAAAACCTAGTAGCGGGGATCAACAGTTAAATGCCGAATTATTGTTGTCATTATCTTTTTTCTAGTCACTACTCCTCTTTTGGCGTAGGTAGCAATAATCTTGGTGTGATCCTAACGTGTGCACCCATTAAGAAAACTATTATAGAAAATATAATACAATACTTGCATGGGTATCAGTTCGGAACAACGATAACACTTCCCCTACTTCGTCAATCCACCAGGGTTTCCACAACCCTAGCTAAGGGGTTTTAGCCGCTCTTTCTCATGAAGTAATCACAAACATTCACGATTAAAAGAATAAGAAGAAGTCACAATATGAAGAAGTAAATACCAAAACCATAACTAAATTAATCAACCAAAGTCAATTCAAGGGAATTCCAAGATTAAAGTCGAATCTTGAAATCAAAATATGTTTGTGAGTATTAAGAGTATGTAACGTCTATTAAAAAACACATAAGGGTTGTTTATAGTACATGAGGAAACCATTAAATAAAATCCCAAATGAAATAGGAGAAAAAATGGTTGGTGGATACTTATGGTCCCTATATACGCCCTGACCCTGGGCATAAGTAGTACTTACGGCCTGTAGGGTGCGCATAAGTGGTGACTGCAAGTGCTAGAACCAAAAAATCCTGCAAGTTAGACCTCGAGATTTTGTGCTTTTGACACATGATTTGCTCACATGCGGTCCACATGTACTACATGCGGTCAGCATGTTGACTCAGCAAGTGCCGAGAGTCAGCGTTTCAGCTCTTCTTCAATACCCGTAGATATTTTGATCATGAACAAGCATAAGTGCCCTAATCATCCATAATTTCTCCCATTAGTATACAAAAACACTTTTTTTCATCTATTTCATGAACTTAGCATCCAAAATATGATTTTCTACAAAACATACCCAAAAAGCATCATATCTAACAAAACAACCTCAGAATCTTGCATATTTTCCATGTTTTAAGCGTCGAAAGTGCTATATTTTTATAGCACATCATCACCCTCAACTTAGAAAGTTTGCATGTCCTTAAGCAACAAAACACAATAAAAAAAATGATGCTTAACTAGGAGAATCTAAGCTATTCAAGGCAGTCAATCAACACTTTTAAGCTCAAAACACAACACCTCTAATCTTACTTTTTAACACCAACTGTGTCTAAACAGGATGCACAATAATGTTACACAATGGGATCAAGGTATGGCATTACATTAGCAACATAAAACCATGCCTATGTACAAGTTACACTACCCAAAACAAGCAAGCAACTAGCAATATGACTCATGTTCCCTCACAACAAAGATGTCCCACTTTTTCATATGAAAAAATACATATCAATGCAGGGACAGTTCACACTCAGAAGAGAAGTTCCAATCAATGTGCATCAAATATCATAGTCTTGCCCTTATTTTCTTTACCTTAGCATTTAGACAGTCAAGTTAGGATCACTGTAATACTTTGATTGGCTTATAGTGTATGCTTGAGGGATAGTACATATGGACATATAAAGTGACTAAGACTCCTTGGCACTACACTAACCTTGGGGTCTCACTTATTAACTAATTTTCTTTTATTCCACCCTTATTCATCCCTTTTTTTAAAGTACATTCAGGTTCGGTGTGGTATTTTATTCTTTTTTTTTTCATAATTTTTTTGTCTTTTCTTTTTCTACCACACCTAGCATTACTAACTTTTTCTCTTATTTTATCCTTCTACATACCCATTTTACACTATGCACCCCTATGATAGTCACCCTCAACTTAGGAATTTTTCCAGATTTGAGGTGCATAATGTCCAAATATGACCAGGGCCAAAATACGTTAATTGTAACACAAAGGAGAAGGTGAATTAGTGAAACAAGAAAAATAGGCTACAAGGCTCAAAGCAGGGATCAAGGGATACTATTTCACATATGGAAGGTCATTTAGGCTAAAAGTAGACTAAAATAAAAAATGTCCCATGATTCTTTCCTAACCAACTATCCTTCAACCTAGGAAAGACTAAACGAGCAAGTTTTGGATTTAACACAAAGGGAACTGAGTAGCATCTCACACACATATGACACAAAGTACATATTACAAACTACTACGTACCTGGTTCATGTGATTGTTAGCAAGTGATTATCAAGTCCCTAATCCTAATGGCATAACAAGATCCATAATGTTCACACATATATACATTCACACAGTTCAAGAACACAAACTTTTGGAGGGTATGAATAATCAATCAAAATATGATTATGGGCTTAAATACTTAAAAATCTCCTAATTATACAAAAAAACATATCACAATATGAAAAAAAACCTAATACGACACAAATTAACCTAGACATGCCAGTTCTACAACCATACTATGACCGGCGGAAAAAAAGGCACGACAATAAAAACCCACGGCAGCTATGGTACACCCCAGCCCAACTAAAAATTATGCACTATCCTCAATGCGCTAGAATAATACAAAATAAAGGAAGGTGAGAACATACCCGGGATACACTAAGCTTTCGTATCATAAGCATCCCTAGCTGGGGGTATATCAGTTTGCGGTGGTGGTAGTAGTGCACTACTAGAGGATACACCCGCGACTATCTCTATATGCCTCTGCCTATTAATGACTGCAGTCTCTATTGAATTATGTCTGCATTTTAATGGGATGGTCATATGGTATATCAGGATCCTGCAAGTCTCCAATGTGACCTCTCTTCTCCCCAAATACTGGGATATCTTCCTCATCCTTTATAAAGAAATTAAAATATCTGGGTGTGTACAGAGATGATATCTGGAACACTAAGGGTATAACTAATAGAGTGGCTGCTACACTGCTCTTTATGAGAGAGCATACCTGTGCTCATAATATGTCAGACTCCTCTCTTATATGGGCTATATTCGGTGCCTCTATCTCTGTAAATTTTTCTATAACTTATGTCTCAAACTTATCAAGACATACATGTAAGTCAAAGCATAGCTTAGATAAGGAAACTCTCTATGTGGCCTCCCATTTGGCCTCTCCCTGCTCAAATTTAGTCAAACCCCTGGTCTCATTTGCCCGTATAAAGTAGTCATCTCGGTCTTAACAATCTTCAACCAAGCATTAGTGGCCCTCTGATTGTCTACTAAGCTCTGCAATAACTCTCATGATATAGTGATCATACCTCTAGTAGGAGCTGTAGTGGATGGCAAAGTTGGCTCTAAAGATATGTCAACTGGCTTTGAGGTCAAAGCCAGGGCTGATGAAAAAGTGGTTGGTGTCTCCTCACCCTGAGTACTCGTATATGGGGCCTCTCTAAGTTCCCTTATCTCTATATTAACACTAATACCAACATCACTTCCATGTGCATCACTAGACTCTGTGGAAATTGATGGGCCCTCAATCTGGGCCTGAGGTACTGTGGCAGGCTCTCTAGATTTCCTAGTAAGGACTGAACATGTCAAATCCTTCATACACTTTGTCTTTGCAGTATCTGTCATAAGAACCCTATCATTTACTCCTGGTAACTCACATACACCTGCCTCGTTACATAGTCTCTAAATCATGTAAGGGAATGGCAGATTAGTCATTTCCCCAACTTCTCTGTCATGGATCTCGTGCCAGAGGATGGCTGCAAAATTAATAGCATATGCGCCCATCATATCAACAACCAGAGCTACTCCCTTCCATGTTATAAAGTTATATTGATCATATAATGACCCTCAATCCATGGGTTAGCATAGCCCAAATGTGAAATATAGTTGGCCATCCACCTAGCCATCTCAATCCTCACTCATCTATGCTCTGCATCCCACATAATGTGTCTATGATGTGTGACTCTTATCCTGTAGTCATACTTAGCTGTGGATGCAGGAGTAATATCATTTGAACCAAAATAACCTGCCGGATATTCTCTATGAAAGATCATCTTTGACCTCTCTCACAAGTGTATGATCAAGTTGTGGCTGCTCCATGTGCCTCATAGGGCCATAAAATCTACGCATGGAAAGAACTACTGTATCTCAGTATAATGCATAAACTCATGTACCATATTCAGGCTGTACGAATTGAGTGGTCTTATCATCAACTCTTACTAATAACGATCAAATGCCACCCAAAACTGTGGTACTCTCCTAATCCCCTAAAAATCAACATGACAATTCTTATAAATAAGCCTCATAGGCTTACTAGTATCTGCGATACAATTGCCTATATCATAAGATGCCCACATATCCTCTACACACCACCTTTAATGTACCTCCGTGGCATGTATGGGTGTAGAAATCTACCTTTGCTATACTAGTGCCTCAAGGGAAACTTGATCTATACCCTTCTTATACTGGGTACATCTGACTGTTGTACATGGATGATGATACCCTCCTCAAACTGGGGAATTGCTGATGACTCCTCCTGCTCTGCACCCTTTGATACACCCAAATTATAACTTACTTATAAAAGTGTAAGCAATCATTGTCAAATATAGAACCCAACAAAGGTTGGGGTCGAATCCCACAGGGAATACTTGTGCAACTAAGTAAGCTGATTCTTAATGGACTGTTGATCTAAGGTTCTGGAATAAAGGGGGATTTTAATGTATTAATAATATTCTTTTATTCTTGTATCACATAGAGGTCTAGCTAATGACAGTTAATGCAAGTATAATTTCAATGAGAATGAGTTAACTAGAGTTATGCTCGCCAATATGATCAAATAGTTAGGGTTGTGAATTTATGCTTGATTTCTAATTTCTAATTTTAATTGCAAGAAATATTGAATTCTAAGAGTTACCCACTTGTTTCTCAACCTAATGTGTATTTCACCCTTTACTTCTTTCGAACTTAAATAATTCATGCATTATTCAATAGAACTCTCATGTGGGTTGATCCCATTAGGGCATTAACCCTTAACCTAAAGGGTAAACCCATGGATTTTATGTGAATAACCTTTTTTACCAACATCCACTTTATTGTTCAGAAAAGTGGTGTTCATGGGCTCACTTATCAAGTTTGCAACCAAGAGATGTCATTATAATGAATAGAGATTCATGCAATTTCGATAGATATTAGAAATCAAATAGATTCACAACCCCAAGCATCTCTCTACATTAAGGCTCCCATAACCCTTGTTATAAGAGTTTAGCTGCTCATTTCCATATAAGATATCAAAGACATATTGATGTTCATAAATAGCTTCAAGAGAGTACTTATAAAAGTTATAGTATTATTCTTGTTAATCTTTAATGGAAAATATGGAAATAATAATCAGATCTTAGTTTCTAGCTTCAAATCTCAAAGAAAAGTGTTCCAATGCTCTCAATAGAGGAGAAAGTATGATAATACTGTATACAGTTCCAAAATAAAGCTAATACTTAGTATTTATATGACTCCAGGAACTGGGGTTTAAAATTTAAACTCAAAATTGTCGTGTCATGCTCGACGGGTCGGGCGATGGTCCATCTCCTGAACCATCTGGATCTTCAGTGATACTGCATTCTATTTCTTATCGATGGGTCGGGTGACGGTTCATCATAGGGTCGATGGTCCATCGCCCAGACCATCACGGGACTTCCAGTAACACTGCCTTCTGCTTCTGGGCGACAGTTAGTCCAACGGTTCGTTGCATGGTCGACGTTCTGTCATTGCTTGTCATTTTCTCTTATTTTCCCTAATTTTTCCAAGTTATTCTTCACGCTTAGTTCTTTTCCTGAAAACAATAAAGTCCAATGTCAAATTCAAAAATAGTTGCTTGAAAACACACAATTATCCTAAGAAAAGGCCTAAAATGTTCCGTAAAAAACCGGAACATCAACACCCTCAACTTAAGGCAATTGCTTGTCGTCAAGTAACTCAACACTAAGATACATATATGAACAACATCATGATGGGCATTTCATAGTAAAACCAACACAATCATACAATTATTCAATTGCCCATTCGACTATGTGATCTCAACACATATGGATCTACTACTAGCATTAACTACTAATCAGTATATTCAAAACTACACATACAACCCCCCCAAAGAAATAAGTAGACCAGGAATAACTCAACGTGCCGTCATAGTCAAAGAAGTCACCTCACATTATACAATTAAGTCTTGGAAAAAACTAAGACTCTCACTCTCAGAAAAGAAGTTACAAACATAGAGCACACCCATAACTTGCCCTTATCATCTAACGTTCTCTCATAATTGACTCGCCAAGATCTAACAGGACTTGCTAAGGGTTGTAATAAGGTTTTAAGCTCGGTGAGGGTTGATTATTTAGACAAGTGACTTAAAGTACAAAACTTCACTCTCTTTACCCTTTTTGGAAGCTACTCACCAGGATTATAGTTCCTTTCGCTCATTCACAATCTTTATTATACATCTGTGCCCTTTCCATAACCCAGATTTTTTGTTTTTTTAGAAGAACAGTAGTATCAACCACCCTCAACTTATACTGATACAGTTGGCTAAGATGCATAGTATATATTTAGCGATCTAACTAGACCAGGGCCAGATGCTACCTATTAAATAAACTTTAACTCGCCCTCCTAGGCTGCCAACAATCCAACAGTAGACACCCTCAACTTAGGCAATTTGCCTAAGTTAAAGTGCACAATGTCCAAAATTAGACCAGGGCCAAAGCTAAGTGTTACACCTTTTAGAGAGTGAATTAAACTTATTTGGACACAACAAACACTAACAAAGCTCAACAAGGTTTACAAGGAAACATAATATTTTTGGTGGGTCATTATTTTGGCGAAGTGGACTAACAAAACAAGGAGGCCTACTATCCTATCTTATTAGGTCAAACACCTGACAACATCAGATGAACCGAGCGAGTTCTAGGTGTAACACTTATGCAAGAACTATGCAAATACTCTCACACACAGGCACTGAGTTAATTCCTATACTACTAACTCTTGGGATTCACATCACATAGCTATGCTTTGCTTCACTTTACATTCTAATTCCAGTTTCAGAGTCACAAATGGTTGCACAACACTTTACCACATGGTATGAAGAAATAATTATACAAAAATTCAAAATACTTTGCCACAATCACTTATCATCCATATATACACAATGATGCCAACAAAATAGAAAATTACTTTTATAAATAATCACTTGATGATATTTACAGCACATCATATGAAAATAAAAATGCAAACTAGACATATCGATTCTCCTAGATAAAACATGAGGGAAAAGAACATCGGCAACAAAACCCCCATGGTACAAATATCACCTCCCCTAAAAAAATGATGCAATGTTCTCAATGCATGCGAAGTAAGAACAAAAGAAGGAAAATACTTGTACAGCCTCTCAGTAAGATGAGGCATCAGTCAAATGGTCTGAGGCTACTTTGGCCTTGTCTTCAGCAATATTAAATCCTATGGTGGTAGGGGTCTTCACATTAACATCCTCATGAATCGGAGGGATCTCACGATGAATAGGGTCAGAAATTAGCCTCCTTGCTGGGGATGAACTAGTTGAAACACCAATAGCTTCATCCTTCACTTTCTTTTTCTAGTTTTCCTCTGTTCTCTTTAACCTCTTAAGTGCTTTCTACAAATCATAGTTTTCTTTTTCTTCCTGTGCCATGGATTTAAGTCTTTTTTTCTTAGCTGCTCTCGTTGCAGCTTTCTTGGCTTTTTATCCATATCTGCTACCTTCTCACCCTTGTTTTTGATCGGTCTCCCCATAAAGTCAATAATACCTTTGTTCTCATTACTCAAAATCTGGGCTGGATCAAACATGGGCTGTTGTGGATACCGTTTCAGCTCTTCTATATCTGCCTGGGCCAATCTAAACTCCATTATAAATTTTGCAAAATCCAGAATGGATATGGCATTTAGCTTCTTATGGAGTCGATCATCCATATCGTCTATTCTTAGCTAAATATTCCTGAAAGGGCGTACTTCTGCCTCTATAATTCTTTCAACAAAGGGTTTGAAATCCTTTCTCCGATATAGATAACTACTTTTCAAACCTTTTATGGGCTCTATATGACTTCGTAAAGTTCTCCTGGTTCATCTTGTATTTAGAATATTGGGGTGGTACTGACGTAGAATCTGTAGTCCCACCCATAAGCATCGAAGCTGAACCTGTAGATATGGTAGGAGGCCCATACATAGTAAGAGAAAATAGCATACCTGAAGGTACCTTCAATGATTCAAGAACTGGTGCCAACTGAGTCTAATGGGTTAGAGATCTGTTGACTCTCATATCGAACCTTGAGTCATCCCTTGTCTTCTCAATATCTTGTTTGTGCGTATCCCGAACCTCATTATCAAATTTGATGATCAAAGAGACATTTGCTTGCTTGCACAACTCTATGATAAGACATGGAAATGGCAGTGCAGTTGTGGTCTTGTTAGCGTAGGTAAACAATTCATCGACAATAATATGGACAAAATCCACTGTTAATCCCTCAATTAATGCGGCAACAATTATGGCTCTAGTGATTTCTAAACGGTCATCACCGCCTATTAGCATCAGCCTCAGTCTCACAATTACCCTCCAAAACTTCTCCCTAAAGCTTAGGGATGACTTAGATGTCTGTTCAGGGGGTTGTGTAACCACGCAGGCTCTTCTTTCTCTATCAATATTCTGGGCAGCCACGACCTTTGTTTGGTCACCGTGAAAAATTGATGCTTCAATTTTGGTATTGCACCCGGTATCTGATATTCAGACCCAGACAAGAATCTATTTAATATATATTCTGAGATATCTATATTGACTCCACCCACAGGAACTGTATCTAGATTGCTCATGTCATAACTAATGCACATGAGCGACACTCCTTCTCCAGCAATGCCAAGTAGTTGATGAAAAACTCATATATCAGATTGAGTTGATAGGTTTCAAGTGGCCTACTTATCCATGCCAACTCATATTCATTGAATCGGTGCTCGAGTTCTGGATACTCGTGCAGTGTTGTTGTCAAAATCTGATGTTTCTAAAAAATAGGTCTCTTTACTTCCAACCTGTCCATTTGCTTGAGCCCTTTGTAGAAATGATCCCGAGAGCCTTCAACCTGCCACCTGATAGCCTCCTGCAGTTGTGAGTCCTAGAAATAAACCTTGTTTGGGCCTTTCTATTTTGGAACCTCCTCTTGGACAGGGATAGAGATACTACAGCTACTATTGTCACCCTCCTCTTCAAACTAGGAGGATAAAGAAATCACCTGACGTCTTTTTTGAGTGTTATCTGCTGGTGCGTCCAAACCCCGTGATGGCTCTTGCCTAGCTCTTTGGCCTCTACCCCTACCTCTGGTATGTGGTAGTTTTTTTTCCATATTACCTATAAGTGAAGCATTTATCAGTTTATGAAATCAAACTAGAAGAAAGAAAATTTTTTGACCAATGATGGATAGGGCAACGGTCCATTGGGTCTGCATCGGGTCGATTCTAGTATCTTTTATTCTGGGGGTAGTTGAGATGGCTTCAACCAATGGTTCGTCGGGGGTCCGATGGTCCGTCACATAAACTGTCGCCTGAACTTTTCAAATTTGATCCTCATTTTGGTATTTTGTCAAATACCTAGCATACACTCATTTTAAACACGATTTTCATGGAATTTATGTCAATAATACATCACAACTTTTGCCATTTTTTGTTCATGGGCTACTTAGACTTTACCCAGGGAAATATTTATTAGGTTTCAACTTAATTTAGATCCACACAGTAGAAACAAGAGAAGAGAGAATTGTTTCCACATTATTGCCTTCAGCTACTTCATTTTGTTCCTCATGTTGAATAAAATAGAGAGTGATGAAAAGATCATACGTTGGTAATGCAGTACATGGTCACTACTCTACCTTGCACAATAAACACAGAACAACAGATGTACCTTTGCTTTTGTGAAAGACTATTTTAGTTTTGATAGAAAGATAAAAAGAAGAAATGGAGTTTAAATAGATAGGAAAGGGAAGAAGAGAAGCTTTAGAAAAGAATGAAAAGACTTAGATGCGTTAAATTCATGGAAAATAAATAGTCTTAGGAACTTGAAAATTTGGAGCACTAATTAACCACTATAAATTATCCATTAAAAAATGTTTAGCTCATATAATCATGAAACATTCAGCAATTGAAATTGATCCGACCCGACCTACTTAACTAGTGTTAATTGCGACGGTTCAAGTGATGGTCTGTCGCAGGTGCGACGGTCCATCGGATGGCCCATTGCCCCTTCCAATAACCTTATTTTGAAACTCATTACTTTCTAGTAACCTGGTTTTTAGCATTTGTTGTGATGGTTCCCAATGACGGTCCATCAAGGAAGCGATAGTCCATTGGTTGGTCTGTCGGTCACCTACAACTCTTTCAGCTTCTGGTTTCCTATACTTTCATATTTTCACACTTACACAAACCCTTTAGCTTGCACAAAACAATAAAATAACTTAAACTAATGCCTTACAACTACACAATGTGGGTTGCCTCCCACTAGCGCCTGATTTATCATCGCGGCATGACTCAGTTATCTCGATTACTCAGACTTCATACAGATAGATGGTAGCAATACTTTTTATTGAGTCTATTGGATCGATATACAGTTTCACACGCTTCCCATTTACTTTGAAGACACTTCCATCTTAATTTTCAAGTTCCACTACTCTAGATGAGTAGACTTGGTTAACTTTAAATAGGCAAGACTATTTAGATTTGAGTTTTCCTAGAAAATGCTTAAGTCTGGAGTTAAAGAGAAGCACCAATTCACCTTTCTGAAAATCTTGATTTTTAATTCTGCGGTCATGGTACTTCTTCATACTTTTCTTGTATAGATCAGCTCTTTCATAAGCTTTGAGATGGAACTTATCCATCTCATTTAGCTGCCCCAGTCTCATATTAGCTGCCTCATTCTAGTTCAGATTAAGCCACTTTAGTGCCCACAACACTTTATGCTCAAGCTCAATTGGCTAATGACATGCCTTGCCATAAATCAATTGGTATGGTGTCATGCCAATAAGTGTCTTGAAAGCTGTTCGATATGCCCATAAGGCATCGTTTAGCTTCCCAGACTAATCTTTCCTGCTAGCATTTATATTCTTGTAAAGGATAGCCTTGATTTCCCAATTAGAGATTTCTACTTGCCCAATGGTCTGTGGGTGTTATGGGGTAGCCACCTTATGCTGCTTAACTCTATATTTTCCAAGGCAGCTCAGAACATTTTATTGCAAAAGTGTGATCCTCCATCACTTATAATGGTACGTGGTACCCCAAAGCGAGAGAAGATATCTCTCTTTAAGAATGAAATAACCCACTTTCCTTCATTATCAGCCAAAGACACTGCCTCGACCCATCTTGACACGTAGTCAACGGTGACCAATATGTCCTTCATCCTAAATGAGTTCACGAAGGGCACCATAAAGTCAATGCCCTAGACATCAAATAATTCTACCTTTAGTATTTTAGATATTGGCATTTCATGGTGATTTGAGATAGACCCTTGCCTTTGACATTGGTCACACCTCCTCACTAATTCATAGGCATCATTGAACAAGGTGGTCCAATAGTAGCCGCTCTGAAGAATTTTTCTTGTAGTCCGATCACCTGCATGGTGACCTCCAACTGGGGAAGCATGAATCGCTTCCAGTATACTCAAAATATATACTTTTGGGATACACCACCTAATAATGCCATCCGCACCCTACCAAAACAGATACGGCCCATCCCAGAAATAATATGTCACATCATGGAGAAACTTTTTTCTTTAATGAAAGGAAAGATTCTCCGGCATTACTTCACTTACCATATAGTTCACGAATTTAGAATTTCAAGGTACTTTTTCGAGCACTGCAACCAATATTTTCTCATCTGAAAAGGAATCATAAATCTCTAGCTCCTCCTTAACTGCCTGCTCACCTTCGTGTCTAGATAGGTGATCTGCCACCTGATTCTCACATCCCTTTTGATCCTTGACTTTGAAGTCGAATTTCTGAAGTAGCAATACCCACCGGATCAACCTTCGGTTAGCATCCTTCTTCGCCATTAAGTGCCTCAAGAAAGAGTGGTCAGTATGCATCACTACCTTGGTACCTAACAAATATTCCCAGAACTTCTCAACAGCATACACAACTGCTAGAAGTTCCTGCTCAGTCACAGTATAATTTTTTTGAGCCCCATTTAGGGCCTTGCTTACGTAATATATCAGATGGAACAACTTTTCTTTCTTTTATCTAAGAATAGATCCAAGTGCCACTCCACTGGCATCACACATAATGTTGAACGACTTCATCCAATCAGGAGAAACAATAATTGGAGCCTCTACTAGTTTCAGCTTAAGGCATTCAAAATCCTTACTGCAGTCATCATCAAAAGTGAACTTAGCCTCTTTCTCCAAAAATTTGAAAAATGGGTTTGCAATATTTGAGAAGTCCTTTATGAATCTGCCATAGAACCCCGCATGACCGAGAAAGCTACGTGATAGGGGGAGGTAGTTTCTCAATCACTTCAACCTTTGCTTTATCTACCTCAGTGCCTTTAGCAAAAATTTTGTGACCAAGAATAATGCCCTCCTTCACCATGAAGTGACATTTTTCCCAGTTAAGGAAAAGGTTGAACTCTTCACACCGCTGCAACTCCCAACTAAGATTCGGCAACCAGAGATCAAAAGAATCATCGGCCACTGAGAATTCAACCGTAAACATCTCCAAGGTGTCTTCAACCATATCCAAAAATATTGATATCATGCATTGTTGAAAAGTGGCGGGTTCATTACATAAACCGAAAGGCATCCTCTTAAAAGCAAATGTACCATATGGGCACGTGAATGTCATCTTTTCCTAATCTTCAGGAGGAATAGAAATCTAGTTGTAACCAGAGTACCTGTCTAAGAAATAGTACCAACCCCTTTTCTCTAGTCGATCAAGCATCTGATCCATAAAAGGGTTTGGGAAGTGGTCCTTCAGTGTCCATGAGTTGAGTTTTCTGTAATCCATACACACCCTCCCCCCATTAATAGGCTTGAGTTGGATCAACTCATTTTTATCTTTAGCCACAACTAGTATGCCCCCTTTCTTGGGCACACACTGAATGGGACTCACCCATTTACTATCTGAAATGGGGTATACCACACCTGCGTCTAGCCACTTGATGATTTGTTTCTTCGCCACCTCTTGCTTAGGTGGGTTTATATAACACTGGTGCTCAGTAGTCGGTACACAATCCTCCTCTAGCTAAATCTTATGTGAACATATACCAGGAGAAATGCCGATGATATCTGCAATCGTCCAACTAATAGCCTTCTTATATCACTTAAGAACAGAGGTGAGGGATTCCACCTATTGCTCAACTAGGTCAGCCACAATAATAATAGGTAGTGTATTCCCTCTACCAAGGAACACATACCTCAAATGGCTGGGCAACTCTTTCAGCTCCAAGGTAGGTGGCTCTTCTATAAAAGGCTTAGCAGGTGGACTTAGACGATTTTCAAGTCCAAATCCAACTTCTTGGGTGCATATGAATAAAAACCCATGACCATTAAGGCACACACATTCTACTTATAATCTTCGATACCATCATGATCAAAATTCATCAATACAACGGCTAAAGTCTCCATAACAAATTTTTCTTCTATAGGCACTTCCTGCTCCTCCTTAAAATAGACATCCAAAATAGAGAATACACTCATATCTTTATGCTGTTTCATAGACTGGCATACATCGAATCAAACTACCTCATTATCCAGCCTGAATAGTAGCTCATTTGCCCTTTACTTAATAAGTACACTCCTGGTTGCAAGGAAAGGCTGACCCAAGATTATGGGTACCTCAAAATCCACCTCACAATCGAGAATGACAAATCAGCCAAAAATAGGAAACTGACCACTTTTACTAATATGTCATATAGAATCTCGATGGGCCACTTTACAGACCTGTCTGCTATGACTAGTCTCATGTTTGTGGGAGTAGGATCCCCAAAACCAATTTCTTATACACAACAAGTGGCATCAAGTTTATACAGGATCCCAAATCACATAGAGCTTTTGCAAAATCAAGAGACCCAATAGTGTATGGGATGGTAACTGCTCCCTGGTCTGTCTTTTTCTGCACAAAAAACCTAGTAGAGATAGCACTATAATGATGGACATTGTCAACCGACTCATAGCTAACCATTCTCTTCTTTGTGACAAGGTCTTTCATGAAATTCGCATACCCAGGCATTTGTTCTGATGCCTCCACCAATTGTAAATTGATCGTCAAGTGCTTAACAGGGCCATAAATTTGCCAAACTTTGTGTCATCATCCTTCTTCTTCAACTATTGGAGAAATAGAGGAGGTGGTTTCGGGAGAGTGGTAACTACCATTTCAACCTCTTTTCCCTTGCTCTTCTCTAACTCATCAACCTGCTGATTTTTGGATGATGTATCATCAATAACCTCATCCAATTTCTCAGACTCCACTGGATGATCAATTTCTGCTTCTTCAATATCATCTGCCACAATGTCAACCACAGACTTTCCCACATGAGGTCTTGCCAATACCTTACCACTCCTAGTGGTAACTACCATACATAAACCATTCTTCCTTTGTTTTTGAATTGTGTCGCTTAGTAGGTTGCCACTCTTGCTCTGATTAGATGTGCTAGACAGTTGGTTTATCTGTTGCTCCAACTATTTTATCGAAGTAGAGTGTGAATTAAACAACTAATTCATCAAGGATAAATCACTTTTTATCTCAGCCACCCCAGTATTGGTTGATTCTACTCCCTTCAATAACTTAGCCATTACGTACTCCATGGACATCTTTACTGAACTAGTCATAACAACCTTGCAGTTTCTAGGAGGGACATATAACCTAGTCCTATCATTCTTATTCTTCTAATTTCCTTGGTCGCAATCCTTATAGCCAGATTTGTCACAGTAGTTCCGACCTTGGTTTCCTTGGCCACCACTTCAGAAACCCCCCTAATTATTTAAGTAATTAGCTTTCTTCTCAGAATTGGAGTCAACTCTTTCCTGTGATGTTACAACTTTAACCTTTTATGTGTTTCTTGATAATAAGTGCTTAGTGAGAAAATCCATCTGCGTTTTCATGTGAGCCATGTCTTGGTCATGTTCTTCTTCCTTCTGCCTCTGCTCTGCAGTTATGCTAATAAATATAATAGAGCTTGCTACCTTAGAATCCCTGGTATGCCAAGCTCTACTTTAATTCATCATATGATCAAGCATCTTAGCTTCATTAGGAAAATTGAGATCCATAAATGCCCCACCTGCAACATTATTCACTACTGGATTTGTCACAGAGTTCAAGGCCCGATATAAGATCTCCATCAGGTGTACATTAGTCATCTGATAATTTGGAAACTGCATAAGCTTCTTCTTGAACCTCTCCTAAGTTTTATGAAGAGCCTTAGTTGGAATCTATCTATAGTTACTGACCTTATCTCTCAACTATTCCCTTTTGGATGGTGAAAAGAACCTTTTTAGGAAAGCATCTTTTAGTTGCCTCCAGTTGGTAAAAGAGTTGGGAGTTAGCCCATTCAACCATAAAGTTACCTCCCCAGACAAAGACAATGAAAACAGCCACAACCGAATAACATTTTTCTCAAATCCTGGGTTGTCAAATGATTTATATATCGAGATAAAATTAACTAGATACATGTTCGGTTCATCACCCAAAAGTCCCCCGAATAGCCCTTTGAGATGCAATAACTGTATCATAGCGCTCGTGATATTAAACTTGACTCCGGGTGCTAAGGGCGGAGGAATAATATCCCCTATTGTACTAGCTTCATCCAAGTCATCATCATCATCTTCTAGATCAAATTGGATAGCCTAGCATTTTGGTCTCACCCTAACAAGCTGATTTCTATTGACATTCCTATTTGTCAGTGCAAACACATTGTCTATACGCCTCGGGTTGACTGGATCTAATAAATAATCATCACCCAGATAATCATCATTTGGGTTTAGTTGCTAGATTGCATTATACGCATTCTATTGGTTCACTTATGCAGTTGCCAAGACAGCTAGTCTAGCTGCTTCTTGCTGAGTAGCTACTCTTTCTGGGTCTTGTTGACCATCCATTCTTTCTATAAGTTGAGGTTTCAGATGAATAGGTGATAAAGGTTCACCTGGTCTTCGTGTACTTGGCATACAAGATGATCAACCTGCACAAAACAAAGACAACAAACAAAGAGTAAAATTTGGGAAACTTTGACCAAAGGTTAATTAACAATCGCAGACTTAATTAACAACCGTATTCCCCAGCAACGATGCCAAAATTTGATACACCCAAATTACAACTTTTTTATGAAAGTGTAAGTGGTCTTGTCAAATATAGAACCCAACAAAGGTTGGGGTCAAATCCCACAGGGAATACTTGTGCAACTAAGTAAGTTGATTCTTAATGAATTGTTGATCTAAGGTTCCAGAATAAAGGTGTCTTTTAATGTATTAATAATATTCTTTCATTCTTGTATCACATAGAGGTCCATATAATGTGAGTTAATGCAATTATAATTTCAAAGAGAATGAGTTAACTAGAGTTGTGCTCATCAAGATGTTCAAACAGTTAGGGTTGTGAATTTGTGCTCAATTTCTGACTTATAATTTCAATTGCAAGTAATATTAAATTCTAAGAGTTACTCGTTTATTTCTCAACCTAATGGGTATTTCACCTTTTAAATCTATCAAACATAAATGATCCATGTATTATTCAATATAACTCTCATGAGGGTTGATCCCATTAGGTAATTAACCCTTAACCCAAAGGGTAAACCCATGTATTATGTGAATCACCTCTTTTCCCAATATCCACTTTTTTGTTCAGACATGCGGTGTTCATGGGATCACTTCTCAAGTTTGCAACCAGTAGATGTCACTATAATAGAGAGAGATTCATGCAATTTAGACAGATGATAGAAATCAAATGGATTCATAACCCTAAAAAACTCTCTACATCAAGGCTCCCATAATCCTAGTTATGGGATTTTAGCTGCTCATCTCCATATAAGATATCAAAGACATACTGATGTTCATAAATAGCTTCAAGAGAGTACTTACAAAATTTACAATATTGTTCTTCTCAATCTTCAAAATAGAAAATATAGAAATAATAATCAGATCTTAGGTTTTAGCTTTAAGTCTCAAATAAAAGTGTTCCAATTCTCTCAATAGAGGAGAAAGTATGATAATACTGTCCATAGGTCAAAAATAAACCTAATACTTAGTATTTATATGATTCCAGGAACTGGGGTCCAAAATTTAAACTCATAATTGCCTTATCATGCTTGAAGGGTTAGGTGACGGTTTGTCGTTGGGACGACGGTCCATCGCCTGGACTATCTCTAGAGGTCCAGTGATACTGCATTCTGTTCTTGGAGATGGATCGGGTGATGGTTCATCATAGGGTCGACGGTCCATCGCCCAGACCATTGTGGGACTTCTAGTAACACTTCCTTCTGCTTCTGGGCTATGTTTAGGCCGACGGTCAATCGTATGGTCGACGGTCCATCACCTAAGTCGTCGCTTGTCATTTTTCTCTTGTTTTTCCCAGTTTTCCAAGTTATTCTTCAGGCTCATTTCTTGACCTGAAAACACTTAAGTCCAATGTTAAATGCAATAATCTTTGCTTGAAAACACATAATTATCCTATGAAAAAGGACTAAAATATTTTGTCAAAAGCTAGAACATCACTCACAGATGAATCTTGGGACCCCTTCTCAAATTGGGGGTCCTGAGCTGCAACCTATGAAGTTGACTTAGAATTTGTCTTGTCTTTATCATCATCGTTATCTGGTGGAGGAGTGTGTAGGGGTAATATCGGTGTAGTCTTCATCCTTAGTCGGGCTGCAACTACCTAAGTAGCCTGGCGCAGCTGTCCTCTAGTATGTCTACTTGTCATCCCAACTGCAGCATCTCTATGTTGCTGCATCGGGTACTCTTCCATTGAACCACTAGGCTCGAGAGACTCTGTCCGTCTCCTCAAGGTATCAACCTTCTTCTTCTTAGAAGCTTTAGGTGACATATGTACCTGAAAAACTATTCGTTAGTTTTCATCAACAATGAGGGATAGTAACAATTGAAGAAAAACATAGTATTCAAAATTTTTTAATTTTTCCTCAATTTCACACCCCGATATCCTATTTTAAATCCCAAAAACTCCAATGTGCACATACCTGTCAAGAATCATGATTTTTAAAGAAATATAAACATGCTCAACTTATGGTATCACTTTACTTTTTCAAGTTCAACTTTTAGTTAAGGCCTAACCTTAGAATTTAATTCAAAACAAGGTCATACATCAAGATTATAGGCAACTTTAAGGCTCCTACATACAAGAATGATAGAATCTATATATTGTTCATGGGAATACACATATCAACTTATTTAAAAAATAACTAAATCAATACATAACCATTAGGAGTTGAAAAAGTTACCTCATTTATGAAAATTTGGAAGAGAACAACGAAGAAATCAAGCAAAACCAAAGTTGGAACTTGTGTTGGGACAAGTTGGTATCTCAAAAAAATATCAATTTAACATTTACTTAAGTATGGGGTTAGTTTATATTTTAAGAGAGAAATTTGAAATAAAGAGAAAGGTGAAGTTTTGAGGATTTGAATGAGTTAGAATGAGGCAAAGGATGTTTAAATATAGATGGGAGGCTATTTTAGGTCTTAAATATGTGTTGCTGGGATTAAAATTTTAATAAAAATTTGGGTCCATAACTGACCTACCGCGGTAGCTGCCTGCGCCTGCCACATGCAACCATGCATGGGGCACAGGTGCCACATTCAACTAACATGTGCAAGGCGCAAGTGTAGCGCCAATGATTTTGGACTGCTTTCCTACAATTTGGACTTGACTTTTTGATATTTTTCTAGCTACTTGTGGTCCTGTAACCTAAGTGTATGGTCCCAAAAGTATGATTAGGTGCCAAAGTCCACAACATTTTATTTTTCATCCTCAAATTTTCAACTTTTCAATTTATTGATCAACTTACCTAGACCATGCAGGACTTTTGACCGTGATAGGTTGGTACACAGTCTCCTTACCTGGAAATCAATGAAGGTAGCAATTTTACCATATTTTGTGTAAGTCCAAGAGATAAAAACCTACAAATAGAAAAACAACAAAAATGTGAATACTAAAATAGTGAGTTGCCTCCCATTTAGTGCATGATTTAACATTGCAGAACAATGTGGCTATGTTGGTTACTCAGACTTCGCCAACAAACCCATGGGTTGCCTCCCATGCAGCGCTTGATTTAACATCACAGAATGATGCGGGTATCTTGATTACTCAGAATTTATCAATAAACCCATAAGAGTACCCTCCAGGGTCATCAATACAATTAATCACCAATACCACTCTCATGTCAGTAGGCTGCTTCATTAATTTTTTGATGTTGAATGTGGCATCCTCACCGTTGACTCTAAATCTCAACTCTTTTTATCCATGTCAACCATCACTCTACCTGTTTCCATAAACGGTCTTCCCAATATGATAGTCATCTTAATATCAACCTCACAATCCAGAATGACAAAGTCACCTGAGAAAATAAAGATTTCCACTCTCACAATCACATATGGATACATATACTAGTATGCTGGGATCACTTGAATACGGGAACCTCTAGCTCTATTATAATTTCCACTAAGTGCTGCTCGGCGGACTGCTTCTTGTCTTTTCTTAACTAGATATACCTCCCTAGATACCCGCTGAGCTTATTCTGTTGCCATCCTCTCATTTTAAGCTTGAGATAAAAGCTCACTAGTCTATCGATCAACAATATCCTATACGCCTTCAAAAGTAGGGAGAGGTACAACATCACGAACTCCTTCAGGATTATCATCTCTTTTATGTCCCACCATCCTACTAGGTATTTATAGGATCCTCTCTAGATTTGCATTAACTTGGAGTAAAGGATTGCCTCTACTCCATAGGCTATGCACACACTGGTTTATACTCATCTAAGAACAAAAACAAAAAGAAAACCAAAAATTTCAAAAACTTTAAGTCACAAATCAACACTGTATTCCTTGAGAACGGTGCTAAATTTGGTGACGTTCAGGGTACACCTCCTCTCTGCAGATGATACGATCGCTGCCAAATATAGTAACCCAAAAAAGGTTGGGGTCGAATCCCAAGAAAATATACGGACTCATATCTCTCAGTTGTTGTAATCAATGAGCAGAACTGGAAAAGTAAATAGGGGTTTTTGAGTAGCAATATCGAATAGTAGAAAATATCAACTTTGGTTGTATTCAGTCATAAGTGAACACTAGGATTGTGTTCCCCCTGGTTTCTCAAATTTGTAGGCTTATCATGATTTGTTGAACCAACCTAATACCTTACCTGCAGAATCGATAAGTTATGTGCCTTCTACAGTCTTTTGGATGAGCTGAAGGATTTCACCCTTTACCTTTTTAGTCTTAGGACGTTGCCTTACAATCCTTTATCTTGATCCAGTTAACTATTACCTTTTGAGTCTCTAGTTATTAGATAAAATCTAACCATCTTACTTAGATAAAACCTAGTAGCATGGATCGATAGTTAAACTCTATATTATTATTGTCATTATCTTTTCCTAGTCACTACTTCTCTTTTGGAGTAAGTAGCAATAATCTAGGAAGGATCCTAATGTGTGCACCTATATTGAAAACTATAATAGCAAAGATAATACAATGCATGCATAGGTATAGGTTCAAAACCATGATATCACTTCCCTACTTTGTCAATCCACTAGGGTTTTCATAACCCTAGTTAAGGGTTTTAGGCACACATTCTCATGAAGTAATTAACAACGTTCATGATTGGAAGCATAAGATGAAATCACAATAAGTAGTAAAAACCCAAAATCTTAACTGAATTAATCGATCAAAGTCAATACAAGGGAATTCCATGATTAAAATCGAATCTTAAAATCAAAATATGTTTGTGAATATCAAGAGTGCATAAATTCTACCAAAAAACACAAAAGGGGTTATTTATAGTCCATGAGGAAACCATAAAATCAAAGCCTGAACAAAATAAAACAAAAAAGGGTCGGTGGCTACTTATGGTGCCTACATATGCCCTGAAATCAGTGGCTTCTAATGGTCCCTACATACACCCTGACCCTGGGCACAGGTAGTACTTCCAGCCTGCAGGGTGTTCGCAAGTAGTGACCACAAGTGCCCGAACCAAAATATGTTGTAGGTTAGCTCTCAGGATTTTGGACTTCTGACACATGCTTTGCCTATATGTGGTCCACATGTACTAAATGCGGTTTACATGTTGACTTATCAAGTGTCGAGAGTGATCTTCTTATTTCTTCTTATATTTTCGCACATGTTTTGATCACGAACAAGCCAAAAAGTGTCCCGGACATCCATAATTGCTCCCATAAGTATTCAAAAAGCACTTTTTTCATTTTTTTTCACAAACTTAGTATCTAAAACATGATTTCCTACAAAACATACACAAAATGAATCATATCTAACAAAATAACCTCAGAAACTTATATATTTTCCTCAGTTTAAACATCGAAAGTGCTATATTTCTATAACACATCAGGGCTATTTTTAGTGATAGTTGTTCTCTCTTATTTAATCTAAATTTTAAGGCCCTGCTCAAAAATATGGTGCTAATAATAAGGTGGAAACACCTATTAGTTCACAAATGAGTGGGTAGGTTGAGGTCTCCAATTATTAGATTAAGTCAATACTGGTAAAGACCATGAATGCCAACAAGTCCGATTGATCAAGATAGTAAGATGAAGCTTTGTGAGCCTTCCGAAATTCATTTAAGACCCCTATAGGTTTCTCTCAATATCAACTTGTGTACGGCAAGGAATTCTACTTGTCGGTCGAACTTGAGGACAAGGCACTATGGTCGTTGAAAAAACTAAATTTTGAGTGGCATAATGCAACTAACTTAAGTATGAGCAAGGTGAATGAGTTGGATGAATTTCAATTTCGAGCCTATGAATGTTCCACTCTGTACAAAGAAATATAAAGTTATATCATGATAAGAAAATCAAGAGAAAGGTATTTGAGTCCGATGATATGGTTTTGTTATATAATTCAAGACTTCATTTGTTTCTTGGCAAGCTAAAGTCTAGGTGGTATGGTCCATTAACTATGCTTAGGGTGTTCTCATATGGTTCTATTAAGTTAAAATGAGATGGTGAATTCTCATCAGAGGTGAATGGGCAATATGTCAAACACTATTTGGGTAATACTGTAGAGGTGAAAGTGTGTGTTGATAAAAGCCTTGGTAAAGTCTGAGTATCCAAGGAAACCGAGTTGTGACGTGATGTTAAATCAAGTGCTTCATGAGAGGTAATCCATGGGCTTGTTGGTGAAGTCTGAGTGACCAACATAGCCACGTCGTGCCACGATGTTAAATCAAGCGTTGAGTCAGAGGCAATCCACTATTTTATTGTTCATGTTGTTTTCTTTTTTGAAGGTGTAAATCATGAGGAAATACCTAGAAGATGGTATGAAATGCAAAAATTCAGAAAATTCCAGGTAAGGGGACTAATTAACTCAATTATGGGGATCATAAGTCCCACTTAATGTAGGCAAGTGATCAAGTAGTGGTCAGAGGGAAAATTTGAGAATTTTCGGTCTTTGAACGTTTACTTACAAACCCACTTACGGGGTTGTAAGTACCACTTACGAACTCGTAAATGGTGTCATTGAATTTGGAATCAAAGTTTAGAGGGGCAACAAATTTTTTAGCTACTTACGTCAGACCACTTATAGTTTGTAAGTGGTCAGAAATTTTGGGTTAAAAATGTTGAAATCTAGGTCGGTCCTTAGTGGATACGACCCTATCCATCCTACCAACATGTTTAAAATACCCAAATCCGATTCCTATGCCCTATTTGCTCAATTCCTTGTAACTCCATCTTAAATTTAAACCTTTCAACTCCCCATCGAGTCCATAAAAGGAAAAAATCTCTCATTAGCCCCTCACTTTCATGCATAAGAGCAGTCAAGATAGGGGTTTCATCAAACTTTTTCAAATTCCTACTTCCAGCACTTGCAACTAAGGTAAACTTCTTGGCTCCTATGGGTATTATATTGTGTTATTAACAATGAAATTGAGTTGGTACTTAGAAAAAAAAATATAATTAAAGAAAAATCATGAATCTTAATAGTAGGATCCTAAAAAAGTAACAAAAATTGAAGTTCTTGCATTGTTCTTGAATGAAAAAGTCTTTGACCATGCGCTAATTAAAAGTAGAAGTTGAAGAGGTAGATGTAAATCCATAAATTTTTGTGCAATATCTGTGCTTTTAAACTTGATAAATGTTGTTGTGTACAAAATTGGGCTTATATATGCAAAATACACTATGTGGGGATAAAGAATTTGATGAAATTCTGAAATAATCTCAAAGGAGTACCTACGAAGGTACTTACAAGCCATGTTAATGACACTTACAGGCTGTAAGTGCAATCATAGGTGTCAAACCTGAAGCCCTGAAGTTTCAAAATTTGTCTGACAATTACGAGGGTACCTAAGACCCCTGTAAGTGGCACCTATAGTCCATAAGTTGGGTTGTAGGTACCCCACCCTTAGTGTTTTGATTTTTTTTTTCAAAATTTTTGATCACATCTTCTGTTGCAAGTACTAACAACTATTTTTTAGGTTCCATGGAACCTAAGGCAACCCAGAAGAAAGGAGTACAATTGAGGATTCAAGAAGAGTCCTATGAGCGCTGTGACTCAGTGGAGGAGTATTCGTTAAGCTCAGATAGATCGTTGGCCCCCCAAAAGACTAGGGGATTCTCTCATAGATAGGCCAAGGCTGTAATAGTTATTGTTGCAACTGGATTGGGTATCCAGGACACCCATCCTTTCCCCACATAGACTCAGTTAGTCACTTAGCCCATACTAGCATAGGATAAGGCCCAAATAACCATACTTAGACCAGTTCCCAAGTAGAGGATAAAGGTGGCCCATACCTTTTCTCTATACTCTACCCAATTTAAGGAGATAGAGAATGATACAAAGGAGGAAAAGGATATAGGATCTGGATATGAGGTTAAGTTAGGATCCATTTTTGGTTCCATAGAGGATAAAGATACACACGACTCCCAGTTTAATGAGAGGTAAAATGATGAGTCTGGTTTAACTAGTGAGTCAGCATCCATTGTACTTAAATTTGAAAAGGATACAACTTAGGTGTTACAATAAATTTCATCATCCTTCATAGAGGACACCCAGGATGTTTCTCTAGTTTTACAAGATACTCAAGCCCTAGGACACCTCCTTCTTCCCTAGGATCTGACTCTACACACGTTTTAGATGTACCTATAGCTAAGATAAAGTTAAGATGATATGTAGAAGGGTTACAACACATCTATGAGAGAGACATCCATATTATTAAGACAAGTTGACCCAAATAGGGCATTGTAGCTGAGTGAAAGATAAACTTGATGGGGCTAGTAGAGACACCAAACCTATGAGCCTTCTTTGATCAGTATTGGTTGGGGTGGATGACTCAGCCCTATAGATCTTACAACTAGGATCTAGTTTTGGAGTTTTATACTTCAAACACCTCTATGGGAGGGTAGACAAGTAGAGTAGCCTTTTTTGGAGCATATATTGGTCTAAGGGGTAAGAGTGGATATATTTATCATAGCCTTTCATTGAGTGATATCTGGGATAGATTATAAGGGAATGATATCAACAGTCGAGTTCAATTTTAGGATGAGACTTATGCATGATAGATGAGCCATGAGAGATATTCACTTTCGATAGTGTAGGCTTTATTTGGCGAGGTCGATAGCTCATTAGATTTCTGATTTAGGTTATGATTCATCCTGGATAGAGGGTAAGAAGGAGATTAAAAAGGTGGCACTGCACATTACAACCAAATTTTAGTGTAAAGTGGTGCATTTTAGATTGTGTCCGACAATGTCAGACAATGTTCTTACATGGGATAGGGCTTTACTGGTAGATAGTTTGCTTATGGGGTATAAGATTGGCTTTGCAACACTAATCAAGATAGAGGTATATGCCCATGTTTTTGGTGAGTTCATTACTCTCCCTTTTTCTTATCTTATTCAATATTTTTGTAAGGTGGTAGGTGTATAGGTTTCCAAAAGAAATAAGGTGATGAGCACGGCGGATATTAGTTTTATCAAGGATTTAACTAACTTAATACTTGCCCAAAGAGCTTATACATCTTTCACTGTGATATCAATCTATTTTAAGGGACCATCAATTCTAGAAGAGGCTATTGATAGGCCTAACATTGGTATTGATGATGATATGGCTGAGCAGAAAGATACACCCAAGATTGATGCTGCTACTGAAAAGAAGGGCCCCACTTCCATTTTTGAATTAGTTAGGGAAACCACTATGCCCCTCACCCCATAGCTTTTGGTATTATTAGGATGTCATGGGAGTTCCTACAAAGATTAGTAGAGCAGCATGATGAGACTACAGCCTGCCTTGCAGAAACTCATCTCGCCACTTTGTATGGAATACTCTAGAGAATGTTGAGGCTTGAATATGGATAGATATGAGAGACAAAATGATGGATTTTACTATAGAGTTGCTCTCCTAGATTGATGCCTTTAAGGGTTGGGTATCTGCACAGTTTTTGTTATGCAAGCTCCAGATCTATTAGGTATACGGGAGGAGATATCTATATTATATAAGGAGGTATGCTCTCTTATTGAGAGCTAGGTCTTGGTCATTCCCCCGATCATCCACTCATTTACAAAAACACTACTTCTATGTTTATACATGTGATTTAAATTATTTTTTTTAAGGAGGAGACAATCTTGGTGGTTGGGACCAAGAGGCATAGAGAGAATTAGATGCAGGACCTTTCATACTATTTGATAAGGCTCTAAAAAGGGAAACCATCAATTTTAGGGTATCCAAGCTAGTTGATAAGCGGATACACTATAAGATAGCAGTGGGCGTATCTTTTAGTCATGTCATACCACCGCCACCTCCTCAGGATAAATCGAGAGGTGCCTTAAATGGGGGCGAGTCTAACACAGATGCGTAGAGTATACCAGGTATGTATTTATTCCCTTGATTTATATTGTAAATATGCACTAGGCATAGTGCATAAGCTTTAGTTAGGGGTGGGGGTATACTAGAGTTGATGGTTTTTATTGATATGTTTTTTTTCTCGCCGACCGCATTGTTATAGTAGAACAGGCATATTTACATTGTTTTGTGTTTGTGTCATATATGTGTTATGTTTTTTTTGTGTAACTAGAGGAATTAGTAACCTAAGGGAAGTTGATATATTTAGATATTGTTTAAATATTTTGAGAAAAATTATACCCCTCTAATAATCGTGGTTTGAGCTGTGTGATATGTTTATATGTGTGACCATTGTGAATCTTGTTTTGGCATTAGAACTTCGGGACAAAATAATCATATCTAGAATTAACATATACCAGATATGTAGTAGTTTGTAACGTAACCCTGTTCCACGTATGTGTGAGAGGCTTACTTAGTTTTCATTGTGCATTTAATCTAAAACTTTTCCAATTAGTATTGCCTAGGTTTTAGGATAGTCAATTGGGAAAGGATCATAGGTCGTTCTTGATATAATCCACTATTAGCCTAAATGGCCCACCAAATATAAAGAAATATCACTTGATCCCTATATTGAGCCATTATAGACTATTTTCTTGGTTGCACCTTTCACCTTCCCAGTTTAGTTACAATGAACCTACTTTGGCCCCAGATCCTCCTTTGACATTGTGCACCTCAACTCAGGAAAATTACCTATGTTGATAATCGCTATCGTAGGGGTGCTTAACTAGAATTGGGTATGAAGAAGGGATTAAAAAAGAGAAAACAAAGTAGGGTTGGGTGTGGTAAAGAAAGTTATGAAAAGAGATTTAAACAAAAAGGGAAAAAGAAAGAATAAAAGAAACCGCACCCAACCTAAATTATAAATAAAACAAACATGGAAGAAATAAAGGAGAACCAAAAAAAAGTCATGGTTAAGCAGTTGACAGAAAAATGTAATCATTGTGCCAAGGAGAGTTAGTAACTAAAGTCCTAAATGTACCAAACCAGCCCCCATGCCTATGTTACAAGCCAAAATAAGTCCTAAAATGATCCTAGGCCGACTATCCAAAAAACTAAGGTAAAGAAAATTAGAGAAATGTCGTGGTATTCAATGCACATTGATTGGAAATTATTTTGTGAGTGTCTTGTTATTGTCCTCACATTGACATGCATAGTTATATTGTGAGAGTGGGACTTCTTTGATTGTGAGGGTAAAAGGGTTGTATTCGGGTAGTATAATTTGTACATGGGTTGGATTGTTTATTGCTCATGTAATGCCATATATTAATTTCCTTGTGTTTAATTATTGGTCAACAGTTAGATTTGAAAAGTAAAAATAGGAGGGGGTAATGTTTTTGAGTTGAAATTGAATTGACTTCCATAGGTACCTTAGATTTCTCTTAGTTAAGCATCATTCTGTTGTTTTGGATATGTTTTGTCGCTCGAGGATATGAAAATATTATAAGTTAAGGGTTTTTACGTGCCATGGTTTCATGTCACTTTTGATGGTTAGAATAAAAAATATGCAAGTACTTAGGTACATTTTGTTAGATATGATGTATTTTTGCTTCATTGTAGCAAGAAATCAGGTTTTAGAGATTAAAAAAAGAAAAGAGTTGAAGGCTACAGTAGTCCCCACCTATAAATGACTTATGTGGCATGGGTACTACCTACGACCATTGTAAGTTGCCTCGTGTCTCTCAGATATGGCAGGTTTAGAGACCCTAAAAGTTGAAGATTTTTTCTGATAGAGATGAAGGGGCCACTTATGGGTCGTAAGTCCTATTTATGCCTCATAAGTGACTATGTGGGTAATTTTTTGAAGCATGTTGAAGATTCTGAAGTTTTAAGTCACTTTTAACACCCACTTATGTGGCGTAAGTACCACTTACGGCCAGTAAGTGGGTCTATAAGTGGCAATCGACCAATGTTTTCCTATTTGTTTTGGTTAGGATTTGTAGGGTTTTGATGTAAACTATAAATCCTTTATTATATTTTTTATTAGTTTACAAACCTTTTATATTCAAAAACACATATTGATCTCAATATTCGACTTTTGATCTTAGGATCCATTTTTCTTAGTTTTACGGTTGAGTATTAATTTGAGATTACTGGTTTTGTTCTTAAATTATTGTAAGATTCATCATAGGCTTTGTTAATTAAATTCCATGGATATTCTAGTAGGCATGAGTAGATAAAATAGCTAACTAGGGTTGTGGAAACCCTAGAGGGATAACAAAATTGAGGAAATGCAACATTGTTCTTGATTAATATTCCTGCATGTATTGTGATCATCTTTAGTTTAATTATTTTCTTAGCAGTGACCAATATTGAGAACCTTCATGTATTCACTACTTACTTCAAAAGAGAGGTAGCTATTAGGAAAAGAAGTCTAATATAGTAATTTGGGGCTACCACCCCTCATCTAGTTAACTTGATACTCAAAATGTAGTAGTTAATTTGGGATCTAGGATAAGGGTTAGTAATGCGAAACTCTTAGACTAAAAAAAAGAAGACTGAACTTCACTTAGGAAATCCAAAAGATGGTTAGTGATACATAACTTATCATATACTGCATGCAAGATACTAGGATAGTTCAACGGAGCAGGATAAATCTACGAAGTTAAGAAGCCAGGGGAACACAATGCTAGTACTCATCTCGTATTGATCTTAACTAAAGAAACCAAGATTTGTCCCTTTTGATACTGTTCATATCAAAATCCTCCCATTTATTTTCTTATATTTTTTTTGATATTTCAATAGATTCGTGAGAGATATTCGACCTGTTTCTTGTGCGTTCGACCCCAACCTCTAGTGGGTTACTATATTTGACATCGATCGCATTTTAATTCTCGAAGGTATAGTTTTGGGAAACATTAATTTTGAGTAATGGGAGGATTAAAGTGACTTCAAAAATAGAGATGGGACTGCATCTGGAAGTCAGTCAAAAGAGAAAGCTAGTTTGGGGTCTAGTACATATCTTTCTAGTAGTGCTGAAGATAATTCAACCTCCACCATTATCTTAATATGCACTTCAAATTAAGGTATCCTCACAATTCTAGAGATTGTATATCGAGGCATGCATGGAATTTGTGATTGGGGTATTGCTATCATCTAAAATGTGATTTGTCCTAGAGAGATTTTTCGATGAGTAACTGTGGTTGATTACATTGAGTCTGACTGAGATGCCCCAGTTTGCTAAGTTGTATTCAAAATACAAGTTCAGGTGGATTACTGCAGAGCTAGATAGATTTAGAAAGACAGTTATTCACAAATTTTATGTAGCCTATCAGGCCAGGCTGAAAGTGTTATCTCTATAGGGTTTGTTGTGGAAGGTTCATAACCCATTCTGGATAGTGTATATTCATGGTGTTCAAGTAAATGTTTCAGCATAGGCCATTTCATATTTCCTCCATGGTTTGAAATTTATGGTCTCAACCAACACTTTAAAGTTTGGTAACCAAATAGATAGGATAACAAAAGTAAAGTCAAAGTAAATCAGTGCTAAGGACAAGTTGGTACATTTTTCAGTAGATGGCCAATACTATATTGTAAAAAAGATCTTGTTGAATGGGTCGCAAGTAGATTATTTCAAATCAAAGAAGAGCAGTTGAGCTTCACTGTCAAATCTTAGTGGACATTGTTTCTTCATAGATTGCCCCCTCGGGATAGTAATTTAAGCCTTGATTGGGATAATTTAGTGCATGATATCATATAGGGATATAACATAGATATTACTAGGTTGATTGCCTAAAAGATGTGGGGTAGAGCTACTGAGAGAGAGACAAGCATTCCATTTCTCCACCTAGTTACTTAGATGTGCTTAGAAGGTGGTGTTCCTATTCTGTAAAATATGGATTAGTTTGTATTGGTGCATCTCACTATAGATTAAGGACTTATTTAAGATTTAAAGAACCCAATTTGTAGAGCAAAGGTTATAGCGGAGGTTGCATTACTAAAGAGTTCTTTTCATTTGGGTGCACATATGGAAATTTATACACCTGGCTTCATTGATATTAGGGTGACACATGATAAGGTACAGATTGAGATTGTGAGGCCCGATCCTCATGCTACTTTTGATGCTACAACTTTGTCACTTCCTAGCTAGCTTCATCCCTGATTTTACCCATTACTACTTTAGGTTCATCTATTCCTTATCCAACTGTCGATGGGTATGTTGTATCCTATATGACTTTAAAATTATTAACTATGGTTAACAAAAGGATTGAGATTATTAAAAAAGTTCCCAACCTTAGGTAAACAAGGAGATCCAAGCAGAGATACGTGAGATACAGACCCTCTTTGATAGTTTTAAGTAGAGGATCATTGATAAAGTTGAGGGTGTAAAGTACCTAGACTTATAAGGTATTGGACAGGTGTTAACTACAATTTTTGCTACTATAAAGAGCATGGCCTATAGTCCATTCTGGCATTTCCAGATCCTACTATTCCCATGAACATATGAGGCACTATGGTAAAGGAAAATGTACCGACAATGGTACAAAGCTAGAATGCAAAAGAAGGAAAAGAAAGAGAGAAAAATAAAATTTGAATTTGAAGGGCCTTAGTATCCATGGATTTGGTTTAATTGGTAATCTTGTGGGGTACATGGGAATTCCCTAAGTGTTGTATAATGACATTGCTTGCAAGATATAGTCGGTATGACGATAACACTACACAATGCCTTGGTAATTAAAACATAAAATTCTTGGTTTGGTTGTGTGCTAATGGTTTTAATTGGGAAATAATGATGGGTTATGATAGTTAACCGTGAAGGTGTGAGTCCAATGGGGACACTAGAAACTCATGTTTATCGATATGAGGGTTGGTCATGGCGACCATATTCCTGTGGGGTAAACGGGAATCCCGTGAGTTATATATGTATATATGTATCATAGAGGGTGAAGGGTATATGGGAATCCCCGACCCCTATGATATCTCCAGTTCGTGCAGCTACACGTATTGGGGCTCGTTCAGGGGGTTACACTAGACCCATATATACCGTGGGTGGATTATGACTGTAAATCTACACAAACCCAGATTAAAGGTTTTAAATACATGCTAAACTCGATTTCCTTTCCTGGCTTGGATTATATATATTTGTATGTATATGTATAGATGTGACTGTATATGGTTATTTACTTAGTTTTGTATGTTGGCATTATTTTATCCTTACTCCTGAGTACATGCTAGTATTCACCCACTAACTAATATTTGGGCTCTGCATCCCCACGCGATGTAGGAACTGACCATACTACTCCTGCTCAGTAACTTGAATTCGGGGACAAATTTGTATCAGATTGAAGTGGTGAGCTTCCATACTCTGGAAGGCTCCATTTCATGTTATGGACTTCTCTACATACTTTTGTTACTTCTTAGACTTTACTTTTTTGCTATGGTCAGGAGCATGTCCCTACCAGATGTTGTTTTAATTTTTGATAGAGGCTTTGTAAGACTACTTTAGGTTGGCATGGATGGTTTGGTATTGTCGTCAGCCTTGGCACTGGTATTGGTATTGGGGATGACTTTGTTTGAATGTATTTAATTTATGCTTGTTCTATCTTCTTACATTAAATAATCAAAATTCATCTGACATTGGGTGTAGTGTGGTTATGGTTGGGTACTAGGGGTGGTCTTCGATCTTGATTGAGCTTGAGGCACCCGACACAACTAGGCCCTTGTTTGGGTTGTGTCAGATTTGTATTTGAGCTAGGTTCATGGTCAATTGGGAGTACACAAAGCCGTGTCGAGTAGAGTTGCTTTTAAGGGTAAGTAGCATGCCACACTCATAAGGGAGAGCCTACAAAGCATTTAAGAAAGTTTCTTTTTCTTGTGTTCCATTTTTAAGCTGTAGAGTCTAAGATCCTGAATTATCCTCTAATTTTTATTTGTTTCCTTTTTAGATCATGCATCTTCACCGATTTGAAGCTCACAAAAATTCTTTTGTCCCAATTGAGGATAATGTTGATGAAACCCATTCTACTAATAGGAGCCATACCCGGTGTAGGGGTATATTCTGGATTGTTCTAGATTTCCACTAGTTCCCTCTTGTCTATCTCAAACTCCTCAGGCTGAAGTGACGAACATTGAGTTTCATCAGTTAATTCATATGTTGGCACAGTTGGTAGTTACTCAGTCTGAGTCTGATGTTCCTATTACTTCATTTTCTGAGGTGACAAGGGTTGGCCAGTTGATGAGATTGAACCCTCTAACCTTTATGGGTGTTAAGGTGGAAGAGAATCCTCAAGGTTTACTAGATGAAATGGAAAAAGATTTTTTGAGTTATGCATGCCACGAATGTGGAGGGCATGGAGTTTGCTGCCTACCAGCTGAAAGATGGGTGTACCAATGGTATGAGGAATAGCAACAATCAAGAGGTGAAGGTGCTGAGTCATGTCTATTGGAGAATTTTTCTAATGTTTTTTTGGACCATTTCTTTCCTCAGGAGTTGAGGGAAGCAAAAATAGAAGAGTTTGTTAATCTTAATCAAGGTAAGATGTTAGTCAAGAAGTATGACTTGAATTTCTGCTAGTGATCTTGGTATGCTCTTGAATTGGTTTCTAGTATGAGGGCTCAGATGAGAAAGTTTTATTTGGGTTTCTCTCGTGAGTTTATCATTTAAAGTAAGCCTACGTTGTTAATTAAGGACATAGATATCTCTAAGCTGGTGGTATACATGCTGCAGGTGGTGGAAGAGAAGAAGAAATAGGCTAATTTAAGGGAGAGATAGGGAAAAAAGTTCAGGTTCTCTGAGCAGAGTGGCGGCCAACAATAGAGTGGTATGGATGAAGGTAAGTAGCCAAAGAAAAAGTTGGGAATTTTGGGTCTTACTCGAAGGCTAGTGCTCCTTACCCAAAGTCATCGGGCGATAGGTGTTTCCATGGTTGTGACAACTTTAAGAAATAGCGTTCCCAATCTCAGGTTGGTGGGGCTCAGTCAGCTCTATCTTATCCTCCTTACAGATTTTGTGGTCACTTGCATTAGGGTTTTTGTGATGAAAGAAGGGATAGGTTCTTCAACTATGGTCATCCAGACATATGCTTAGAAACTATCCTTTTGGTATGATTGCTTCGGGGGAAAACAAGGTTCCTGTTGACATTTCTTTAGCTCTGGCACCAAAGGGTGCACCGTCTTGCTTCAACACTGGTCAAAACCATTCTATACTCTTACTACTCGCTAGGAATCCGAGGCATCGCTTGATGTCATGACTGGTATGTTGAAACTTTTTCTCGTGATGGGTACTATTTATTTAATTCAAAGTCCACTCTCTTTTATGTGACCCCATATATGTCTGTGCAATTTGGTTTCGATCTCGAGTGTATTTTGACATTTTTTCTATTACTACCCTAGTAGGTAATTCTATGGTAGCAGAGTCTATAGGGGTGTTCTATGATATTTGTGGGTGGTTGGGTGACTCTGGTGGATCCGTTTGAGTTAAATATGGTGGAGTTTGATGTTTTATTAGGGATGGATCGGTTGCACTCGTGCTATGCGTCTCTAGATTATCAAACCCATAAGATTGTCTTTGAATTCCCTAATAAGCCAATTATTAAGTGAGAGGGTGGTTTCCTAATTCCTAAGGGGAGCTTCATATCATATCTCAAATCTCAGGGATTAATCTTTAAGGGGTGTCTCTATTATCTAGTCTGGGTTAGAGATTCTAACTCAGAGGGTCCTTCGTTGCATTTTGTATCGTTGGTAAATGAATTTCCTAATGTCTTCCTTGATGACCTTCCTAGTTTTACTCATGATACAAAGATTGAGTGTGGGATTGATCTTGTTTTTGATACTCGTCTAATTTTTATTCCTTCGTATAAAATAGCTTTTACTAAGTTGAATTAGCTTAAAAAGAAACTAACAGAGCTTTTAAATAAGGGTTTCATCCTCCTAGTGTGTCCCCATGGGGTGCATTGATGTTTTCGTGCATAAGAAGGATGGTTCCCTCCAAATGTGTATTGAATATCGACAATTAAATAAGGTGACGGTAAACAATAAGTATCCCCTTCCAAGGATAGGTGATTTATTTGATCAGTTGTAAAGTTCTAAGTATTTCTGTAAGATTAATCTTTGATCCAGGTATCATCAGTTAAAGATTAGGGAGGAAGACCTCTCTAATACTGCTTTTCGTACATGGTATGGGTATTTTGAATTTTGGTTATGTCTTTTGGGTTGACCAATGCCCCGATGGCATTCATGTATTTGATGAATAAGGTCATTCATCAATTTTTAGATTTATTCATCATTGTATTCCTATATGATATTTTGGTGTACTCGAGGAGCAAGGTGGATCATGTGAATCACCTATGAATTGTATTTCAGACCTTGAGGGAGCAACAGTTGTATGACAAATTTTTGAAATATGAATTCTGGTTGAACGCTATCATTTTTTTGGGTCATATCATTTCTAGTGAGGGAATCATAGTAGATTTACAAAAGGTTGTAGTGGTTAAGAAATGGCCTAGACCTACGACTCCAACCGGTATTTAGAGCTTCTTGGGTTTAGCTAGTTACTAAAGGAAGTTTGTGGAGAGCTTTTCTTCTATAGCTTCCCCATTGACTATGTTGACTCAAAAGAAGGTAAAGTTCTTATGGTCTGATGCGTGTGAGGGTAGTTTTGAGAAGCTGAAGGATAAGCTAACTTTGGCTCTAATTTTGACTTTACCTAAAGGTACTAATGGGTTAGTCATTTATTGTGATGCATCTCGTGTAGGGATTAGGGGTGTTTTGATGCAGCATGACAAGGTGATAGCTTATGCCTCTAGACAGTTGAAGGTGCAAGAGAGGAATTATCCAACTCATGATTTGGAATATGTTGTTTGCAATGGAATCAGACATCACTATTTGTATGGAGTGCATGTGGATATAATTTTCTATCATAAGATCCTGCGGTGTATATTCACTTAGAAAGAGCTTAACCTCAAGCAAAGGAGATGGCTTGAACTTCTTAAGGATTATGATATGAGTCTTCACTACCACTCATGTAAATCTAACACGGTTATTGATAATTCTAGCAGGTTATCCATGGGGAGACTAGCTGATATGAATAAGGAGAAATAGGAGGTTGTGAAGGACATTCACTGTTTAGATAATCTTCGATTTTGTCTCTTGGACTCTGAGAATGGTGGTGTATTCATTCAGAAAGTGGTGTATTCGTCTCTTGATGCTGAAATCAAGGAGATACAAGTGTTAGATCCTGTGTTGATGAGGATAAAGAGTGATGTTGGTGGGAAGAAGGTGATGTGATTTAAGATTAGTGGTGATGGTACCTTATAGTACCAAGGGAGATTATGTGTTCCCGACGTCAATAGTTTGCGAGAGAGGATCTTGGCTGGGGCGCATGAGTCACATTATGTTATGTATCTTGGTTCAATGAAAATTTATCATGTCCTTAAGGAGATGTATTGGTGGAACAATATGATGAGGGATTTTGCTAATTTTTGGCCAAGTGTATGGCTTGTCAACAAGTGTAAGTTAAGAATATGAAGTCGGGGGGAGGGGGATCGTATCAAGAAATTGAGTTGCCAGAGTGGAAGTGGGAAATGATCAACATGGATTTTGTTATCAGTCTTCCTAGGTCTCAAAATCAATTTGATTTGGTTTGGGTTATCATGGATCGAATGACAAAGTTGGATCTCTTTTTGCTAGTGAGGACTAACTTATCAGCTAAGGATTATGCAAGGTTGTATCTCCATCAGATTATGAAGTTGCATTGGTTACCAGTTTCTATCATATCTGATCGTTGTATGCAATTTACATCTCATATTTTGCATTTGTTCCAGAAAGGTTTGAGGACTAAGGTTAGTCTTTGTATTTCTTGTCACCCATAGTCGGATGGGCAAGCAAAAATTACAATTCAGACGTTGGAGAACAAGTTTCGTACTTGTGTGATTGACTATGGTGGTGGTTGGGTTGAGCATTTACCTTTTGTGGAGTTTTCTTATAAGAATAGCTACCACTCTAGTATTGTGATGGAGTTTCCTTCTAGTTTGAGCTCCATTCATCTGGTGTTCCATGTTTTTTATTTTGAAGAAGTGTATGGGTGATCCATCTCAAATCGTGTCTATCAAGGATATTGTTATTTCAGATTCTTTGTCTTATGAAAAGGTCCCAATTGAGATCTTGGATCGGCAGGTTTGTTGGTTGAGAACCAAGGATGTATCTCCGATAAAGGTTCTTTAGAGTAACCACAACGTTGAAGAAGCTACTTGGTAGGCAGAAGAGAACATGAAGTCCAAGTATCCAAGCCTATTTTCTGCTCTGGAAATTCGTGTGGAAGGTATATGTTCTTCATCACATCCTTGTTTTCTAACTTAGTTAAAAGAAAGATTAATTTCATTGAATCTTTATCTTCTAACTTAGTTAAAGATCAGAATTAGGTGTAAATCGTATTTGTACTACCTTGTTCCATTATTTGAGGATGAATGATCCAAGTAGGGGAAATTGAAACTCCTCGGGCTGTAATCCTTAGAAATTTCCTTATTTTGAACTCTCTATACATCATACGACATAGGCTTACTAGTTATAGGATATGGGTATGACCTACGGGACCTAAGTCATATGTTAAGCAGTGTGTTCTTTATCATGCACTATCCTAGGTATGACTAGAGTCGATATGCATCGTAAGGAGATGATACGAGAGAGTCATGCCATTCGTATATTGGACAAAGTCTAACCCCTTTTGAATCTATCTTAGATACGGTTTGAGGGTACTTGTCATATGATGAAGGTACGACTCAGGTAAAGGATTTGTATGTGGGACAAAATTTGGTGTCCAACATTCTGATCAAGGTAAGAGCGGAGGGTACCACTCGTATCATGTGGGTAGGATTGGAGGTGTCAAACCGTACCCTCCTGTAGTGATTTTTACATATTTAAGTTGGGGTATTCTGGACATTTTCCCTCTTAACCACTTTTGATCCCACGACTTAAAAATTTTTACGACTTTATTTACCCTATTAATATCAATCAAAAATACTTTAAACACCCTTAGATCTCTCTCAAGGATCTTGGGTCAATAAAGGCTAAGGTTTTCTTTAAAGCAAATAATGAAGGCTCTAAGGGGTGGTTTATCTCCGTACTGTTTGGTATCTAAGGCATGTTACTCCTACCTCATTGTTATTTTAACTAAATTCATGCGTTAATAAATGGTTTTCATAATGCAATTGTGGGTATTATTTGGTTTTGAATTATATGTTAGGGCTTTTGGTTGTATATTGTTTCCCCAGTCTTATTTATAGTTTTCATGTTGTAATAGCGGTTTGAACATATGGTTGCATGGGAATGGTCAATTGGTACTTGGTTTTGGTTTTGGAAACTATATGCCCTTAATTTGTTTGTTAAAATGCCTATGAGAATGGTTTTGTCACATGGTTTGACTTTTATTTAAACTATCATTGTATAACTTGGTAATGGAGTCTAAATTGTTTTAAATGAATTGGAAAGGCATTGGTGTCCATGGATTTGGTTTAATTGGTAATCATGTGGGGTACATGGGAATCCCCTAAGTGTTGGCTAATGACATTGCTTGCAAGCTATAGTGGGTATAATGATACCACTACATAATGCCTTGTAATTAATACATGGAATTGGTGATTTGGTTATGTGCTAATGGTTTTAATTGAGCAATAATGGTTGGTTGTGATAGCTAACCATGAATGTGTGAGTCTAATGGACGGACACTAGAAACTCATGTTTGCCGACAGGAGGGTTGGTCAAGGTGACCATATTCTTGTGGGGTATACGGGAATCCCCTAAGTTATACTTGTATATATGTATCATGGATGGTGAAGGGTACACGGGAATACCCGACCTCTATTATATCTCTGGTTTGTGAGGCTACACATATCAGGACTGGTTTAGGGGGTAAAACTGGACCCATATAGCCCGTAATGGATTATGACGGTAAAGCTACACACTCCCAGGTAAAAGGTTTTAAATACATGCTAAACTGGTTCCCTTTCCCGACATGGATTATATATATATATATACATACATATATATATGTATGTATGTATGTGACTTCGTATGGTTATTTACTTGGTTTTAAATGTTGGAATTATTTTATCCTTACTCCTAAGTACATGATAGTGTTCACCCGCTAATCTGTCTTTGGGCGCTGTATCCCCACGCAATACAGGAACTGACCATACTACTCCTTCTCAGTAACTTAGATTCAGGGAAAACTTTGTGTCGTATTTGAGTTGTTAGCTTCCATACTCCGAAAGGCTCTATTTCCTATTATGGATATCTATACATACTTGTATTACTTTTTAGACTTTGGATTTTGGCTATCGTCGGGGGCATGTCCCGATCAGATGTTGTTTTGATTTCACATAGAGGCTTTGTGAGACTACTTTGGGTTGGCATGGGTGGTGTCGGTATTGGTGTCAAGCTTGGCATTGGTATTGGTATTGGGGCTGACTCCATTTTACTATATTTGATTTATGCTTTTTCCACCATGTTATGTTATATCATCATAATTCATCTGCAATCGGTTTTAGGGTGCTTATAATTAGGTATTGGGGGTGGTCCCCGATCTCGTTTGGGCTTGAGCCACCTGACATGACTAGGCCCTAGTTTGGGTCGTGTCATAGAGCGGAGAGCTTAGAGTTCCTGAGGCCTCAAATGCTGTTGTTGTCAATTTTTTGATGGTGATGAGGGTATGATGTGCTATAGAAATATGGCACTTTCAATACTTAAAACAAGGAAAATATGCAAGTTTCTAAGGCCTTTTTGTTATATATGATCTGTTTTGGGTATGTTTTGCAGGAAACCATGTGTTGGATGCTAAGTTTGTGAAAAAGGTGAAAAAGAATTTTTTGGCTACTTTCGATGCGATTATGGATGTTCGATATGTTTTCCAACATGATCATGATCAATGCATGTTTAAAAGTTAAAGAAAAGCTGAAAAACTAATTCCCAGCACCTAGTAAGTCAACCTATGGAACACATATATACAAAGCAGGTGCCAGGAAACCAAAATCACGAGAGCTGACTTGCTGAACTTTGTCCATCTGCAACCTGCGGTCTGCATCTGTTCCCTGTGCGAGGCCGCAGGTAATACCTGCGCCTGTGCCAAATCGCAGGTACATAGAGTAGGTGGCCACTGACCAGGTTTTCTCCTATTTTGTTGAGCTTTATTTTTAGGGTTTTCTAATGTATTATAAATACCCCTTATGTACTTTTTAGTAGGAGTTACACACTTTTGACACTCAGAAACATATTTTGATTCCAAGATCCATCTTTGATCTTGGTATTCTCTTGTATTGACTTTGATTGATTATTCAGTTTATGATTGTGAGCTTTTATTCATTTTATCATTGTGATTTCATCTATGTTTTAAATTATGAACATCATTGATAACTTCACAATCATGATCGACTAAAACCCATAGCTAGGGTTATGGAAACCATGGCGAATTGACAAAGTAGGGGAAGTGCGATAGTTGATCTAAACCAATACCTATGCATAAATTACTTAATCTTCATTATGATTGATTTCTTAATGGATGCACACATTAGGATCCCGCCTAGATCTTTCTACTTACTCCAAAAGAGGAGTAGTGACTAGGAAAAGATAAAGACAATAGTAATTTGGAGTTTAACTATCGATCCACACTTCTAGGTTCTATTTACGTAAAATGGTTAGTTTTATCTAATAACTAGAGACTCAAAAGGTATTAGTTAACTGGGATCAAGATAAGGGTTAGTAGTGTGACATCCTGAGACTCAAAAGGTAAAGGTTGAAATCCTTCTAATCGTCCAAAAGACTATAAAAGGTACATAACTTATCAATTCTGTATGCAAGGTATTGTATTGGTTAAACAACGCACGATAAGCCTATGATGTTTAGAAGCTAGGGGGAACACAATCCTAGTGTTCACCTACGACTGATTGTAACCAAATTAATGTTGTTCCTTGCTCGATATTACAACAAACAAAACCCCCCATTTACTTTTCTTGTTCTACCCATTCACCACAACTACTGGGAGTTACAAAGCCACTTGTTCACTTGGAATTCGACCCCAACCTTAATTGAGTTACTATATCTTGACAACGACTGTACCATCATCTAAAAGGAGGTATTGCTTGGACATCGTAAAGAAATCGTCATTGTTACCAGAGAACACGGTGTTGATTTATGCCTAGAAGATTGTTGCAGTTTTGTTTTGTTCTTAATTGGGCATACAACGGTGTATGCCAAGCACATGGAGTAGAGGTAAACTCTTAATCCCGATCAATCTGAATCCAGAGGGGATCCTACAAACACCTAGTAGGATGTTTCTGTAAAAAAGAGCTGATAATCCTGAAGGGATTCATGATGTTGTGCCTTCACCTAAAGAAGTGTAGGATATTGTATATCGTCGAAGGGGTGAGCTATTAGCTCAGCTGAATCTGAATAGAGGGCAAAGAAAGAAGATTAGTGAGTAAGTAGGGAAGTAGATCTTACTGAGCAGAGATAAGCAGTAGACTGCCGAGTAGCACTCGGTGGAAACTAAAATAGAGATAGAGAGGCCCGTGTTTAAGTAATACCAGCATATCAGTACATACAACCATACATAAATGATGAATAAGATCTGGGATATGTTTAGCCGACCGAGACTGGAGTCATAGTACTTCCTGTTTTTCCCCTAGGCATCAAATATGACATCATGAGTGCTATGATTCAACTCCTGAATTTGAAGGGTGTATTTGCAAGATTGTCTACCGATGATGAAAATTTTCACCTTGAAAATTTCCTTGGGATCTGCACCTCTTATACCATTCCAAGGGTAGATCAAAAATCACTTAGACTGAGGCTTTTCCCCTTCTCACTTACAAGAAAAGCATCTTTATAGTCAGGGTAATTTCCAAGAGGCTCTATTACGACTTCGAACGAGTTACGCAGACAATTCTTAAATAGGTTTTTCCCTTCATCAAGGATATTGCAGCTCAAAGATGAGATCTATAACTTCAGGCATCTAAAGTCAGATCAGGTTTAAGAAAAAATTAAGCATGGTCCAAACAATCAGTTGAAAGGTATGATCTTATCAGATATAATCTATAGAGCCATAACCATTAGTTCCAAATCCATGGCAGACGCTATCTCTGGAGGATCTTTTATGAGACAAAACTAGAAGGTAACTTTGGAGATGGTAGATCGGATTTTACTCACTAACCAAGGGTGGCAAACTCGGGAGGCTGAGAGGGAATCTGGTACATATGCTATTGGAGCCTCCTGCAACCGGAGAGTATCCGATGATATAGTAGCACAAGACATTGCATTACTAAGGACTGACTTGGGGGTGCTAGAAAAGCAGTTTGCAGTAGGGACTTCTGAGAAAGTGAATGTAATAGCATCACAAGGGTCAGCTTCCAAAGCACACAAGTAAGAATTGGAAGAGAAAACTAATTATCTGGATTGCTAGATGGCAGGTTTCTAAGCCCACGAGAAAGGAAACCAAATTTGGAAGCACTATGATAGATATCGAGACTGTAGCAAAGAGTAGGATGGTGATTAGAGGAAGAACGATGAATACAGAGAGAAGGGAGAGACACATTACACCTGGTAGACATGATGCAGAATCCAAAATGGAGGAGATGTTAGCTAAGCTTGTGAAGGTTCAAGAAAATCAGGATACCCGCCTTAAGGAGATTATGGATGATATTTTAGGGTTGACCCAGAAGGTCGAGTCATATACTATTACTATCAAGTAGTAAGAACACCAGTTTGGGAAGATGTTTGCAACTCTAAAACAGAGGTAGCCAGGTACCCTTTCGAGCAGCATAGTGCAAAATCCAAGAAATGATGGCCATGTACTTTCTATTACCACCAGGAGTGGTATCACTACTATAGATCCCCCACTACCTGCTACTAAAGATATTGATGATGAGACACCTATTATTGAGTTTTGGAAAATAAGAAGTGAGAAAGGTACAATTGATTAAGATAAAGGGTAATATTTCGGTCATTGAGTCAGAACTCAGACATATTTTGAGACCACCCCCACCTTTTACAGAGCGATAGAGGCAAAAGAAAGAGGAAGGTAAGTTCAAGCGATTTATTCAGATGCTGAGAGAATTAAGCATACCTCTTCTCGAGGCTTTAGAGAAGATGCCTAGATGCGCTAGGTTTATGAAATAATTGGTCACAAGAAAGAAATGATCAACGTTTAATGATGTTAATGTTATTTACCACTGCTGTGTTGTCACGACTAGGTCCTTGGCGCAAAAAAAGGGTGATCCCAAAGCATTCACTATATCATGCACTAATGGGTGATCCCAATTTTCCCGAGCCTTGTGTGATTTAGGAACCAACATTAATTTTTTTTCACTATCCATATTCAAATAATTGGGCTTAGACCTCTGAAACCGACTTTGATGCAGTTATTGATGGCTTCCATACAGTGAAGAAGATAGTAGGAATCTCGTTTGATATGATTGTGAGGATAGATAACTTTATATTTCCAACTGACTTTGTTATCTTAGACTATGAGGTTGACACCGAGATGCCCATTAGTTTGGAAAGATCATTTATGGCCACAGGTAGAGCTATGGTTAACATGGAAAAAGATGAGCTAAAATTTAGAGTCAACGTTGAGGAGGCAACATTTAACATCCAAAATTCAATGAAGAAGCCAATAGACATGAGGGTAGTGTTGGTGATTGATTGTATTGATAATCCTGGAGGATACTCATATAGGTATCTTAGTGAATTCTAAATAGTCAAGATACTCGTATCATTCCGCAATGCTAAATCAAGAGTTGTATGGAAGGAAACCCGTGGGCCTGTTGGTGAAGCCTGAGTTACCAACATGGTCGTGTTGTTCCACGACGTTAAGTCAAGTGTTTAGTGGAAGGCAACCCGATATACTGTAGTGTTCATGTTTTTGTTGTTGTTTTTTTCTTTTTGTAGGTTTTTAGCCTTTGGACCATACCTTGAATATGGTAAAAATTGGTACATTCATCGATTTCCATGTAAGGAGATTATGTGATCAGCTCATCTTGGTCACAAGTCCCACAGGGTAAGTTGAGTAATAAGTCAAAAATTTGAAATTTTGAGGATGAAAAATCGTAAGTTATAGACTTTAGTATTTAATTTTAATTTTGGGACCTAAAACATAGGTTGCTAGACCATAAGTATCTAGAAAAATATTGAAACGCCATGTGTGGGTTGCAGAAAAGTGGGCCAAAGATTTTGGCCCAGCATCTGTGCCTAGCACCTATGAGCCGTATATGGTACCTATGTCTCTTGCCAAGCCACATATGTGGAGCGCAAGTTGATATCGCACCTAGGGTAGTTTGTGGTATTGATTTTTAATTTAAATTTTGGGCCCACCAATATTTAAATATAACCTAAAACAGCCCCTCACCTATATAAAAACCTTCTTACCCTCATTCTATTCTTCAAAACTTCACTTTTTAATTTAAATTCAAACATCCTACTTACAATAAAAACTAACCCCATACTTAAGTAGAGGCTAAATTAATACTTATTTAAGATACCCACTTGTCTCAACACACTAAAAACAAGTTTCAACCTTAGTTTTGCTTGAGCTCTTCATTATTCTATTCCGGTTCTTCATATAAAAGGTAACTTTCTCGTCTCCTAATAGTTATGTATTGGTTTGTCTATTGTTTAAACAAGTTGATATGCTTATTTCATTGTAAAATATATAGAAACTTTTATGCTTGTATATGGGATCCTTGAAGTAACCTAAAATCATAATGTAAGGCCTTGTTTTGAACTAATATTCTAAGTTTAGGCCCTAATCGGAAGTTGAACTTGAATGAATAGAGTAATACCACGGGTTGAGCATATTGGTTTGCTTTGAAATTCATAATTCTTTATTAGTGTGTATACATTGGACTCGTTGGAATTTAGAATAAGTTATAGGGATGTGAAAATTGAGGAAAAATTCAAACTTTTCAAATTTTGAGTTTTTCTTTGACTTTTGCTATCCCTCACTTTGGTTGGAAACTGAAAATTGGTTTTTAAGGTATAAAAAGAACCTAAAGCAGTAAAGAAGATGAAGGATGCCACTTTTAGGAGATCGATAAAGTATACCGATCCTAGCAGATCAGTGGAGAAGTACTCAAGGCAGTGATGTAGAGACATTACCATTGGGGTGACACACAGGGTCATGAGAGGACAGATTCGCCAGGCTGCTCAGTTAGCTGTAGCCCAGCCAAGGATGAAGTCCATATAGATATTACCCCCACATACTCCTTCACCATATGATGATGATGAGAAAAAGGAGACAGAGTCTGAGACTACTCCACAGGTTGCTGCTTACGACCCCAATGTAAGAAAAGGTCCCACGATTCATCTGATAAGATTGATCAAAACAGTTATCTGATCCAGAGCCTATGTGATGAGTCCAGAGAGCCTGAGATACCAGGTAATGATGAGAAAGTGCCTGGAACCGCGACTGCACGATCAAGGATCATGAAGGGTCTGTCACCTTCAGGAACTTCTAGGAGATCGAGACAGCGGAAAGTAGTACCATAGACCCATTCTGAGGGGCTAGTAGTTTTTGTAGAGCCTGATGAGGGACATACAAATGATGTGAGTGTTGGTATTGAAATAGAGATAAAGGAGCAGAGAGATGCTCTAGATTCTCCTACATTGGATATGGAGACACAGGCTACTTCTTCTTCAACCTCAACTTCAACCTTAGAGTTGGTTGGTGCATCTACAGATCCTGCTCACCCATCCACTTCAACTCTTGTGATAGGTATGATTACTGTATCAAATAAGTTTTTGCAGAGTTTAGTGGATAGTCATACGACCATAATTTCTTAATTAAAGGTTATCGAGACCGAGATGAATACCCTCTTCGAGAAGATAAGATCAGGGGTTAGGATTAGATTTGAGCAAGTCGAGGCTAGATGAGAGTCTGCTTAGAGAGACACACTGTCAGAGCTACAACTGATGTTCAGCCCGGGATCGATGAGCTAGAAAGATGAGCTATATCTCGATATATAGAGATAGATGCACCAGATCTAGTTTAGATCAGTGAGGATTTTGATATCCTATGACTAGAGGTACGCTCTCTTACAAAGAGCCATGTAATAACTACTCCCTCGATTATACCCCCTGTGGTCTAACTATCACATTTATGTGTGTAGAGATATTTTTATTTCTTTGCAAGGGATGAGGAAAAGGTCCCAACAATTGGGACTAAGAGGGGTCACTTAGATGATTAGAAAAATCTTGATATGATAGAGAAGGAGGCCGTTAAAAAGGCAAGGCATGATTTTGTAGAGACTACATTCATTGACAGGAAGAAGCGCGTATCTATAGTAGAGGGTGCATCCACTAGTAATACACTACCACCATCACTTTTGCAAGTTGATATGCCCCCATCTAGAGAAGCTCCTGATTTAGGCGCCTAGTGTGTCCTAGGTATGTTCTCACTTCCTTGTGTTTTGTTTTGTTTTGGCGTATTGAGGACAGTTTCATAGTTTTTAGTTGGGGTGAGCATACCATGTCACCGCGGGTTTTTGTTGTTGTGTTTCTCCTCCTATCAGCCGTGGTATAGATGTAGAACTGGCATGTCTAGGATAATTATGTGTTGTATTGTGTTTTTCTTTGTATTTTGTTATTTTTGTGTAATTAGGAGATTTTGAATATTTAGGGTAGTTGTCATATTTTGATTGATTTTTTATACCACTCTAAAAAAAAATTATTTTAGAATTGTGTTAGTGTATATATGTGTGAACTTTGTTGATCTTGTTATGGAATTAGGACTAGGGACATGATAACCATTTTCTACAATTGAATGAACTGGATAGGTAGTAGTCGGTAATATTGACTCTGTGCTATGTGTATGTGAGATACTACCTAGTTTCCTTTGTATGTCAAATTCAGAACATGCTTGGTCAGTCTTGCCTAGGTTGAAGGATAGTTGGAAAGGAAAGGATCATAAGCCGTTCTTTTATCTTTGTCCACTTTTAGCCTAAATGACTTTCTATGAGTGAATGATATCCCTTGATCCCTACTTTGAGCCTTGTAAGCCTATTTTTCTTGTTTTCACCATTTACCTTCCCATTTGTTTTATAATTTACCTATTTTGGCTAGGTCAACCTTGGACATTTTTTACCTCAACAAGGGCAAAATTCCTAAGTTGAGAGTGGCTATCATAGGGGTGCGTAGTGTAAAATGGATATGAAAAAGGGTAAAGTAAGAAAAAGTTAGTAGGGATGGGTGTGGTTGAAAATAAAAAAGAAAAAATTATAAAATATAAAAAAAGAAAGAATAAAAGACCACACCAAACCCGAATGTGCATAAAAGAATAAAAGGGAGAAATAAGGGTGGAATAAAAAGAAAATTGTCAAGTGTATCTGCACAGTTAGTGTAGATTCAAGGAGGCTTAGTCACTTGATATATATAGATGTACCATACCAGCCCCCAAGCCTACATTATAAGCCGAGAAAAGTCCTATAGTGATCCTAACATGACTATCTGAATGTTAAGGTAGTTTAAATAAGGGCAAGCCTATGGTATTTGACATTCATTGACTGGAATATCTTTGTTTAGTGTGAGTGTCTCTTGACCATCCCTACATTGACATACATTATTTTATCTGAGTGAGTGGGACATCTTTCTTGTGAGGGCACTTAAGTCATGTTTTTAGCTATTTGCTTGTATTAGGTGGTGTAATTTGTACATATGAGTTGTTGTATGTTACTAATGTAATTGTCATAGATTGATCCCATTATGTCACTTTTTTTTGCTTCATATTTGTACAAAGTTGGTTGTGAAAACAGATATAGGAGGGGATATTGTAATTTGAACTTAATGTGATGACTAACTGCCTTGAATAGCTTAGATTCTCCTAGTTAAGCATCGTTTTTCTTTTTGTGTTTTTGTTGCCTGAGGACATACAAAAGTCCTAAGTTGAGGGTGTTGATGTGCTATAGAAATATAGTAGAGTATAATAGCTACCCCTAATAGTTTGATACCTTTGGGTTCACCAGTCGTAGTTGATGCCAACATTGATTTGACTTCCTCGGTAAGAGTCGAGGACATGAGAGTAGAGATTTGGGTGACATCTGAGACCCTTGTAGCTAATGAGACCACATCCAGTGCTTAGAGCTCTATAATTATGTTCTTTCCCCTTCATTTTTTTATTATGTGTATCACGAGGACACTCTAGTTCTCTATGTTAGGGGTAGGGGTGTACCACTACTCAAGGGTTTTTCTGTTACCGTATTTATTTTCTCCTGAGTGTGTTATCATATTAGAATTAATATGTTTAGTTTTATATTTTTTTGATGTGTTTTGTTGTGTTTAATTATAAGAAAAATAGGGGAATCATAGTGCAGTTATGTTTTGAATGTATGATGATTTTTATTTTTGATGTTTAAAGGATACCCCTACTAAAAATTCATTTTAGACGGTGTGTTTAATATTTATTAAATTGTGACTATTTTTGGATCTTTCTATGGCATCAGTATTATAGGAAGAATAACCATAGCTTAGCAATGCATACATGACTAGGTAGTAGTTTAAAATGCAACTATGTGTTATGTGTGTCTGAGGTGCTTACTTAGTTCAACTTTATGTGTGCTATCCATAACTTGCTTAGTTAGTCTTGTCTAGGCTGTAGGATAGTTAGTTAAGGTATCATAGACCATTTTTGAATAAGTCCGCTTTTAGTCTAAAATGACCGATTAAATAGAATTAGTATCCCTTGAACTTGAGTTTGAGCCTTAATTGCTCTATTTGCTTAATTAGCCTATTCACCTTCCCATGTCAACTTATAATGAACCTATTTTGTCCTTGGTCGCATCTTGGACACTATGTACCTCATCTCAAGCAAGTCGCTTAAGTTGAGAGTGGCTATCAAAGGGGTGTGTAGTGTAGTTTAAGTATGAATAATAAGTTAGCAAAAGAAAATAAAAAAGGATTCAAGTGTGATAAAAAAGAAAAAAGAGAAATAATGGAGCAACCACTAGTGAAATATGTGAACTAAGGGAGATAATGCAAAATGTTTTAGCAGAGGTAGGAATGATGGTTAGAGAAGTATCAACCCCCAAGGGATTGGATCAACCAGTAATGAAAATAAGGGATAAATTGGCTTCTACAAGTGAAAATCAAAAGGGTAAATCTCCTGAAATTGTTTAAGAAAGGAAAGGCTTAAATGATACACCTAGGCAGTTTGATGAAAGGTTACAAAGGGAGAAAAGTACAGGTAGTTACAACAATCATCATTTTCAAGTCTTAAGTTGGTCAAGATTTGAATTCTTAAAGTGTTTAGGAGAATATTAAAGGTCATGTTTGTTCAAGGTGGAGCAATTTTTCAATATCGAAATTGTTCCCATGGATGAGAAGGTAAATGTTGTATCTTGCATTTTTAGGGTGAAGCTATCTAGCTACACTTAGCTTTCATGAAGTATAGATAGTACTTATATCCTCCAAAATGGAGTGAGTATGCTATCACTTTAATTGAAATATTTGGGCCAAACTATGATGATACCATGGAAGAAATAAAGAAGGTGAAGCAAATAGGATCTGTGAAGGATTATCAGGCTATATTTGGAAGAAATCTAACTAGAGTCAAACTATCATAAGAGAATGCAATAAGCTATTATCTTGGGTGTCAAAGAATGAGCTAAATATGGCAGTAAATATAGAAAATGCAAGGACCTTATCTCAAGCGTACCAATCAGCAAGGATGCAAGAGGCATATTTTAAGGCTATAAAGCAGCTTGTTCAGAATTTCAGTCATAATAAGAGGTATGAATGAAAGGTCACAAAGGGAAAAAAGTATAGGTAGTTACAAAAATCATCATTTTGAATTCTCAAGGTGGTTGAGATTGGAATTCTTAAAGTTTTAGGAGAGGATTTGAGGTCATGGTTGTTCAAGGTAGAATAATTTTTAATATGAAAAATATTCCCATGGATAAGAGGGTAAATATTGCATCCATGCAATTTTAGGGTGAATGTGGTCGCATCAACATTGAAAGGGTCAATGGAAGGAATTTGAGTCCTTAATAAAGGAATGAGATGACGTCCAAAGGGAAATGTTACTTCTATAATGAGAAGTAGGTATTTGGTCACAAGTGCCAAAACTTAAAGCAGTTGTATTTAATTGAGGTGGTAGAGCATGAAAAAGTAGAAAGTGAACATTAAAAAGAACTAGTAAATAATAAAAATAAATAGATAGAACTGATTAGGCCGTTAATTGAATAGAGAAATATTTGTTCATGCCCTTAATAGTTCATTAGGATTCAGGATATTAAGAGTAAATGGTTACTATTCAAGGAAACCTCTTTGCATTTTAGTCTAAATGGGAAGTTCACATAATTTTATTTATCCTAAGGTGGTGAAGGAGATAGTATGCCAAGTGACATCTACTATTCCTTAGGCAGTGACTGCAGCTAATGGTAATGACATGCAAGTGAGCAAGCTATGAAGGCTCTCTTAGTTGTTACAAGGGGTGGTGTTTTCAACAAAAAATTTTCTCTTACTATTAGGATCTTGTGGAGTGGTCTTAGGGGTGCAGTGGCTATTAACTCTAGAAGATATCAAGAAAAATATTAGAAATCTTAACCATGGAGTTTTGGTACAAAGAAGGAATGCATATTCTTAAAAGAGTAGGCAGACAAATTAAAATCAAAGGAGCTAGAAAGTAGTCTAAGATATCAGATATATACTCTCATCTATGCAAGCTTCAAATTGTGCCTTCTACTATTAGTGAATTGCAAAGGCATTCAGTTGATACTAAGGAAAGATTGAGGGTGATCCTATATTGATGAGTCTCTTACATAAGCATAAGACCTTGTTTGAAGAACCCCAACACTTGTCTCCATATAGGGGAATCTTTGATCATAGAATAATGTTGTACAATAATACTGAGCCTATAAAAAAGAGGCCTTACAGATATCCTTCTGTCAAAAAGGATAATTGAGGGATTGGTTTAGTAGATATTGGATCAAGGGATGGTGCAACCTAGTTGTAGTCCATTTGCAGCTTCAGTAGTGTTGGTTGACAAGAATGATGGTACACGGAGGTTGTGTGTTAATTATATAAATTTAAACAAACAAATTGTCAAGAACTGGTTTCCAATTCCAGTTGTTGAAGACTTGTTAGATGATCTTGTAGGGTTTGTAATCTTTTCTAATATTGACCTTAGATCTGGTTATCACCAGTTAAGGATAGCAATTGATGATATACCTAAAATTTCTTTCATAACTCATTCAAAGCATTTTGAATTTATGGTTATGCCTTTTGGGTTGTCAAATGCACCTTCTTTATTTTAGGGATTGTATTCAAGCACTTTCTTAGGAAGTATGTTTCTTTTTTTATGACGTATTAATATACAACAAAAGTATAAATGAGCATCTAGAGAACTTGAGTTTTATTTTTGAGGCTATTCAACATCTCTATCTATTTGCAAAGCATTCTAAATGTTTTTTTGGAGTAAAAAGAATTCGAGTATCTTGGTTATTTCATCACTCAATAGGAAGTATCTACAGACCCTCTAACGATTCCTGCTGTAATAGATTAACCCACTCCAATAACTCTTAAATAGTTGAGATATTTTTTGAGATTAGCTGGATATTATAGAAGGATTATTCAGGGGGTTGGGACTTTGTCTAAACCTTTAAATGATCTCTTGAAGAAGAAAAAGTCCAGTGGAATGATGAAGCTTCTAGGGAACTTACACAACTCAAGGATGCATTGACAAGAGCACCTGTACTAATGCAAGAAGTTTACCCCATCGTATTTATTAGTGAAGGACTTTCACCTGCATATGCAACATTATCAGTTTATGATAGAGAACTACTTACTATTGTACATGATGTAACATAGTGGGCATATTATCTGTTAAATCAGGAATTTTCCATCAGAACAAGTCAAAAGGTCATAAAGTATTTATTGGAGCAAAAACTACATACTAATTCATACTTTTTGTGGTTTGCAAAACTCATAACTTTTGATTATGCCATTATATATTAAAAGAGATGGAAAATAAGTTTGTTGATGTCTTTTCTAGGGTGCAGGATACTGAATTAATAAATTTCATACTCTCTAATATTGGTTTTGATCTTCCACAAGCTATAGCACCCGCTAGGAAGGTGATATTACTTTGGAGCTTTTAACTATAGAGCTTTTGGCAAATTGAAATTACCATAAAAAGCTTGGCATTATAATCAACTCAGAAGGAAAGGAAAATTGGTGGGGGGGAAATTTTCTTGTCATCATAATCAACTTAGAAGGAAAGGAAAATTGGTGGTGGGAAATGTACCTCAACTTTGATACGACATTATTTACTTTTGTCATTCATTTTATCAAGGAGTACATTTAGGTGTAGAAGCTACTCTTAAGAGACTATTAATTCTTTTCTAGTAGAGTTCAGTTGCATATTTCCTCAATATATAACCCTCAGTCTGATGGTCAAACTAAAGTACTGAATAGAATCTTATAGTCTTACTTTAGATGTTTTTGCAGTGAAGAACCTCATAATTGGTTCTCTTACCTGGCTATGGTCAAATATACGTGTAATACTTGTTTCCATATATGTTATTCAAACCACTCTCGATGAGGCACTTAATGAAATGCCACCTTTATTACATTTACCTTATTTACTTGGTGAATTATCTTCTATTGAGGTTTATGTTACTTTGCTTAATAGAGTGAAGAAGTTAGACCTATTAAAGCACAACCTGAGGAGGGCTCAATTGAGAATAAAAAAACATGTAGATTTACATAGAAGTGATAGAGTTTTTCAGGTGAGTGAATGGGTGTATTTAAAGATCCATCCCTATAAACAAACTACTATTTTGGGGTATTCCTTCCGTAAGTTAGCTTCCAAGTACTATAGGCCATTTCAAATTTTAGAGAAACTCTTGGTTTTCCTAATACTATTAAGAACTATCCTAGAGTCCATTTGTCATTATTAAAGAAGTTTTTTAGATTTCCTACATAAATTTCACTACCCCCTGTCCTTGAAATTGCTCACACTCTTCGTCCTAGTCCTAAAAGTATTCTTTAGAGGAGAATGGAAAGAAAGGTGGAAAAGTTATGGCACAAGTTATAGTCAAATGGGAAGGCTTTCCTACTGATGATGCTAGCTAGGAGTTCTATCAGGCCTTGAAAGTCAGATTTCCTTATTTTGATCCCTAAGGACAAGGATATCTTTTCAGAAGGGAGTATTATTACACTAATTAGCTAATCATAATAAGAAATTGTTATGTCAGAAAATTCTATTATAATTGACATTTAGTTAGCGTAACTAGTTACTGTTATTACCATTACATTGAGTTACATTGAGGGAAAACTTAGCCTACCTGGATGCCAAAGAAAGCTCGAAGAATCTACTAAATTATCGATTTTCCCTTCTAGGTAGCTTTCTCAAGATGTCACTCAATAAAAATCACAATATACTCATCAACATGGGAATAATGATACCCGTATTTCACCATTGTGCGTCGAATCCAAAAATACTCATAAATTTTATGTGGGTCTCATTTACGAAAACTATGTTTCCGAGGCCAACCCAATGTTTGCTTATGCTTGAGGTGTAATTACCCTAAAAAATGGGTGAAATTCAAGCTGCATTGGTATTAAAATCAAGACACCAAGTCTTATGGATTTTAGGAAATAAAAGGGAAAATAAGCCATAGAATTGAAGTAATCTTACCTCAAATTTGAAGGAAAAATCACATAATTAATCGTTACCCAAGATCCCAAATCACTCCCAAGGCTATCCCTAAGTTTTCCCACTCCTTAGGGTTTAAGTCTCTTGACAATGGATTAGAAATGGGAAAAGGGGATACAAAAGAAGGTATTTATACCTATCCCATATACACAGGTATTGCAATTATAACCTATCAATCGCAATCGCGGTACCTAGACTCAGGGGACAGAAGTCGTTATTGCAATATATATCATGATCGCAATGCTTTTGCATCTACCAAGGTGAGTCACTTTTGTGACTTTAAATGTTGCCATCACGACACTTATTGGATTTTCCTGATCACAAGTGTGATCCTTCATTCGCCAATCGCGGGTGCACCAGTAACAACTGAGACTTGAAAATTTCCAAGTCTCTGCCAGCCCCTCAGGATTCATCTGAAATCTCATATATGAAAAAATACTATGCTACGCTATCAAATTTTACGTTCCAAACTCAATGGCATAGTCAAATTTCCATTTGAGGTTGTTATAAACAAAAAATGGGTCCCAAAACTAACATACAATTTTCTAAACTTTTGACTAATAGATAGAAATTAGCTCGAGTGCCTCGGGACATGAACCCAAGGTCCACCTAGCCTAAAATTGAAATTCCAAAGCTACTAGGATAGTCTAAATTGACATAAGAGGTCGTCTTACTAAAAATTTTGCCCGATAGCCAATTTGAACCAGCGAAGACTTCAACATAGGAAATTGGCTCTAAAAAACAAATGAACTGCCTGGTAACCAAACTGTTAGTTATAGTAAGTCATAAATGACTTAGGGAAGCTATAAGAAATATCTAACATAAAAAATAAGCAGAATTAAGGAAATGACCTAAAGGGTCATGATAGTTCGTGAGGGCAAAGCTCCGTGATAAAGGCATTTTGGATCGATTTTTGGCATTTGAGGTAGGTTATGTATTAACTTTATTCAAAATCAGTTGGGCAGTTAATATTGTTACAAAATAATATTAAGGGTATGGGAACGAATCATGAAATGGATATATTATCGTGTTGTGCACGTGTAGAAACCTATATCGTTTTTATTTGTTGGTTTTGAGTCATTAATTTCTATGTGTGACCATGTGGGATTTTATATGATGTTATTGGCCTTATGTATTTATATTTAGTGGTATCTTTCTAGTGAAATATCCCAAAGTGGAATTTATATGGTATCAATGACATATTTTTGTGTATATTACCCTATTGTCATATGGATTACTGTAAATTCATAAGTAGTTGGCATATTGAGTTGATTTCTGGCTCACATGGTTGGTATATTGGTTGCATTTGGAAATTCACATTCTGGTTGGTTGTGAGCATTGTATCCTCATGTTATATATACTTGTAAAATATTGATACCACTGTGGAAATACTAGAAACACTAGCTTCGTGTTATCTCTATAAACCCTCTGCCAAGGTAAATGCCAAAAAGGAGTTATGGATATTGGTATTGGATATTGGATTTTATATGAGTTGAAAAACCCTCATGGTTCCTACCTCGAGAGCACAAATCAGTAGGTGTATACAAAGGTTGTGCGACAACCTCGTGCTCTCACCACATCACCATTATCTTCATTACATTTCATGTAGGTATTATGTTCATTCTATATTGTATTATCATCTTTATATGATATCTATCTATGCGAACTTTTTTTCTTACTTGTATCTATGTACCTATGTTTCTTTCTCACGTTTGCATGTGGTATATGTGAATATTATAGAAATGCGAGTAAAGACAGTATGGGCTACCATTTGGGATATTCTCTGATTGCAGGTAATGTGCCCATAGTGTGTATTTTGTATGCTTTCTTTTCTACTTTGCTCAGTCGGCCTATGATACCTATTGAGTACAAGCAGGTTGTGCTCACGTTTAATACACCCTTTTGATGCATATCCAGGTACTAGTGCATCGCACAGTAGACATTCAAGTAGTATCTAGAATATATTCGAGGTAGCATTCGCTCTATGCTTTCGGAGATGATATACTACCTCTTCCTATCTATTTTATGTCCTTTTTGTATTTAGAAATAGACTATGATATATTTGGTCTATTATTTTACCTTTTGACTTTAGAGATGTATTGAGTAGTTCTAACACTGTGACACCAGATTCTAGGAGTCTTATGGTATTATGGTTATGTATTTTTTGCGCTTATTAAAATCGAGTATTGTTTGGCTTCGTTCTAGAAGCCTTACCTTGGATTTTGTGTTAATTTTCCCTTTATGTATTAGTTTGGATGATAGACTTACATGACAAGTCTTGTCACAATAAGTGTCATCATGACCCTTAGGTTTTAGATCGTGACGTAGAACCATTTTGTACTACAAAACCATCTTCATCCAATTCCGTGAGAAGGACTCCTCACCTAGTAAGTATATGCACTTCCTTTACAAGTTCCTTCTTATCTATGTTGGTAACACTCCCTATACAAAACCTTCTAAAAGAATCAGAAACAATATTTGCCTTACCTGGATGGTACAACAAACTCATAGCATATTCTTTAAGAAGCGCAAGCCATCTCCTTTATAAAAGATTTAACTCCTTCATAAATAAGAAGTTTTACATCTCTTATGATATGTAAAGACATCAATATTCTCACTAATAACTTAAGATCATAAGTAGTATATTTATTCTCATGAACCTTAAGTTGTCTAGAATAATATGTAAGCCACTTACCATTTTACATCAAAATGCAACCAAGTCTATATCAAGATTCATCGCAATACATTAAAAAGCCATATGTACCCTCAGGAAGGGTCAAAATTGGGGTAGAAGTAAGCAGAGCCTTCAACTATTGAAAACTTTTCTCATGATATTTTAACCACTAAAATCTTACCTACTTTAGAGTCATTCGAGTCAGTAGGTCTGAAATGGAAGAGAACTCCTCTAAGAACCTCCTAGAATAACCCATTAAGCCCAAGAAAATCCTAATAGCTGACAGAGTTATCGGTCTAGGCAAACTTTTAACTGCCTTAATCTTATGGGAGTCAACTTATATTCCCTCACCAAAAATAATATTACAAAGGAAATCAACTAACTTCAACCAAATTTCATACATAGAAAACTTTGCTTACAATCGTCTATCTTTAAGAGACTGAAGAATAATTCTATAATGGTAGCATGATCATTCACACTAATGGAGTAAATCAGGACATCATCTATAAACATAATGATGAAAATGTCAAAATACTATTTGAACACTCTATTCATGATGTCTATAAAAGTCGTAGAAGCATCGGTTAATCCAAAAGATATGAAAATGAATTCATAGTGACCTTATCAAGTTTGAAAAGTTGTCTTTGGGATGTCATATTCTCTAATTTTTAGTTGATGGTATCCAAACCTTAGGTCAATCTTATAAATACGAGTGGCACCCTAAAGTTTGTTGAAAAAGTTATCAGTCCTAGGAATATGATACTTATTTTTTATTATGACTACGTTCAACTAGCGGTAATCAATTCATATTCTAAATGAGCTGTCTTTCTTACACACAAAGAGGACTGGACGATCCTGGGGAAATACTAAGCTTGATAAACCCCTTTATCTAAGAAATCTTTCATATGCTCTTTTAACTCTATCAACTCAATTAGGGTCATTCTATATGGCGAAATAGATATAGGCTGCTAATCAGAAAGGACATCTATCCCAAAGTATTTTTCCCTATCGAAAGGGACTTTTTGAAGATCTTCAGAGATGACATTTTAGAACTCACAGACTAAAGGGTCGGTGTTTTGGAAGTAGAATCCTTAATATCACCAAGTGGTAGATATATCCCTTGGAAATTATTTTTCTGGCTTCGGGATATGAGATGAAATGACTTTTAGGTACACCAAGACTACATTTCCACTCTAGGACTAGTTTATTTGGGAATTGGAATTTAATAGATTTGGTTCTATAATCAATTGAAAAATAAAATGAATACAACCAATCCATATCTAGAATAATATCGACGGATAACATATCTAATTCTACTAAATTAGATGTGGTGTCTTATTTTTGCCATAAATCGGATAACTTCGATAAATTCTTTTAGATACTACATATTCTTCAATTATAGTGGAAATAGTAAAGCGGTCTAGGAGTTATTTGGGATTGACTCAAGTTTACAGCACATAAGGAGTGACAAAGGATAACATATCTCCAGGATCTAAAATTGTATACATGACAAGAAAGAGAAATTTTAACATACCAGTAACTATATTGGGGGAGTTCTCATAATCCTGACAATTAGAGAAGGCATAAAAATGATTTTGACTATCACTTGTACCTAAAGTGGTGCCTTTCTAAAAGTTTTGACCTGCTGAAATAAATGATGAAGTAGCCTGGGGTCTATTTACCCTATTTACCTACCTGGTATAGGGACACTTCTTAACCCTGTGAAATATCTATCCACACCTATATAGAAACCTTCCCTACCATATAAACATTCTCTAGGATAAGTCTTCCTATACTTGTTAAAAGTAGGATAAGTAGTGTACTGCCTAAAACACTATCCTGTGAATGATATCCCTGCATCTTAAACTATTAGTCATACCTAATCCTAGGTGAAGGGGTATTGGATAAAGACAAGGATAGCCTGGATGACTTCTTCTGAAAGAATGATCGATTTCCATTATTAGCCTTAGGCTGACTGAACTCATAACCCGATGTTTTGGTTTTTTGTTATGAAAATCCTCCCTATCCTTCAACTTGACATCTTCAACCTTCTGAACATGGTTCATGAGCCTGATAATATTATATATCTGATCAACATAGCTATTTCCCCCTCCTTATCTAAAATGAATCCAAGTCCATGAACGAACATAATTATCATGCTCCTCATATGAATAAGCATATCCGGAGCATAGAAAGATAGCTAGGTGAAATTAAGGCCATAATCTCTAATGATCATAGAACCTTTCTCCAAAGTAAGAAACTCTCAGGTCCTTGCCTCCCTCAACTCTCAAGGAAAGAACTCCCCCAAGAAAATTTCCTCAAACATAGTCCAATCAGGGGGTACAACACCCTTACCCAATTTTTTTCTACTAATAAAAGCACGGTCCAGCAATATATCTGAGTTGTTAAGTAACAAAATCAATACTCTCAACATCATTCACATTCATTAAGTGAAGAATTCTCTAGAATTCTTCGATAAAATTCTCTTCATCGTTACCCATCTTATCCCTAAAGTTAGGGGAATTCATCTCGAGAAACTCAATGATCTTGATAGTGTCTGGAACACCCTAAGGAGTTATAAGCATTTCTTTCTAATGATCAAATTAGTTTGTCATAACTTGAGTAAGCATTTGGATCAAATTACGAAATTCATCATAGTTATACCTACCTGAGGTGACACTGGCTCCACCTGAAGGTTTTTATTCCTAACTTGTCATGGGCATCGAACCACTCAGTGTAGAGGTAAAGATAAAATAACCAAGTCAGGGTATAGATAAACTTGAAGTAGCCCATCATCGTTGTGCGTAATAAGTAAATGAATTTAAATAATAACATAAAATAAAGAATAAACACATACAGTCATAACAACAAAATTGGATCCTATACGCCAATTGGCGTAGAACATAAACAACTCATCACAGACTCCCATACTTCCGCAGAGTACCCTCAATATAGAATAAAGCAACTATTCATCACTTACAATTAACCAACTCGTTATTTAACCATCATTCCACAATTTACCAACATATAGCAACCTTATCATAGTTTATACACTAGTCACCATTAATCTACTATCTATCTCTAATCACTAATTAATTTATCGGCTAGTTATCATATATTTAATAGTCATTATTTATCGGCTGAGCATAATTTTTCAACTAGTCATTTTACCACTACAGTCCATATATGTCATGCCACATTTAACCATTTCCTTATTTTTCAACTTAACCAAATTTCTACTTTCAATCTCACACCCCGATATCATTAATCATAATAAGTATATCATCATAGCATAATGTGCGTATCCGAAATTGAACTGGTAAATATAGTAAATAGCCAAACTTGAACTGGTAAATAATCAATAGCCAAATCCGAACTGGTAAATATATTCAATAGTCGGACTTGAACTGGTAATATTCAATAGTGCCATAATCATCCTCCAGACTTGAACCGACCATATGTAATCAATTACATAATCATTTTCCAGACTCGAACCGTGTATATATGATCAATAACATAGTCATCTTATGGACTCCAATTAGGTATATACATATAATCAACATCATGAATAGCATCATCAATGGCATAAATAATAGAATAATCAATAATTGTCAACCCTCACATTAACCAACATAACCATCAATTATCAAAATTTCTCAATATTGTATCAATACATATTTCCAAGAGTCTAATAAGCGTAAAAGGTTTACAAGGGAACTAATAATCAATCTTGACTTAATGTGGGTCATAGAACCCACTTCTAAATCCCCAATTCACATTCTGAGTCAAGTCCTACCTCAGAATACACTAAGGTATCTAAATCCACTCTTAGATGTATACCAAGCTACAATTTGTCCTAAGGTAGAGATCTTTTCCAAAACACATTAACTAAGTCTAATGGAAACTAAGGCAACCCTCATTAGTGTAAGAAACTAATGCCAAACTAACCCTAAGCGTGTTTAACTAGATAATTTTACTTAATATTGAGCAATCTAAGGCATTCCCATGCTAAACACAAGTAATGAAGTCCAATTCACCTATGGCAAAAGGAAACAAGCTAAGTATTTGAACTCTACGGTTTTAATATGGCCTAAATGGTCCAACTAACCCAAGTCTTGCATTTCATCAATCCAACACCAAAAACTCATCCCAAATCTAACACACTATCATAAGAATACTATAAAATAGCTCAATATAATAAGATATAATCCTAGCCTACCTCGACACCGAAGAAAGTTCAACGAACCGCTAAAGCACCATTTTTCCCTTTCAAGAAGCCTTCTAAAGATGCCAAGATATCACAAGCACATTCTACTCATCAGTACAAGAATAACGTTACCTATATTGCACCATTGTGCTTTGGATCCAAATATCATACCAAAACCTCATGTGGTTTCTACTTACGAAAATCATATTTTCAAAACCAACCCAACATAATATCAAGCTCAATGAATCATTACCCTCATAAATGGGTTAAAACCGAGATAATTTGGGGCTAAAATCAAGACCTAAAGGATATAAGGTTTGAGCAATAAATCAAGAAATTTCACCAAAAAAAGAGTAAATTCTTACATAAAATTGGAAGATAATCACGAAAATAAATGTTACTCTATCTTTCCAATCACCAATAACCTTCAATTTAAAGCTCTCACATTATTTAGGGTTCTTAGCTCTCAAGGGAATGATGAAGAATGGCCCAAAATCGCGGAAATGGGGACATTTTAAACCTAGTCCAGGTCCTCAGCAAAAACGATCATGCCATTTAAGCCTACTTAGGCTTGTCGCGATCGCGACATATCCACCATGATTACCGAATCTCAATGTCTTCTAAGGGAATGGAGATCATGAATCTTGGCTTACGATAGCAATAGCACCAGATAACAGTTGAAACTTTGAAATTCTTCCAAGTTTCTGTCAAACCCTCGGAATTCATCCGGAATCCTATATACATAAATAAACTATGAAACCACACCAAAATCAATGTTCTAGACATGATAGTGAACTTAGATTTTCCATCTGAGGTCATTTTGATGAAATATGGATCCCACACCCATATTTATAATTTCTTAAATTTTCGATCAATAGGTCAAAATGAGTTTGGGTCCCTCGGGACCTAAACCAAAGGTCTACCTACCTTGAAATAGATATTATGGAGCTTCTGGCACAGTCAAAATTTTCGTACGAGATCGTTTTACTAACGTTTTTCCCAGTGGCCAGTTGGAACTAGCAAAGACTTTTAGAAAGAGAATTAGCTCTAAAAACAGATGAATAGCCCGATAACCGAACTGTCATCCCAAGCAAGTCATAAATGACTTAGGGCAGCTATGGAAAATATCTAACAACAAAAATAACCAAAAATATAGAAAATGATCTGAAGTGTCATTAAAATATCCACTACTAAAGAAACTTTCATCCCTAAAATTTAAAGATTTGGATGTACCTGAAGTCTCGAACAGGAGAGGATATTGGGCCCGCATCTTATTCTCAATCTCCCAAGTGGCCTCGTCCACTAGGCGATGAATCCACCAAATCTTAACTATAGGAATCTCCCTAGTGTGAAACCATCAGACGTCTCTAGCCATAATGAGCAATGCTTATCTAACTTGACTGAGTTCCTTCTATGCCACTGTGAAAAATCAGGAATATATCAACGCAACATAGAAACATAGAAGACTAGATGAACAACAAAATTTTTTTAAGGTAGATCTAACTCATAAGCTACCTCACCAACTGCATAAAGAATCTCAAAAGGCTCAATATATCTAAGACTGAGCTTTCCCTTCTTCTCGAACACCATCACACCCTTCATAGGCAATACACAAAAGAATACATGATCACCAACTCCAAATATCAAGGCATGAATCCTATAATTTGCATAGGCCTTCTGTATACTATGAGTTGCTCTCAACCTATCCTAAATCACCCTGACTCTATCCAACAACTCCTAAAGAAAATTACTACCACATGGCCTAACCTCAAAAGTCTCAAACCATCTAACCAGGGAACGATATCTCTTACCATACAAAGCCTCAAAAGGCGCCATCTCAATACTCGAATGATAACTATTATTATATATAAACTCTGCCAAGGCTAAATGGTACTCCTATTGGCCTCCAAAATCCATAAAACAGGCTCACAACATTTCTTTAAGAACCTAAATAGTCTTCTCAGACTGGCCATCTGTCTGCGGATGAAAGGTTGTATAAGATCCACTTGAGTGCCCAACTCCTCCTAAAACGCTCTTCAAAACCTCAAAATGAACTCAAAATCATAGCCTAAAATAATAGAAATGGGCACACCATGCAAGCAGATAATCTCTCAAACATAGATTTGAGCTAATCTCTCAGTACTGAAGGACATTTGGATAGGGATAAAATGTGTTGACTTGGTCAAATGATCTACAATGACCTAAATACCATTGGAACCATAGGAAGAGAGAGGTAAACCACTAGCAATGGGAAATCTCTAAATAAATCCACCAGGTCGCTGATGCTCGACCTTTACCTGCTGACAACATAGGCAACGAGCTACAAAGTCCACCATTTCTTTATTCAGACCACTCTACCAATAATGTCATCTTAAATCTCTATACATTTTAATTGTTCCAGAATGAATAAAATATCTAGAGTTATAGGCCTTTTGAAAAATCAACTAAATTAAGTCATCAATCCTTAAAATAAAAATCCAACTGTAACACCCCGAGTCTACACCCTAGACCTCACATGGTGATTACGATCTCGGAGGATAACAAGCTAACCCATGACTGGTACCTGCTGTGAGCACTAAATAATAATACTAAAAATATACGTGGAAGTATAATTGAAAATTCCATAATTTCTCAAAATACTGAAATAATAACTGAGTGTACTGATAATAATGTTTGAAAACTAAATAACTGACTGTTCTAGTCTGAAAACCTCTAACTATCTTAATATGAAGTTGATGGGACAAGTTCCCAACTAACTCTGACTACTGAACATACTAATCTGCTGAAATGCTAAAATAAAATATATCCTCGATGGACGAGGACTCACAACTATAACTGCTACTAATAGCCTGAGCTACTAAGTATGGTCAGGAACCTGAGCATCCAAACCTATGATATGAGACATTATAGCACAAAGAAAGAGTATGTGTTACTATATAGAATGTATTGGTATACTAAGAGAGGTAGGCTAATATACATGGGTTCATATGCATAAGATGATAACTGATTGAATGAACATCGTGAAGTAAATGGATGAGAGTACATGCAAAACTATAACTACTAAACATGTTAAATATGCAATACTACGCGTATAACATCTATCTAAATTAGACTGAAACTGAAGTACTGAATTCTAGTAATTGAATATTGGTAACGAAAACTTTTTACTGATACTAAAGTACTGAATTCTGATTAGTGTGTAACTGATAACTGATAGCCATGGTTCTATAGAACTGTCTGAGTTCTTTAATAAACATTGAGACTGAAATTAAAATTGTAGAATTTATCATTTAACCGACATACCGCAATTATAGAATGAGTTAGGGTCTAACTTGTGACCCCAGTTCAAAGAGTGTTAGCACCTTGCCATCGGATATTAACAATTCTGGGTCAACCCTAATCTGGAAAGAAGACTCATGAAATATATATATACTTGTGTCAACCCTAGTCTGGCAGGTGGACCTCTTACCCTACGCTGGCTACGTAGTTCTGTAACACAAGGACTGCTACGAAGGGTCAAACCCTCTGTTGGAAGGAATTCCCCCATCCTAGGGTTTGCTCGGTGCTAAATCCTACTCCCAAATGAATCGACACTAAACTGATCACTAGACTGTACTAGGCTTGACTGAACTGACACTGATCGTGTTGACTGATTGAACTGAACTGAGTTCTGCTAACTAACTGAGTACTACTGTTCTTGACCTTTACTAGAATGATTCTATAACTACTTCAACTAAGTAAACAACTAGATTTCAGGTAATAAATACCCCCAGAACTCGATAGCATAATGGATAAACCATAGCAAATCTTGAAAGCATAACAATAGTCAATTATTCACAATTCATTCATTGAGATATTTTGTCAAACACTTGGAGGTCATGGACCTGTACATGATTGAGAATACATGCTAACATGTCATGATTTCACAATTCATTTCACATGGACATTCTATCAAATAGTTAGGGAGCATAATTAATCCACATGATATTGAACAACACATAAGCGACAAGACTACAACTTAAACTTGAAAATTCAAGGGTTTTGACATGAAAGATTCATAATTCAATACACATGCTAACATAATTTCATGGAACTCATAAAAGATCTTAACTTGAAATCCATACAACAACTCAAACATGGGCATAAGTTAATTCATAACATGGAAATCATAATTCAAATTTTTGAAAAAGTTTTTTGAACTCTAAAGGTGGAAGGAGACCTAAGGATAAACACCTAACATACCTTGATTGTTGACTTCATAGGAATGATGGTAAATTCATGGGACTCGATCTTGATCTTGATGAAACTAGGGCTTGTTCTTGAGAGGATTTGTGAATAATGAATGTATTTTGCCCCTTTAGATCCTTAATTTCATGTTTTAGCTGAATTGGGTGAGGGAAAAAGGACCTAAATGCCCTTGAAAAGTCAGAATTCAATACACAAAAACTGCCCAATGATGCAATAGGCGACGCAACGCATCGATAGAGTCAATGCAATCACCGGCGCATCATAAAATGGTGTCAACGTGATAGCCAACATGACACATCAAGATTGCATTGGCTTGTTGTGTTGGCCATCCAAACACAGCCCAAACGAAGTCCAAAAATTTTGAAACTCACCCAACATGACCTATTGATATTTCTGGTCATGAATCAATTAAAAAATTTACAATCTAAGGCTGGAAATATTATAAATGATGCCATTGATATAACAAGGCCAAAAATGAGACTAAGTTCAATACTCAGCAGAAATTTTCTAAGCCTGGGACCTCTTTTGACATGCTATATAGGACTTAAATGACTAGGACTTTGCGGGGTCTTATAACAGCTATCTAATCTCAAAACACCCTCAGAATCTATGGTGTTCCTCTAAGACTAACCACTTAACACCTGATCGAGAAGGAAGGAAAGCTTACGTTTCTCAAACTGATGATCTTGAATCTACTCAAACAAAGAGGACCTCACCTCCATACAAGCTAAAATCCTCCTGGGATCTGAAATATCAAGGCAGACCATAAGTTGGATAATGACTAAATGTCGCATGCGAAGGTCCTCTTAGAGACTAAAATAAAAGACCAAGATACCCATACTCACTACCTTTTGACTCAAGGCATCTGCTACCATATTACCTTGCTTGGAAGTAACAAGATCAAGATATCATATCCTTAAGTAACTCCATCCATCTATGTTGACTAACGTTAAGCTCCGTCTGGGTCATAAGACATAACCGCAATGATCGTTGAAAATCTCATAACACACACCATACAGATAATGCCTCCAAATCTTATGCATGAACACTACCGCTACCAACTCTAAATCATGAATGGGGTAGTTTCGCTCATGCATCTTAAGTTGTTTAGAAGCTTACACAATAACACGACCCTACAGCATTAATACACAACCCTAAAAAATACCAAAAGAATCACAAAACATGATAAATCCCTCACCCTCAATGAGAATAGCTAAAACAAGAACTGAAGTGAAAAAAATCCTTAAGCTTTCCAGAGATCAACTCACACTCCTTGGACCATCAAAAAGGAACCTCCATCCATGTCAATCTGGTCGCAAAGGTAGATATAGTAGCAAAGTCCTCATTGAAGCGTCTATAATAACAAGCCAAACTAATGAAGCTACGAACCTCAGTCAGAGATGTAGGTCTATCCCAATCACGGTTTACCACAATCTTAGCTAGAGTCTATCATAATACCATCCTCATACACCACATGTCTAAGGAATGTCACTGACTCAAGCCAAAACTCACTCTTAGATAATTTGGCAAAAATTACATGATCTCTTAAACTCTGGAGCACGATCCTTAAATATTATGCATGTCCTCTCTACTCCTCAAATACACAAGGATGTCATCGATAAACACAATCATGAAGGAATACAAATAAGGCCTGAATATTTGGTTCATCAAACCCATAAACACGGTTGGGGCATTAGTCTACCCAAATTACATCACTAAGAACTCATAATATCATAACGGGTCCTAAAAGCTATCTTAGGGATAACTTTTGCCCAAACCCTTACCTGATGGTAACCAAATCACAAATTATTCTTAGAAAACACTACTACACCTTGAAGTTGGTTACACAAATCATCAATGCAAGGTATATTCACAATAGTCACAAATATATACATATCACACTGTTTAAAAATAGAAAATTGGAGAGGTAATAATATTAATCACAAAAATTAACAAAAATATGCCAACTACCCTAAATACTTATTTTTCTCCTAGTTAATCACAAAACATTACGAAACAAAACACAATACACCAAAATACGTTGGCTCTACTAGGAACAATACTCTGAGCAAAAGAAGCATGATAATAAAAAGATCAAGAGCACATCAATACCCATAAGCATCCCCACCCCTAACTTAAAATCATGCATTGTCCCCAATGCATCAAACCTCTACAAAACAAGAGAGATAGGAACATAGCTGTGGCACCATAGATATGGAGATCCAACATCAATCATGTAATACAAATACAAAAAATAAAATACCTTAGGTTGCCTCCCAAGCAGCTCCTGATTTCACATCATGGCATGGTGGGACTTGGTTAGGTACTCAGACTTCGCCAACTACCCCATGGGTACCTTGATTACTCAGACTTAATCAAGGTAGCCCAATAGTTGGCCTCCAATTTTATCTTTCCACATTGAACATATGAACTGCACCTCTAATCGTTATTGTACTTGCCCATTATGCTCATAGGGTAGAGTTATAAAAATAAATGACCTAAGAAATAGATGTGGCATATTGTGCTTCTTGGCCCTTATATAAGGAATATAGTTCTTTAATTCTGGCATAGAAAATTCAAAAATATAAATGTATATTTCCACCTCCTTACACTTTTCTTCAGGCTCAGATGGCTCAATCAAGATTTGAATATAAAAACACAACGTGGAAAAATGCTTATAATAAGGTCCAATACACCTTGACTCAGTAATTGCATCCTTCTTTACATCCCCACACAATTCTAGTATGATCACCTTAAGTGTGACACTATTTATAAGAGCATGAGCTATTTTTGACTCCTCTAATTTTAGCTCCTCCAGTTGGATTTTCAAAAAACATTTAGTTTCACACCACCCATAACTAGGTTGCTAGGTATTATATGCATTATCATTTACATTCAACTCTACTTATAGGTGGTAAATATCTAAGCCAAACCTATCAACCCTTTGAATATGATATTGATTTCCTTTTGCCAAGAGCACTAGTATGTCAAACATGCTCTTATTATGTTCCAATAATATATTTATTATGATCTTATAGTAATGCATCATATCAAAAGGAAAAGGATCAATAAATAACGAGTCATCATTACTCCATACTTTTACTAGACAGGTTGTCATCTCAGGAAGTGTAAGAAAACAAAAAAAAATATAAAAAAATAAAACCTAATAACTTCAACAACTTTAATCAAGAATTCCAAGATTGTATTCCCCAATAATGGAACCAAAATTTGATAACGCCCAAAATACACCTCTAATTAAAGGATGGAGCGATCGTTGTCAAATATAGTAACCCAATTAGGTTGAGGTTTATCCCACAGGGAATAGGAAAGAAAATTGTCTTGAACTTATTAAAATTACTAGGCAATGCGGGAAAGTAAAAGGTGGATTTGATTCTTCCTGGATGTTCTTTTAGTCTAGGGTAGTTTTGTTTGAAGTAGCCAGGCCTTCCACAATAGTGGAAGCGATCATCATTTCTAGTGGAGTCATTATTTTTGGCTCCATAGGATCTTTGTTTTCTCTGTGTCATGATTTTCCTCACTCAATGGTTAATAAGTGTTATTTCTTCACTATTAATATCTTCCAGAATGTCCTCTTATTTGATTTGAGCAGTGTTGAAGGCTACTGGTTTATTTTTTTCATCCTTATGAAACCTGTTGATATAATTTTTCTCATATGTGATAAGGTTACCTCACTGTTCATCATACGTCATGTTGTGAATATCTCTGTCATCAAGAATGGCATCCTTGGATTCCCAAGTCTTTAGGAGACTTCGGACCAACTTTTGGACTTACAGGCTGTGTGGATAGATCATCCCCACTAATTTTAGTTCACACATGATTTTATTGAATATGGAAAATATTATTTCAATGTCCTCATTTTCTTCCATTTTGAATAGCTCGTATTCATTGACTAGGGAATCAATCTTTGACTTCTTGACTTTGGTGGTTCCTTCATAGGTTACCTCCTATTTTTCCCATATTTATTTTGTGATTTCACACATTAATATCTTGTCGTATTCTTCTTCACTAACATCACTCAAAAGCAAACTTATAGCATGATGATAGGCGAATTTACACGCCTATATCAATATATTTTGCCCATATTTGTGCCACGTTTTGAGAACAAAGTATATATTTCATGCACTTTTAGTCCTTTTTCCTGTTAGTGAGCTAACGAATATGATTAGCAAAGTTTCAAGTATAAATGATGCAGAAATCAGCATTGTATGGCTCACTTGACGCCAAAGAAAGCTCACGAAGGAAGGAAAGGGATCTTGAACACCTAAAGGACCAAAAGTGATGCATGGAAAATTTGTCCCGAGCTAAAACAACATTTCTGAAGACTTTGGGGACTAGCAGTAACTTATTTGGATTAGGATAATGATACATTAACCTAGTACGATTGGGTTAAGTATTTCATTAACTTAGTTGGATTTGGATAATGATACATTAACCTAGTACAATTGGGTTAAGTATTTCATTTGTTTAGTAGGATTTGGTTAGATATTTCATTAGCTTAGTAGGACTAGGATATGGGTATTATAAATACCCTATCATGCTATAGATTTAGAGAGACATCTTCTTACATTCCTCTCTTATTCTTCTATTCTTCTCTTATTCTTCTACAACAATTTTCATTAATTCTATTTTTCTTCTTCTATTCATCTATTCATTTATTCTTAATTTCCGCAACAAGAGAATCGTTACTTTGCCTAGGAATTCATGCCTAAACGCCTACCACTTTTGTGCTACACGAAATTAATCAACCTTGTGGTATAACAACAATGTCAATCGTGATCTCCTTCGCATTCATGGGTAACTAAACTTCTCTGTTGGGGTTATGGAAGCCAACTGAGATACTATCTATTGCTATGAGTTTGTGAGTTCGTGACACGTATGCTGCTTATATCATTATTCTCTTCATCTTAATCTACATTCTTTGTGGTTGCAAACGCAAGAATACGCCAGTATAAAATTTAACTTGTTCGAAGGAAAGGTTATTTGTCTGGAAAAGAGATAGTGTCAAGGTAGTAGGGTCAGATCCTAAATTCCCTATTAAACAGTTAGTGTTGTAACTGGATTAACCTCTTGGAGAATTCGTACCGTTAGACACGCTTTAAGCTCGAAAGAGTTAAAGTGAAATAATCCTCGAATAGGTCGAAAGACGCCTGGATTTACCATCGAATACAATTCTCTATAAGCACATGCATGTCGGAATTCTACACACTCATAGTCAATAGAGATGTATAACTCAAGAGGTGGACATAACCGCAACGCTTCAATTCTCATTGTTTACAACATACGCAACAATCCTTCTCTTTTTACTTTGCTATTTTCAGCTTTTACTTTATTGTTTTGGTTACACATCACAATCCCCCCTTCTTATGAGACTTGCACTAAAAGTTTAGTAATTTTGCTTACTTGTTGGCCAAGCTATTCCCTGAGGGATCGATACCCAACCCAGGTTGGGTTCTATATTTGCTAACGACCGCTTTACACTCCTACGAGAGCTGTAGATTGAGCGTTATCAAAAATTGGTGCCGTTGCTGGGGAATACAAGTGTCAATTAAGTTTGTGATAATTACTAGACCCTTTAGTCAAAGATTCTCGTACTTTTACTTTTAGTTTTTGTTTTTGTTTACTGCAGGTTTTTTTTAGTGCATGCCCCATACTCGAAGTTCTGGTCAACCGTTATTAACTATCAATCCTGAACCACAACGTATTGGCAGAATGGAAGCACAAGCAGAAATCAAAAGGATGGCTGCTCAACAGGAACAAGCAAGACTGGCTGCCCTTGCCGCATCCCAGGTTCAACAGGAGAACATTTATAACCCTGCACGAGCAACAAATCCCGATGATGAGGATTTAGGTGATGACGAGTTACTAAACCCTAGGCGTGATGCTGAAATTATAACACCTGTCAACAGAAGAGGTCAACAAGCACGGTTTAGGTATGATCGCTAACCTATGCAGCCAGCTTTCGACGATGATGATGATGATCTTGATGGTGCCTGAGCCACTGGAGCCATAATTCCACCACCATTAGCGCCCGGAGACAAGTTCAACATCACAAGCACCATGATTCAGTTATTGTAACTCAAGGGATTATTTGGTGGACTAGCAGGCGATGATCCGAATATGCATCTCATCAACTTTATTTCTACATGCAAGTCGTTTTACAATCCTGGGGTTGGTCAGAATGCAATTCGATTACGCTTATTTCCATTGTCTCTGTCTAGGGAGGCAACACTATGGTTGAATGGGCTGACTCCTGATTCAATTACAAATTGAAGGCAATTGAGAGACGCTTTCCTAGAAAGATTCTTTCCACCATCCAAGAGGGAACAATTAAGAGATGAAATCAGCAACTTTCATCAGCTTCCCACTGAAGCTCTTCATGAAACATGGGAGAGGTTCAAGACAAAGCTAGCGAGATGCCCAAACCATCACATGACTAATGTCCACCTAATGGAGATCTTGTATAGACCCATGAATTCAATAACTAAACCAGTGGTGGATAATGCAGCTGGAGGATCTTTTATGGACCTCACCTTTGGTCAAGCAAGCAATATGCTACATCGTATGATGAAGCGAAGTAGAGCTTGGCATACCAGGGATTCTGAGGTAGCAAGCTCTACTATATATATTGGCATGACTGCAGAACAAAGGCAAAGAGAAGAAGAACGTGATCAAGATATGGCGCATATGAAAACACAAATGGATCTTCTTACAAAGCATTTATTATCAGGGAAGACCAAAAAAGTGAAAGCTATTGCGTCAAAAGGAAGAGACGAATCTGATTCAGAAGAGGAGGCCAACTACTTGAACAATCTGGGGGGTTTCCGTGGGAATACCCAAGGAAACCAAGGTCGGAACTATTATGATAAATCTAGAAACAAGGACCAAGGTAGTTGGAAGAACAAGAATGAAAAGAGTGGTTTGTACGTTCCCCCTAGTAGACGTGACACCACCACATCGAATTATGGAAGTATGGAAGACATGATGGCTAAATTATTGAAAGGAGTGGAAGCAACGAGCGCGGGAGTAACGGAGGAAATTAATGATTTGTCCTCCATGAAACAATTAGTTGATTCACATTCCACTTCAATCAAGCAAATAGAGCAGCAATTGAGCCAACTTTCAGCAGCACTCAATCAAAGAAAGGCCGGCACTCTACCTAGCGATACTGTGCAAAACCCAAGAAATGATGGTTCATGCATGGCCATCACTACCAGAAGTTGTAAGGTGCTGGAAACTTCAGCAAAAGGAAAGCAAGTGGTTGACGAAGCCGCGGACTTAGATGACAATGCAATAGGAGAGGAGTCCGCGGAAGACGTCAAGGACGACACACCCAGCGATGTGCAGCCTAAAAAAGTGGAAAAACAGAAGCAAGAGGAGAAGAAAGCCATGGAGAGAACAATTCCATACCCACCACCACCTTTCCCTCAAAGAGTGAAGAAGGTGGCGGATGATACAAAGTTCAGCAAATTCATGACTATGTTAAAGCAGCTGACCATTAATGTTCCATCGGTGGAGGCACTTGAACAAATGCCTGGGTATGCGAAATTTATGAAGGATCTTTTAACAAAGAAGCGGGAAGCAAGTTATGAGTTGAAAGAAGATGTTCATCATTGTAGCGCAATCGCTACCCGAACGATAGTTCAGAAGATGGCCGACCCCGGAGCTTTCACTATTCCTTGCACCGTTGGATCTTTGAATTTTGCCAAAGCATTATGTGATTTAGGAGCCAGCATCAATTTGATGCCATTATCAATCTATAAGAAGTTGGGGTTGGGTGATCCTACTCCAACCAACATGAGGCTTGTCATGGCGGATAGGTCGGTAAAACGACCTGTTGGTATTCTATGTGATGTATTGGTAAAAGTTTCTTCATTCATCTTTCCGGCAGACTTTGTTATTTTGGATTGTGAGGCAGACTCAGAAGTTCCCATAATCTTAGGATGCCCTTTCCTTGCTATAGGAAGTGTGCTTATTGATTTGAGAGCTAATGAGCTTTCATTCTGAATAAATAACGAAGTGGTTCGCTTTGATGTGTGCAAATCAATGAAGCAGCCCAAAGATCTAAGTGTTTTTTTGGTGGCTGATGTTTTCTTTGATGATGAGAAAGAATTACTTGAAGAAGAGCAAATTATTGATGACCCTTTGGAGGTTGTGCTTATGAATGGCGAGAATGAGGATGATGAAAATAGTGAAGAAGCTATTTGTGCTCTATCGGGATTAGGGACATATCGCTATGCTCCCAAGAAGCTGGACCTTGATCTCAAGAATCGACCCACACCACCAGCTAAGCCATCTATTGAAGAGCCACCCACGTTAGAATTGAAGGAGCTGCCAAGTCATTTAAAGTACGCATTCTTAGGAAGCAGAAACACACTTCTAGTTATTGTGGCAGCCGATTTGGGTGAGCAACAAGTTGCAGCTCTTATTTCTATTCTACGCAAGTATATACGAGCCATTGGATGGACCATTGCGGATATTATTGGTATTCCACCAGGGATTTGTGCACATAAAATTCAGCTTCAAGAAAATTGCACACCCACCATTAAGCATCAAAGACGTCTAAACCCACCTATGCAAGAAGTGGTGAAGAAAGAAATTATCAAGTGGTTAGACGTAGGAGTTGTATATCCAATCTCTGATAGTACATGGGTAAGCCCGGTACAATGTGTTCCCAAGAAATGAGGCATGACGGTGGTCGCGAATGCTAAGAATGAGCTTATTCCACTCATACCCATCACTGGATGGAGAGTATGCATGGACTACCAAAAGCCGAATTCTTGGACACTCAAAGATCACTTCCCAATGCCATTCATGGACCAAATGCTAGATCGATTAGCGGGGAAAGGATGGTTTTGTTTCTTGGACAGTTATTCAGGATACAATCAGATTTGTATTGCCCCCGAAGACCAAGAGAAGACAACATTTACATGCCCATATGGTACGTTTGCCTTCAAACGTATTTCATTCAGGTTATGTAACGCACCAGCCACCTTTCAACGTTGTATGATGTCTATTTTTACTGAGATGGTTGAAGACACTTCGGAGGTATTCATGGATGATTTTTCAGTTGTTGGTGAGTCTTTTGAGGCGTTCTTGGCGAACCTAAGCATGGCGTTGCAAAGATGTGTAGAATTCAACCTTGTGCTAAATTGGGAGAAGTGCCACTTCATGGTAAAAGAAGGAATTGTTCTTGGGCACAAAATCTCCGAAAGAGGAATCGAGGTTGATCGAGCAAAAATAGAGGTTATTGAGAAGCTACCGCCTCCAATTTCGGTGAAAGGAGTTCGTAGTTTTCTCGGCCATGCAGGTTTCTATCGTTGGTTCATTAAAGACTGCTCCAAAATTGCTACTCCATTGTGAAAACTATTGGAGAAAGATGCAAAGTTTGACTTTAATGAAGATTGATTAAAGGCATTCAAATGCCTCAAAGCAAAACTCATTGAAGCCCCTATCTTGGTAGCACCAGTTTGGTCTCTCCCGTTCGAAGTCATGTGTGATGCTAGTGGTATAGCCGTTGGTGTTGTTCTTGGTCAGAGAAAGGAGAAATTATTTCATCCTATCTACTATGCAAGTAAGGTCCTAAATGAAGCCCAAAGGAACTACACTGTGACAGAACAAGAGCTCCTAGCGGTTGTGTATGCGTTTGAGAAGTTTCGTGCCTATCTATTGGGAACTAAGGTTATCATTCATACAGACCATGCCGCTCTTAGGTATCTAATGACAAATAAGGATGCAAAACCAAGGTTGATTCGATGGGTATTGCTGCTACAAGAGTTTGATTTAGAAGTCAAAGATAGAAGAGGTTGCGAGAACCAAGTGGCTGATCACCTATCTAGACTCGAGAATGAGCATGTGGTGCAACCTGAAATTCAGATTGATCATGTATTCCCTGATGAGGAGATATTAGCGATGACAATGGAAAAATTACCATGGTATGCCGACTTTGCAAATTTCGTGATGAGTAACGTGATACTTGCCAATTTATCTTACCACCAAAGGAGGAAGTTTATGCATGACGTACAACACTACTATTGGGATGAGCCATATTTGTTTCGACAATGCGCGAATGGTATTATTCGACGATGTATATCCCATGTAGAGGTGCCTAATATCTTGGAAGCATGCCAGACTTCCCAAGTTGGAGGACATCATGCAGGTAATCGGACAGCAAGAAAGGTGTTGCAAAGTGGTTATTATTGGCCTTCGATATTTAGAGATGCCTACGACTATGTTAGAAGGTGTGACCAATGCCAGCTCTAAGGTGCTATATCGAAACACTATGAGATGCCCATGTCCAAAATTCTTGAGGTAGAACTTTTTGATGTGTGGGGTATTGATTTTATGGGTCCATTCGTGAATTCGTTTGGAATGAAGTACATCTTGGTTGCTGTAGATTATGTTTCGAAATGGGTGGAAGCTGTAGCGTTGGCCGACAATGAAGGGAAGTGTGTTGTATCGTTCTTAAACAAGAATATCTTCTCTCGCTTTGGAGTACCTCGTACTATCATAAGGGATGGAGGATCTCACTTTTGCAACAAGCTGTTCAAATCAGTTTTGGCCAAGTATGGTGTCAAGCAACATAAGGTAGCTACGCTTTATCATCCCCAAACTAGTGGACAAGTAGAAGTTTCCAATCGCGAGATCAAGCAAATCCTTGCGAAGACGGTTAATGCGAATAGGAAGGATTGGTATAGGAAGCTTGATGATGCACTATGGGTGTACAGGACTGCATTCAAAACACCCATTGGCATGTCTCCTTATCAACTAGTTTATAGGAAGGCTTGTCACTTACCCATCGAGCTCGGGCATAAGACATTGTGGGTATTAAAGCAATTGAATTTGAATTGGGATGATGCTAAGAATCTGAGGTTGGAGCAGCTGAATGAATTAGATGAGTTCCATCTCCATGCATATGAAAGATCAGACCTATACAAGGAGCGGATGAAAAAGTATCATGATCAGCGGATTGTTCGACGAAACTTCCAAAGGGGTGATATGGTACTTCTCTTCAACTCCAGATTGAAGCTCTTACCAGGTAAGTTAAAGTCTAAGTGGTTTGGTCCATACAAAGTTATCAAAGTATACTCGTCTGGAGTAGTCGAATTGGAAAACAATAATGGTGTTGTCTTCAAAGTGAATGGACAACGTGTTAAACCTTATATCGGTCCTCTTGACTCAATGAATTTTATGGCCATCACTTACCTTGACAAAGTCTAAGTACTCGGGGAAACTATGTCGAGCCACGACAATAAATAAGGCGCTAGATGGGAGGCAACCCATCATTTTATTGTTTTATCATTTTTCGTTTTTCGTTTTGTCTTTCTTTTGTTCTGTTACTTGTTTTGCTTTTGATAAGAGAAAATCCAAAAATAAGAGTCGTGCCACGACCAAAACTAAGGCGCTTGGTGGGAGGCAACCCATCGTACTAATCGTTTTCATTGGTTTTGACCAAATATAGGTGCGAGAAGTATTCAACGAGGAGATTGGTTTCAAATGACGATTTGGACGTAGTGTATGGTAAAGGTGGTAAGTTTGGAATAAGGATGCATAAGGCTATGGATTGAGCATTGCTCATGCCAAAATAGGCATCGAGGAGGGCTAGGCCTAGGTAAAACTAGGCCACGAATAATGCAAAACCTATACTATAGCCTAAGGTCTCGGAATCTAGTGTGCAAAGACATAGGCGCCGCCCATGCTTAAGTGTGCTATACACTATTCGCTGCCTATGATATAGCATTAGGCCTCAGTATATCAAATGCCATACACTATGCGGCGCATATGTCCCTAAATGCTATACACTATGCACCGCATATGTCCCTAAATGCACTACACTATGCGCCGCCTATACTATGATTATGCAAAGCACTATGCGCCGTATAGAGGTCATTTTTGTCTCCAAAACCGTTTGTAAATGGGTCAAAACCCGACCCATTCTTTTCCTATATAAAGGGGACTTGGTCTTGAAACATAGACACATTGGAAATTGACCTAAAGGCGCCGCACATCCACCCAAATCATCTCAAAATTTTTCTTTTTTGCTCTTCCAATTCACAAGACCATCTCCAAAGGCTTCAATCACGTAAGTACTCTTTTATTCTTCATCTATTTCTCGTAAGTACTAAGTCTATTATGAATTGCTACATCTTGAAGGATTATTGGTGATGTTAATGTGATTGGATTGTTGATACAAAACCATGTGAGTAAACATATACGTTAGGATAATCTTGACTTGTTCCCGCCTTGAATTTGGTTTTACTAGCATTGCTATACTATTTGCAGAATTGCTATGGTTATGAAGATTGCTTAAGCTTGATACTTGAATACTTACATGTTAGACTATCCCGTTCATCGGGATAAGACTTATAGTTGCCTACCGACTTAGGAGGTTGTGATTGTTGATAGAAACTATACCATGATGAAACCCCTATGTAGTAGTCTTGATTTATCTAACATGAAAGTATTGCAAAGGTTGCAAGAAGTGATACATCACTGATTTTCTTGTCGGAATATAGCTCCTTAAACGTATGTCGACGAAGTCTAAGTAATTGACCACTTTCACTTCATTGATTTGTATCAACGAACCTAAGTGTGGGGTGGTACCCCGACGGCTTGTTTATAGATTATTTCTTTTGAGTTGATGCTAACATGAATATTGTTTAAGTATCAGGAACAATGGCACCTGAAGCACGACAAGATAAGGCTACCACTTCCCTAAAGGGCAAGAAGAGAGGTCGCAGGGACCAAGGAGAATCATCCTCCATGAAACTACCCCGCAGAATGTTTGGAATAAAATGGGTTCTTGAGGAGGAAGCCAAAGAATGGTACAAGAACAACAAGGAAAAAAAATATGTTCACGTCGACTTGATCAATAAGGACACCCTAGCGAAGAAGGAGCCGCGTATGTTGGCAAAAATAATGGCGTTGAATCTGGATTTCATCTTCCATGACATGGGAGAATGTAATCTCGATTTGACAAGGGAATTCTATGCCAACTGGTCACCGAAAACCACAAGCAACGAAGTCAAGATTCGGGGCCAAGTGTTACAGCTCAACGCGGATTTGCTCAACTCCTTTCTTGGCTTACCTTCGGTCGACCCAGCACCATTCAAAGAGCTGTACAGTAGGCCTCCTTATAGAGGAATACGACACACACTTTGTGGAAGTAGATCCATGGCAAGGTGGGGCAGACACCGAGACACCGAAAGACACAACACCTTCCCCTATGCTCCATTGAATAGGGAAGCAAGAATCTGGTTGCGTATTGTTAACTCATGCCTGATTCTTGGGACTCAATAAACCAAAATATCAAGAGATAGAGTGTGTTTGGTCTATGCTTTGATGACGAATGTCCCTATCAACTTTGGGGCAATCATTCGCTCTATAATGTAGAAGGCCAGACTCCACAAAAGGTCCCACTTCACTTTTGGTAATCTATTGACAGCAATTTTGCGGAAGGAGGATATCGAAGAAGAACCAGCTGATCACAAACTCCCACATAACCCAAAGAAGGTTGACCTCACAAAGGTCAAAGATGCTGAAACAACTCATGGTGTCAACCTTACTACTGCAGAGAGACATGCTCGCGATGAGAGTTTCTTCCGTCATCTTTATGGCATGACACGATTTACTATGATGAGTGGTGGACGTGTTCCAACTGCTGCAGAGCTCCAACAGCTGGACCACGACTATCCAATGAACATGCATGCACGGGAGATGTGTGGAGTGGGCGTTTACTTTGAGGAACCTCTAGACGATAATGTGCCGACCGATGACGATCGACGCTTGCCAGACTCCAACGAGGAGGAGAACTCTGACGACGACTCTTATGATTATTCCGACGAGGGGGGTATGACCCCCGACATTGAGGAAGAGTCCAACTGACCAGGTTCTTCGTATTTATTTTCCACTGAGGGCAGTGTCCCGTTTAAGTGTAGGGTGGTGGTATCGCATGCTATACATCTCTACCGCATCTATGTTTGTTCACTTTGTTTGTTTACTTTGTTTACTTTGTTTTATTTGTTTCTTGTGTGTGTTTTTTTTAGTTTAAGTTAAGTTTTTTTAGGAATAATTTTTTTAGCTTCGCATGAAATAATTCCAATAGGAAACATGAGATTATAACAAAAGTATGTGATACAATTATGACTATTAAGACGTTTAGGCTCTAATTGTGACTCATTATGTGATAATGTGTGGTTCAATTCCTTCAATTGTTGGGTCAAGAGTCTATATTACTTCCAATAAAGTCGACCATTTGCCTTGTGTGTGTGAGATTAATAGTATATTCTATGTTTGTGGCTGATGCTAGAACTTGTCTGGTATGTATGCAAAGCGAAAATAAGGAGTGTAAGTTTAGGAGATGATTTAGGCATTTCTTTGGCAACCTACATATGTTTACCTTCGTTTTACCTACCCTTAGACATCATCCTAGTTAAACCCTTTTGAGCCTTTAGCCTATTTCCTTGACAACCTTGTATGTAAGCCTAATCCATTTTTTCAAGACCGTGATTTGATCCAAATTCCTAAGTGCTTTAAAGTATAAAGTCATGTGACAATATAAGAGGAATTGGGTAAGTATGATGCTTGAAATTGTAGTGGTGCTTGAATGAGTTATGAAAAAGAAAGTGCTATCATAAGAGGTATGTTATGAAAAGAAAAAGGAAAAAGAAAGCTGAAAAGTGAGTTATGCCTAAAATGGAAAAACAAAAGAGGAGAACAAGGGTGGTAGAATAAAAGAAAGAAGAAAGGTTGAAAGAAAAAAATGTCAATGATACAATGTGATGTACTAAAGTGCTTAGGAACTTAGTCACTATTTCTGGCCAAAATAGTCCTACCCGTCCCTTAGCCTACATTACAACCATCAAAAGACCTATTTGATTCTAATCTTAGCATTCTGACATTTAGTGGAGTATTACACTAAGGGTAAGCCTATGGTCATCAGTTGCTGCATACGAATTCTTTGTGAGAGCGAGAGCAAGGATATTTTGATACCCATGTTTGAAAAATATGCTATACTTGTGAGTGATTATGGGTACTATATTGTGAGACACACATGGTTGATGAGTTTGGGTAATTGTATATGATTCATTGTACCTTAACTTTTGCATGCGAGTTGACCACCATCACGAGTCTATGCTAGAGGCTAAACTGTTTCTACTAATAATCAGAAAGCTACTCTTTGTTAGTAATTGTTGTGCTTGCCTTGAAGAGTGTTTTGTGTTGTTGCTGTGAAAACCCTAAGTGATGTCTAGAAGGACATGATATGTTGTTCGAGGACGAACAAAGCTTCAAGTGTGGGGTGTTGATGATAGGCGAATTTACACGCCTATATCAATATATTTTGCCCATATTTGTGCCATGTTTTGAGAACAAAGTATATATTTCATGCACTTTTAGTCTTTTTTCCTGTTAGTGAGCTAACGAACATGATTAGCAAAGTTTCAGGTATAAATGATGCAGAAATCAGCATTTTATGGCTCACTTGATGCCAAAGAAATCTCACGAAGGAAGGAAAGGGAGCTTGAACGCCTAAAGGACCAAAAGTGATGCATGGAAAATTTGTCCCGGGCTAAAACAGCATTTCTGAAGACTTTGGAGACTAGCAGTAACTTATTTGGATTAGGATAATGATACATTAACCTAGTACAATTGGGTTAAGTATTTTATTAACTTAGTTGGATTTGGATAATGATACATTAACCTAGTACAATTGGGTTAAGTATTTCATTCGTTTAGTAGGATTTGGTTAGATATTTCATTAGCTTAGTAGGACTAGGATATGGGTATTATAAATACCCTATCATGCTAGAGATTTAGAGAGACATCTTCTTACATTCCTCTCTTATTCTTCTATTCTTCTCTTATTCTTCTACAACAATTTTCATTAATTTTATTTTTCTTCTTCTATTCATCTATTCATTTATTCTTAATTTCCGCAACAAGAGAATCGTTACTTTGCCTAGGAATTCACGCCTAAACGCCTACCACTTTTGTGCTACACGAAATTAATCAACCTTGTGGTATAACAACAATGTCAATCGTGATCTCCTTCGCATTAATGGGTAACTAAACTTCTCTGTTGGGGTTATGGAAGCCAACTGAGATACTATCTATTGCTGTGAGTTTGTGAGTTCGTGACACGTATGCTGCTTATATCATTATTGTCTTCATCTTAATCTACATTCTTTGTGGTTGCAAATGCAAGAATACGCCAGTATAACATTTAACTTGTTCGAAAGAAAGGTTATTTGTCTGGAAAAGAGATAGTGTCAAGGTAGTAGGGTCACATCCTAAATTCCCTATTAAACAGTTAGTGCTGTAACTGGATTAACCTCTTGGAGAATTCCCGTTAGACACGCTTTAAGCTTGAAAGAGTTAAAGTGAAATAATCCTCGAATAGGTCAAAAGACGCCTGGATTTACCATCGAATACAATTCTCTATAAGCACATGCATGTCGGAATTCTACACACTCATAGTCAATAGAGATGTATAACTCAGGAGGTGGACATAACCCCAACGCTTCAATTCTCATTGTTTACAACTTACGCAACAATCCTTCTCTTTTTACTTTGCTATTTTCAGCTTTTACTTTATTGTTTTGGTTACACATCACAATCCCCCCTTCTTACGAGACTTGCACTAAAAGTTTAGTAATTTTGCTTACTTGTTGGCCAAGCTATTCCCTGAGGGATCAATACCCAACCCAGGTTGGGTTCTATATTTGCTAACGACCGTTTTACACTCCTACGAGAGCTGTAGATTGAGCGTTATCATAGCACACTGATGATAGGCAAATTTACACGCCTAAAGTACTATATTTTACCCATATTTTAGCTAAGTTTTGAGGACAAAATATATAACTCATGCACTTTTAGTCCTTTTTCCTGTAATTGAGCTAACAAACGTGATTAGCAAGTTTTCAGGTATAAATGATGCAGATTTCAGCATTTTATGGATAACTTGATGCCAAAGGAAGCTTCACGAAAGAAGGAAGGGAAAGCTTGGACGCCAAGGACCAAAAGTGACGTATGGAAAATCTGTATCGGGCAAAAACAGCAATTCTAAAGACTTTGAGGACTAGCAGTAACTTATTAGGATTAGGATAATGATGCAATAACCTAGTAGGATTGGGTTAAGTAATTCATGAGCTTAGTAGGAATAGGATATGGGTGTTATAAATACCCTATTTTGCTAGAGATTTTGAGCATTCACTACTACTTCTAATTCTTCCATTAATTATACTTTTTATTCTTCTTCTATTCATCTATTCAATTCTTAAATTCCGTAATAAGAGAAATGCTACTCTGAAAGGGAGTTCACGCCTAAAGCCATACCACACCATACTACACGTAATATCTTTATTATGGTATAATAATAATGTCTATTGTGAGTTCCATCGCACTCATGAGTAGCTAAACTTCTCTGTTGGGGTTATGGAAGCTGAATGAGATACTATCTATTGCTATGAGTTTGTGAATTCGCAACACGTATGCTGCTTATATCATTATTCTCTTCATCTTAATGCAAATTCTTGTGGTTGCAAACACATAGAATACGCCAGTATAGCATTAACTTGTTCGAAAGAAAAGTTATATGTCTAGAAAAGATATAATGTCAAGGTAATAGGGCACCAACCCCTATTAAAAAGTTAGTGCTGTAACTGGATTAACCTCTTGGAGAATTTGTACCGTTAGATACGCTTTAAGCTCGAAAGAGTTAAAGTGAAATAGTCCTTGTTAGGTCGAAAAACACTTGGATTTACCATAGAATACAATTACCTATAAGTACATGCATGTCTGAATTCCGCATAACTCATAGCCAATAGAGACATATAACTCATAAGGTGGACATAACCCCAACTCTCAATTCTCATTGATTAACATCTTACTAAACACTCTTTCTTTTTACTTGCTAATTTCCGTTTTTACTCTATTATTTTGGTTACATGTTACAATCCCCCCTTTCCACGAGACTTTCACCAAAAGTCTAATAATCATTACTTACTTGTTGACCGGCTATTCTCTGTGGGATCGACACCCAACCCAGGTGGGTTCTATATTTGACAGCGACCGCTTACACTCTTATGAGAGCTGTAGTTTGGGCATTATCACACATGTGTTAGTTTAAATTACCTCTTGCGTTTTTTGGTGACCTCGAAGATTTCAAAGTCTTCTATATCAGAATTTCTAGATTCTTTATCTTTGTCCTTTAACTTTCCTTGAGTCCTGGAGTTGACTTTGGACCTTTCTTGTTAACAACCCAGCTTTGAAGTTGTTTAATTTGACAAAGATCCTGAACCTATTCTTCCAATAATATTAATGTTGTCTATTAAAGTATAATGGTCTTGTAGAGGTGTGGCCATACTAAAGGAGAGCACCGAGAATTTCATATATGGCCATTTGACTTTTGATCACTTGGGGTTAGGCAATGCTATCTGTGAGACCCGCTCTGATACCAATTAAAATTCCAGATGGGGTGAATTGAAATTTTTGTTGTATAAGTAAACTATTGACCCTTCACAGTCGACTCACCTACAGATCAGGACATTTCACAAACAGATTAAATTCAAAATAGTTAAGCAAGAAAGTAACTACAAGTAAAGTAACAGCACAAGGATTTATCCCAGTTCATCACACAAATATAGTGTCTACGTCCAGTCCCCATGGCTTTCGAAGTTTCCTTAGATCATTGAAAGATTGGATCAAGTATAATGATATTAAACAAGTTCTAAAGTTTTATTTTTCTCTTCAAATATTGTTACACAACTTCTGTTGATGTTATAAAGTTGACTCGATCCTACTCTTTATATAACAATTGTAAACTAAAGTTATAGAGCTTTGTAAAACTAGGAATGAGAAACTTTTAATTTTCTCCTTGAAGTTGTGTAACCTGTGTCAGTATTTAGTTATCTTCTTTTATCGTCTTTGACTGTGATTCTTCATAAGGAAACAAAAGATATTTCTTCTCAATCAATGATTTGAGTTAATTCCTTGATTGAGGGAGTTTGCACCTTATGGTACATCCAAATTAGATATGTCTATACTTAGTGGCATATAGTGTGTTAAAAATTATTTTACAACCCAACAAAAATGAGAGACATGACCCTCTTTTGAAAACCAATTTTTGGTTAAAAAATGATGAGAAAATTGGAACAAGTGAAAGATATTTTTGTCCAAAAATAAGACTCATAATTCATTAATGCTGAGAATACTAAGTCCTTTTCTAAGGTAACAAAATCTTTCTTCTAACAGGGCCTTTGTAAAAATATCTGCCAGTTAATTTTTGGAGTCAACAAATGTTAACAAAAAATCACCATTTTCTACATGATCTCAAAAAATGATGCTTAGAATTAATGTGTTTGTCCCTAAAATAATGCACAGTATATTTTGATAAGCTAATAGTTTTGGTATTGTCACACAATATGGGAACAAATTCAATGGACAAATTAAAATCAAGTAGTTGGTGTATAATCCATAAAATTTGAGTACCACAACTTCCAACGACTATGTATTTGGATTTAGTTGTTCAAAGAGCAACTGAAGTTGTCTTCTTGTTGTTCCATGAGATCAGGGCATCACCAAGAATGTGACACATTCCACTAATGCTTTTTCTATTACTTGTTGCACCTATAGATTCAGTGTATGAATATATAATTAAATCAAAATAGGAATATCAAGGATACTATAATCCAATGTTTTAAGTTCCAATGAGGTATCTGATGATCCTTTTGACAATAGTCAGGTGAGACTCTTTGGGAGTCAACTAAAACTTGGCACACTTACATACACTGAACATGATGTCTGGTCGAATGATGGTCAAATGGAGTAGTGATCCAATCATTCCTCTGTACATCTTTTTATCAACATTCTTTCCATATGAGTCTAAATCAAGACTTATGGATGGACTCATCAGAGTTCTAGAGGCCTTTTCTTTTTCCATACCAAATTTTTTGATAAGTTACTTTGTGTACTTAGCTTGACGGATGAAAGTACCTTGGGATTTATTTTGATTTGTAATCCCAAGAAGAATGTGAGCTCTCCCATAAGACTCATTTTAGATTATTCTTTCATAAAATTAGGAAAATTCTCATACATAGAGATGTTAGGACTATCAAAAATAATATCATCAATGTAAATTAGCACAATAAGAATATTTGAATCAAGATTCTGTATAAATAGAGTTGTATCAATTTTATCTCTTTGAAAATTATTATTTAGTAAGAAGGTATTCAATCTCTCGTACCAAGCTTTTGGAGCTTGTTTGAGACCATAGAGTGTTTTTGACAATTTGAAAACATGATTTAGATAAGATGGATTTTCAAACCTGGGTGGTCGTTTTACAAAGACTTCCTTGTGAATGAAGCCATTTAAGAAGGCATTTTTTATGTCCATCTGATATAACTTAAAATATTTGAAAGTAGTAAAAGCTTTTAAAATTTGAATTAATTCTAACCTTACCACATGATCAAAGGTTTCATCATAAATAATACCTTCTTGGTGGTAGTATTCTTAAGCTAAAAGTCTTTTTTTGTTTCTGATAGCCTTACCTTTTTCATTCAATTTATTTATGTAGACCTATCTAGTTCCAATTACTAAGAAGTTCTTAGGCCTTTCAACCAAAGTTCAAACTAGATTTTGTTCAAACTGGTCTAATTCTTCCTTTATTAATTTGACCCATGATTTATTTTTGTGGGCCTCATCATTTTATTTGGTTCAATTTGAGATACAAAGGCAACAAACACTTACTTTATCAATGATGCTCTTGTTTGCATCCCATCATTTGGATTTCCATTGATAAAATCATTTTGATAGCTATTATTGTATGTCCACTCTCTTGGAATATTTTTTTGACTATTTTTGTTGTGGAAGCCGACTCTTGAGGGGATATGATCGAATCATCCTCTGATGTCTCAGAGTTTGTGCTAGTATTGGCTCCAGATTATAGATAACTCACCTATTCTGTATCAATACTCAAACTCATAGAAGGGTGATCAGATTCATCAAAAATATTATACATACTCATATGCCTAAGATTTTTGTGCCATAACTAAATACCATTGGTTTGCACAATGAGGTAGGTTAATATAGAAAAATCAAGAATATTTAAAACTTAAATATTATCAACACATTCACCGACGAGAGATATGTCTCTTTTGTTATGTTTAATCAAGCAACTTCCAGCTTTGAAGGAGACTCTAAATCCAGAATCACACAACTAACTGATGTTGAGCAGGTTATGTTTAAGGTCGTCTACTCGATACACTTTAGTAACTTCACATGAGGAGTTGAGATTTACTAAGCTAACTCTGATGACATTGCCTCTAGAATTGTCACCGAATCTGACTTATCCTCCATCTATTTTTTTTAGAGAAAAGAAATTTTCTTTATTTCCGGTCATGTGACTGGAAAATCCATTATCATTGACCTATATTCCCTTCTTATATCTTTAATGGACATGTTTCTGCAAAACAAGGTATATTTTATTTAGGTACCCAAGTGGTCTTGGGTCCCTGCGGGTTCTATGTGCTTCCTTTAGGATTCTAAACCCACACACTTTTAGGCTTATGCCTGCAACTGTAGGATTTGTGGTCTTTCTGTCTATAGATAAAATAAATAGGTCCTCAATAGGAGAAAAATATCTTTGCCAATTTAAACATTTCTGATGAAGAACTTGGATTATTTTTAAGAGAGTTTGATCTCACAAAATTACTACTTCGTGATCTCTTGATATTGTTTAATTTTATTTTTACATCATTAAGCTCTTCATTAAGTAATTCAAATTTGATTTGACATGCCTCAATTTCTATTTGATACCTTCTTTGTTCCTCTTTGAGTTTTTATTTATATTAAGCTTCACAACTTTTCTTCTCTTGAGCAAGCTTGTTATATTTATCTATAACTTTTTGAAGCTTGTTAGTTATCATATCTAAATTAGATTCAAGAGCATTACAATTATGACAATCTTGTAGTCTTACCTCATTGGATTCACTCATTGCCATAAAGCACATATTGGTGGCTTCTATTTCTTCTTCGGTTTCATCTTCATCACTTGAGGCTCCAAAATTTTGATTTTTCCTGTATATTCTTCTTTTTAGTTTAGGTTAGTTTTGTTCTGAGTGGCCAGGCCTTCCATAGTAGTGGTAATGATCATCATTTCTAGTGGAGTCATTATTTTTTGCTCCTTGGGATCTTTGTTGTCTCTGTCTCATGATCTGCCTTACTCCACAGTTAATTAGGGTCATTTCTTCGCTATTAGCATCTTCCAGAATGTCCTCTTCTCTAGTTGGATTAGTGCTGAAGGCTACTGATTTCTTTTTTTAATCCTTGTGAAACCTGTTGATATAATGTTTCTCATATGCAATAAGGTTACCTTATAGTTCATCGTATGTTATGTTTTGAAGATCTCCATCTTCTATAATGGCAACCTTGGTTGCATAAGTCTTTGGGAGACTTCTATTGATATAAGGAATATAACTCTTTCCCTTGTTTGTAATTCAAGTACCATGTGATTTAAACATAGATTAAGACATGTAATGATGATTTTGAAATCAAATGTTAAGGGCTTGATACTTAGTATTGAGTTATGATTGTTCTTGGTTAGACTTATGTTTATACATAATATTGTTGGTGTTTTGTACATGATGGAGCTTGTTGTTTGTATCTTAACAAATGTGTCTTGAGAAACCATAATATTGATGGTTGTTGCTTTAATTTTGACCTTGGTAAAGGCATGACCACAAGGTGTTTGTGAAAATGTCTAAGTAAATTGTCTAGTCACATGATGGTAATGTTTTGAACTATGGCAATGGACCAATAAGTATGAATTATTGATAAATGATATTATAAAGGTATTGTGAGCCATGTATTATGTAATTGATGACCTTGCTGATTTGATGACTAAGAAGAGGTTAAGGTCCCTAAATATGAAATTGAACTTGAATTGTGTGTTGAACTAACATGTGGTGTAGAATGTGTTGTAAGATCGCTAATGAAGTGTGAATGGTTTGTAAGGGTCTTGATGACCATAAATTTTAATTGAATTAAGGTGTTTTCCTATTAAGAAGTGTGATGGATGAATGGCTTCATGAAGACCATATGGTCATATGTAGTGTTGAATTGGTCAAATGGGTTAGAGTCCTTAAGTGTTGAGATGAGTTATATGGATGTAAATGCATGAACAAAAAGAGTTAGGGTTCAAATGTCCATTAGTAATGGTAATGATAGGGCTTGTGGTTAAAGTCCCTTTCTTAATAATAATAATAAAGTGTCTTGAGGATACAGTCACTTTCCTAAGAATTATGAGGTTGGAGTCCCATACCTAATAAACATGCATGAGTTGGAGTCCCATGCCAAATGGAAATGCATGAGGTTAGAGTCCCACACCTAATAAAAAAACTTGGGGTTAGATTTCCTTGCCTATAAGCTTATGGTTGGATACCCATGCCTAAAGGGAGAATGAGGTTGGAGTCCTATGCCTAATGAATATGCATGAGGTTGGAGTCCCATGCCAAATAAGAATGCATGAGGTTATAGTCCCACACCTAATGAAAAATCTTGAGGTTAGAGTTCTTTGACGGCAAGCTTATGGTTGGAGTCTCATGCCTAATAGAAGCATGAGGTTGGAGTCCCATGCAAAATAAGAATGCATGAGGTTAGAGACCCATACCTAATGAAACATCTTGAGGTTAAAGTCCCTTGCCTATGATCTTGTGTTTGGAGTCCCTTGTCTCATGAGATGGCTTATGGTTAGAGTCCCTTGTCAAATAAGAAATGATCTAATCTATAAGAATAAAAGGTCGGAGTCCTTCACTTTAAGTCTCATTATTGATTGCTTCAAGAATGTGATTAAGTCTTGTTCCTTTGTGTAGTATATGATATGTCTACATGTATGATTAAGTATGTTAATATGGTTGAATATGATGTCTTGACTTGTTATTAAATAATGAGTCGATTTTATCCTTATCCTTGAGTTACATGATAGCACTCCAACCGCTAACTATCTCCGGACGCTATGTCCCCATGCGACATAGGGGCCGGAGCTTCTTCTTCTTTTCTTATGTAGTGATCGGGCGTTCAAGTGGTTTAAGTGTTGTCATTGAAGTGGTAAGATTTCATACATTGTAAGGCCTACCTTTCATAGTCTATGAATTTCATGTCATAGACTTGTTTAGACTTGGTAATTGGCTATTGTTAGGGGCATATCCCGACATAATATAGACAATGGATTAGTAGAGGCTTTGTGGATGACTGTGGACTTAGGTATGTGGATTAGTGTTGATAATATTAATGGATTTATTAAATGCTTATTAAGCTATGATCACTAGTCTTGTTCCGTTATCTTATTATATATCGGAGTTCACCCAACACGTGATATGATGTGGTATTTAGGTAGGGTATACGGGGTGATCTCCGATCCTCATAGGACTCTAGGTGCCTATACGACAAGGCACGATTTTTGGTCATGTCATGGACTCAGATAGGTAAATATGATCAATTGCCGGACTTGAATCGGTAAATATCCAATGGTGTAGTAATCAACCACCGAACTCAAATCGAGTATATATAATCAATAATAGAATAACCTTTCAAACTAGAACCAAGTATATATAATCAATAACATAATCATATTTCAGACTTGAATTGGGTATATATATATATATATATATATATACATATATATATATATATATAAACAAAGAGCATAAAACATTTCTAAGGGAACTAATCATCAATCTTGACTTAAGGTAGGTCAAAGAGCCCACTTCTAAATCTCTTATTCACACTCTAAGAAAAGTCATACCCAGACTAGGCTAAGGTATCTAATTCCACTCTTAGATATACATCAAGCAAAAATTTATCCTAAAGTAGAGAGCCTTTCCAAAACACATCAACTAAGTCCAATGGAAACTAAGGCAACCTTCTTTAGTGTAAGCAACTAAGGCCAAAATTACCCTAAGTGTGATTAACTAGAAAATTTTACTTAACCTTGAGAAATCCAAGGCATTCTCATGATAAACATGAGTAATGAAGTCCAATTCACCTAAGGCATAAGGAAACAATCTAAGTATTTTAATACTACAGTTTCAATATGGCCTAAATGGTCCAACTAAATCAAGTTTTACAATTCATCAATCCAACACCTAAACCCCATCTCAAATATAACACAATATCATAAGAATACTAAGAAATAGCTTAATCTAACAAGGTATAAACCTAACCTACTATATTAACTTATGTCTTTAAAGTTCACCGTGGAACCTTTAACTCACTTATCAAGTCATGAAGAGTCCTTACGAGTTGTGAGATGTAAGCGTAGTAAAGAAAGTGTGGGGTTGTTGAGGCTCTTCTTTGGTTATGACTCATGCTAAGCAAGTCGTAGTAAGACTATACGAGTCGTATAGTGGGAGTCGTAGAGACAACGGTGTAATACCTCTAAGTTTCCATTCAGGTTACGGTTGGAGGTTATGAGTCGTATTGACTGACAACAAGTCATAGGGTATGACTCATATCTAGACCAATAAGTACCCTTCCTGTTACTGCCAAGGTTAAAAGTCACTGGGAAGACTCTTAATCAAATGTCACAAGTCGTAAGGTTACTCATGATGACTGACGACCAAGTTTCTATTTGTTCAGTTAAAGGGCTTTTGGTATTTTTTTCCTTTTTAAACTCCCAACCCACGACTTAAAACATAAAAGAGGTGTTATTTTTACCCATTCTCAATCACTTAAAAATGTTCTTTCTTCTCTCTTCCTCAAGAACATCAAGACTAGGGTTTCTTCTTCAAAATCAACTCTGAAGTTCCCCAGTCTAAGTTCCCTTCAAAGAAGTCAAGAAAGTCCAGGTATGCGGGTTTGAGCAAGGATAATATTTCATCCTATTGCCTGAAAATTTGATTTTAAAGATGAATTCATATGATAGCAATTAGGGTTCATACCCATATTCCCATATTCTTGAAATTATGATATCATCATGTGATTTAAAGATTGATTTGCAAAAGAAATACCCCTAATTCATGTTTTGACTTACATAATTGCTATTATGATATGATTTTATTAGCTTGACTTGAAGCTTGATGAATTTAAGAAAGATTCTAATTTATGTCTTGAGCATAGTATTTTGATATGAAGTTCCTAAGACATGATGCAGGAATCTAGAGATTTAAGCATTAGTCATTAAGTAAAAAAAGTTCAAACTTATAAGTTCAATTTTCAATCATGGCAACTTGATTTAAGTCTGGTTTTGATCTTATGATCACATTTAAGATTTGAAATCCACAACTTCACCCCATGTGTACGATTTAATTAAAAGAAGCATAGTCAATTTTCAGTTTACAAACCCGCATGCTATTTTAAGGTGAATTTCCTAAATATGAGCATATATATATATGTGTTTGTATGTGTGTGTGTAGGAGTATTATTTATCATCGAGAAGGGAATGTTGATGAGCGTATCCTAATTTTTAGAAACTATGGGCCACCATAAGTTTAAGATACCTATCCATAGAGTGTCTTGTTTTCCTAAGATGGATGAAGTTTAGTGATTACAATAAGTTAAGGTTCTATTCAGATGTCAAGGGTAGGACATCTCTCCCCCACATGGGTAAGAAGTTGGACTCCATGATATCTCGCATAGTTTATGTCATTTATAAGAATCTCCCACAAGAAAGAATACAAGCAAATATTTTAGAAACTAAGTGTGATGAATCACAAAGATTTGTATTATGCTTTATCATTTATGTTTCATGATCTTTCGTCTTCCAGTTTTACCCATGTCCAAGGTGAGTCCTCTTACACTTAGCTTGCGTGATTTGAAAGTTTATTCAGTTTTTGTTTTACTTGTGCATTCACCCCAATATACTCAGTACATTCTAGAAGTACTAACCCGCATATATGTCTATATGCTACATTGTCTTATAATTTAGGTTCTGGTGCTCGTTTCTAATAGCACAATTGATCACGGGCATCAACTTATGCATCCCAACATTTGGTGAGTCCTCATAGTCTGAGGACCAAGTCTATTGGTATTTCAGACTTGATGGATGTTACTTAACTAGTTTATTTCTTTCAAGCATCAGCTGGGGTCTATCCCAGTGATTTCTTCCGTTATAAGATTAGAGGGTTTGTCGGACAATGTTTATTTCAGTTAAAGATATTTTATTGAGATTTATAAGTTGTAAGATTTCAAAAGGGAGATTTAAAAGTTGGTTTATTTCAGAAATTATGTATATCTCAGTCCACTTTCCTATGAGTTCAGTTCCAATTACATATCATGGGTTAGCTTGGGACTTTTCGTAGTCTTATGCACTGTGTGACGTCCAGGGGTACTCCCAGGTTGTTTCACCTACCTCGACATCGAAGAAATCTCGAAGAACCACTAAAGAACATTATTCCCTTCTGAGAAGCCTCCTCAAGATGCCAAGATATCATAAACACATTCTACTCATCAATATGAAAGTAACGATACGCATATTGCACCATTGTGCTTCGGATCCAAAAATCATACCAAAACCCCATGTGGGTCCAACTTATGGAATTTGCATTTCCTAAATCAACCCAAAATAATATCAAGCTCAAGGAATCATTACCATCATAAATAATGAAAACCAGGCTAAATTGGGGATGAAATCAAGCCCTAAAGATTTGAGGTTTTAGTCAATAAATCAAGAAATTTCACCAAGAAAAGGGCAAATTATTTCCTTAAATTAGAAGATCATAGCAAAAATAAATGTTACTCTTGCTTCCCAATCACAAGTAAGCTTTAATTTAAAGCTTTAACACTATTTAGGGTTCTTATCTCTCAAGGGAATGAAAATGAATGGCCCTAAATCATAGAAAAGGGGTCATTTTATACATAGTCCAGGTCCTCAGCAGTCGCTATCACGACTGGTAGATCTCGATTGCACCATTTTTTGCCTAATCGGGCTTGTTGTGATCACGACATATCCATAGTGATCTTGGTATCTCGGTGTCTACCAAGGGTATCATGATCAAGAACCTTGGCTCACAATAGCGATGGCACCGGATAATAGCTAAACTTGGAAATCCGTCAAGCCCTCAGCATTCATTAGGAATCCCGTATATGCAAATGAACTATGTAACGACCAAATTCGATGTTTTGGACACGATAGTACACTCGAATTTTCCATCTAAGGTTGTTTTAGCGAAATATGGGTCCCAAACCCAGATTTCCAATTTCTCAACTTTTCGACCAATAGATCGAAATGAGTTTGGGTGCTTCAGGACCCAAACCAAAGGTCTACCTAGCCTAAAATCAATATTCTGGAGTTATTGGCACAATAAAAATTTGTATTTGAAATAATTTTAATAATGTTTTCACCAAGTGGCCATTGGGAACCATCAAAGACTTCTAAACAGGTAATTAGCTCTAAAATCCAAACGAACTTTCCGGTAACCTAATTGTCAGTCCCAGCAAGTCATAAGTGATTGGGGAAACTATGGTAAAGCTCTAACATAAAAAATAAGCAGAAATATACAAAATTACCTAAAGGTTCATTACAAACTCTATCATTCAAACCTAAATTATGAAAACTAAGAGATTATTTCCTAAATGCTCTGTGCCTTTTCGTTATAAGTCTGTCGTGCTTCACACTGATAAAAAGTAATATTTTGAACATAATTTTGTAGAAATCCAAGGAATGTTGAACCTATTGCTTTGATACTAAGTTTGTCACTGCCCGAGACTACACCCTAGCAGAGATACGATCTCTGGAGCCACAAATGATCCCAACTAACCCTTCGCATAGTATACTAAGAATAATTAATAAACTTAAGAGAAATTTGTAATAAAGTCGTAAAATAAATTCTAAAAAAATTTTAGAAAATCTGAATAGACAAGTTCCAAGCCGAAGGGGCCAATATAAAACCATATTATATGTCTGCAAACCATAAATAATAGAATAGCATAATCTGTTCGGACAAAGCGCCTGGCTTATCATAAAATAGTTTAAAAGTAGAATGGAAAGAAACAACAAACTAGGTCCCTCAATTATAAGAACTCACTTCTACTAGAAGTTGAACTGATATCAATTAGCCATGAGTCTAAGCTTGATCACCACAATCTACTTTCATGAAAAATATAGGCAAAGAATATGTGGTTAATACATATGAATGTACTAAGTATGTAGGAATAATGATAAATACATAAAACAGTTTAGCTAAAATCATAAATAAATTTTTTAAGGAAATACATATATAAAATTATACTTACTGAAAATATAAAGATGACCATATTAAATATGGTTAAACAAGGTAGATACTTTTAGGTGGGAGTTTTTATAACCGATATAAACCACTTGAGCAAATGATGTTCAACATCTAACCTAGTTGGGAGGGATGCCCCATACATTACCAACGTATAGGACCTGTCTATCTATATGTTAATCAACCAAAGGAGCCTTTTAGTCTAATGATTAACCAACATTGTAGTGAAAATATAATCCTATGGTGCACATAGTTTTGGAACTTGGGCTATCTAGAACCCTAGTTAATTAGGTACAAAATACTAATATCAAGACTATTTTTACAATCATATGCTCAATAATGATTTAAAATCACTATTTATTTGTTGTAAAGGTTAGAACTTTACTGAATTTATTTTGTGAAAACTATCAAAACTGCACCTTTCTATGGGCTTAATCTGTTTTCATTGAATATCTGTAATTCATACTCTAAGCATACGTTTAGGAATAATTTGCAATTTTATATCATATATGAAAAGGGTGACAAGTAAATGCTCTCTATTCATAGAAATCATTTCAATGATCATAAAAAACAAAAAAAAATAGATAAATACATCAAGAACTTACTTTAAAGAGGATGAGAATCATACATGATTTATAATCATAACTATGATTTCGAATTCATAACAAGTTATAAGGTTTTTGACATAGGGACGAACGAGAAACCCTATTGAAGTCCTACATACCTAAAAAAGAAGAGTTTTTGGAAAGAAACATGATTAAAATCCCTAGAATTTGTGAAGATATTGTTGATTGGAGTGTTGGGGGAAAAGACGAGAAGGGTTTGAAGTAACTTATGAAAAATCGACTAAATTTGGATTTTAAGGAAAGTTAATAGTCTTGGATTAAGGTTATGGCATGAGAAAAGGATGAAAACATCCCTCCTAGCATGTAAAAAGAGAAAGAAACTTAAAAAATTGAAGGAACATGTGCAGTAGCATAGTTGGAGCCTAGGTCACGCATCTATTCGTGAAGCATTAGTTATCCGCGCAGTCATGGGACTGACACCCTCTTCGCACGGTGAGACACATATATTGGGGGAAGTGCCTAGTAAAATGGACAGAAATTTTGACACATAACTCAAAATGACGAACAATCGGTGATGTTTAAAACTACACTCAACTATCTTTAACCCAAATCCATAACATGTCCCACACTTAAGAAATTAGATTTTATACCTCTATACAAATAAAGTTTCCTTAGTTTAGATCTAGTCACAAATGTAGAACGATTTAAATTATAACTTCAAAAATCAAGATGTTATAGGTTTATGGTATGTTCTAGTCTTCAGACCAACCAAATTCAATGAGCTCTTTAATATAGAGTTGGCATAGGCTTGGAAATCATTGTACGATTTCCAAATTAAAATACTTGGTCCAATAATTGAAATCCCACTTAATTTTTTAGCTTTTTAATGACTAAAAGTCAAAAAGCTAATTACCACAACTTTGTTATAATTTACGCTTTGATGTTTTGAGTGTTGTTGACCTAGAAAATGGAGTGCCGGAGTAGCTCTTTTATGGTGAGAGACTGACACATTCTTAGTAATCAATTCTCATAAATATTTATAGATGTAGAAGTGTGAATTGCAAGAATTACTAAATTATGATATACAACTTTCGATGGTTTTCTTGAGATAAATCATAGGAGGCAGTTTTGGAAAATTTTCAAGTCTTTGATGAATAAATCTCCATAATTCTAGAAAAGTAAATAAACATGCATCTGATGATTCTATAATTATAAGTTACATCCATATACTATAAGGACAAGTCTAGGAGCTTTCTACTTATCACATGGAAAAGTAAATTTATTCCTTCTTAGTTTTGTGAAGTGGTTGTTTACCTTAGATAGGTATAAGTATTGGTACCAAATTTCTAGTGAGAAAAATCTGTGAGGGTGGATTATGTTGGTGGGAAAGTGTCAGAACCCAAATCAGGGTCTGGCTGTGATGGGTATCTCAAGCCCACCATGGGCTGGAGACCACCCCCTTAGCCTAACCTCAAGATCACAACAATAACAATAAAGAGGAAGTCAATCAAATAGTAATTAGGAGATGAATTGATAGCTAAAATCATAACTAAGAGCCAAACAACAACTGACCCACACTTTGTAACAAAAGCCTCTAATCCCAGAGACATGCCCCCCAACTATGACCAAACCAATCCAAAACTAACATAACAGTACTAAATGAATAATGAAATGACAAAGTCTTTTGAAGAATGGAGGATCACCACTTCACAACAGCTCAACAGACACGCTCAACCACCAGACGCTGCATAGGAGCCACAGAAAAGTCTTTGGACCATACATCATGAAATTATGTAGCCTTCTAGGAAGGTCAATGGGATAAGCACTAGTATGTAACTCAGGGAAAGTGATCAGGTAATTCTATTTCCAAAACCAATCAAAACCACATTCACAAACTTATACATATATAGTATTTTGGGATAAGAAAAAGGGTCATGAACATAAAAGTTAAAGATTTAACCTGAACTGTGTAGCTCAATCCATCCTAATGGCACCCATGGTCTATATGGGTTCAACTCCCCCTACTGAAAGGGCTCCAGTGCGTGTTAGCCGCACGAAAGGGAAAACTATATCCATCGAGGCATTAGCCATCCCAAAATATATATATCAAGTGTACATCAAACACATGATTATATAGACCCCTAACATTTCAAACGTGGTTTTCAAGGTACGTCCCCCAAGACTTACTCCTTCATGATGAGCTACACAATTTCTTTTAAGCCTAAATTAAAACAATTTGCACATAAATCAATCCATTAACCGCGGGATTATTCATTGAGGCATTTACCACTTGGTATCATCATACCACTATGCTTGCAAGCAAAATTAAACATCTCAAGTCAATCCACATCACCATATAAACTACCAATTAAGATTTAAAATCCAAACCATGGCCACCAAGGCCATCCAAATACATTTATATATCTATTTATCTATTAATGCAATGGATTTATTTCAAAAACAAGTTAATCCATGTAAATTTCCATATTCATGATCAAGTTTACAAAGTAGGTTGAGGTTAATGCCAATTCCAAGCCAAATTCATCAAATTTGGGGAAACCTATATCCTCCCGTCCAGTCATTTAAGATATGCACTAATTCAGTCCCAAATATATCAATTTAAAGCACGAATAATCAATTTAGAATACGAGGTAAGTAATTCAATTAGTAACAACCAAAACCATCAACCCAATTTCAAAACCCATAATTTAATCACATAAAGCATTAAATTAATGCCATAATGTAAAATTTAAGTTTATGGAAGAGGAACATGCCTGAAACACAGGAGAATTTGAAGACAATTCAAAGTTTGGAGCCCGGATGATGAATTTATTGTAGAACTCTTGACTTTTCTTGAATTTTGAGTTTGAGAGAGAAAGAGAATGATTTGATCTTTGAAAACTGAAGGTAATGGGGTTATTTTATGCTATAAAGTAGTACAAGGGGTAAAAGGATCAGAAAACCCTCACCCAAAGTGAAAAAAACTCGATAAAATTTAAAACGGGCATAGCACGTGAATATTGTGGATATTAGCCTCCCTACCATTCCAATATCACAGAGGTTAATATTCATAACATGGCCTTATCATGGACCCTCACTGCCTAAGGGTCCCAAAATAACCTCAAACCACTTTTGAAAAATCTAAAACTTTCCCAAAACACCCTTTTAACATCCATAAATATAATTCAAGTCAAAAATTTACATTACATGCATGGAAGGGTCTAAAATAGAATAATTGAAATTTTAAGGGGTCTTACATTATCCCCCTTAGGATCATTCATCCGCAAATGATGAGTTAGGATACTTTTAGTACGAGAATAACAAGAACACACCAGAATCAAATCACAACTCAAAAAGTGCCAAAAGGAAACCAAAACTCATACCTAGAGTAGCTTCTCCAACCTGGGAACCAGAAAGGGTATCTAGCCTTCATATCTTCCTCAGCTTCCCATGTATCCTCCTATACTTTTTGATTTCTCCAAAGAACCTTCACTAAAGATATATCCTTAGTCCTCAATCTATTAACCTGCCTATCTAATATCTCAACCGGGACTTCCTCATAAGACAAGAAATTTATAACACCAACATCCTCAGCAGGAACTATTGAGGAAGGATCACCCACACACTTTTTTAGCATAGACACATGAAACACAGGATAAATCAAAGCTAAACTTGCAAGAAAATCTAACTCATAAACAACATTCTTAATCCTTCTTAGAACTTGATATGGATAAACGTAGCGGGGATTGAGTTTCCTCTTCTTCCCAAACCTCGTGACTCCTTTCATAGGGGATATATTTAAGAACACCCAATAACTTACTTCAAACTCCAACTCTCTTCGCCTCACATCCACATAAGACTTTTAGTGACTCAGAGCAGTCTGAAGTCTTTCTCTAATAACCTTTACCTTATCTAAGGTTTGGCGAATGAAGTAAGGACCAAACAACCTAGTCTCACCAACCTCAAATAATCCAATAGGAAACCTATACCTCCTACTATAAAGAGCCTCTAAAGGAGCCATCTAAATACTAGAATGGTAACTATTGTTATACACAAACTTAATAAGAGGCAAATGATCTACCCAACTACCTTTAAAATCAATCACAAAATCCCTTAGCATATCTTCCAAAGTCTAAATAGTCTTTTCCACTTGTCCATTCATTTGAGGGTGGAAAGTAGTGCTAAGGTTCACTTGTGTACCCAAAACTATATGAAACAAATGCCAGAGGTGAGATAAGAACTGCGTACCTCAATCTGAAATAAAGAACACTCGCACACCATGCAACTTCACAATCTCCTGAATGAACAACTTAGAATAATCTTCTCCTGAGTAGTTAGTCCTTACAGGCAAGAAATGTGTAAACTTAGTCATTCTATCCACAATTACCCTATTTGAATCATACTAATATCGAGATCGCGAAAAACCCATAATGAAATCCATATTGATCATCTCCCACTTCCATATGGGAAACTCTATCTCTTGAGATATGACATCGAGCCTCAGATGTTTAACCTTGACTTATTGATAAACTATATACTTACAAAAAAAATATATCATATCCTTCTTTATATTGTTCCATCAGTAGATTTTCTTTAAGTTGTGATACATCTTTGTCGAACCTGAATGAAATGTATATCTAGAATCATGAGCCTCAGTCAAAATCCTTTCCCACAGCCCATCAACATCAGGAGCGCACAATCGACCTTGATACCTTCAGATGCCACCTATTTCGAAAGTTATAACCCTTTACTAACACACATCGTCCTTAATTAGTGTAAGTATGGGATCCAAAGAATGTTTCTCCTTTGCCTCAGAACCAAGAGATGATTTAACCACTTCCTAAATAATCACCCCCCATCCTCAGAGTCCAAAAGATGAACTCCCAGGTTATCTAGCTTGTGAATATCCTTAACTAATATTTTTTTCTTTATATCAACATGAGATAATCTCTCTATAGACAAATTACTAAGAGCATCAACAACTATATTAGCTTTTCCTAGATGGTTGTGAAGGCTCATATCATAATCCTTAAGTAGCTCAATTCACCACCTCATCTTGAGATTCAATTCCTTCTGAATAAATATTCACACACACCCCATAAAGATAATGGCACTAAATTTTCAAAGCAAAAACCAAAGTCGCCTACTCCAAATCATGAGTCGGATAATTCTTCTCATGTAACTTATGATCCCTAAAAGCATAGGCCATAACCTTACCATTTTCATCGAGATGCAACTCAGTCCCTCACGGGATATATCACAAAACACAACAAATACATAGTACCCTCAGGCATGGTCAAAACTAGCACAGAAGTCAGTTTATCCTTCAACTTCTAAAAACTACCCTCACAAGCATCGGACCACAAAACCTTGACCTTTTAATAATTTAACTTCATCAATGGAGCAGCAATAGATAAGAAACTCTTAATAGATCTCCTAGAATACCCAACTAAGCCCAAGAAGCTCCTAATATCAATTGGAGTCATAGATTTAGGCCATTTTTAACTGCCTCAATTTTCTGTAGTTGTAATACCCTGGGAAAATTTTCGTTGAAATTTTGTGCTTAAACATGTTGGGTTTTATCTTCTAGAATAAATTTTAAGCTTTCCGTGCGGAATGTCTTAGATTATGACCCACCATTGCGTAGAGTATCGAATGAGATTTCCAATGATATATGGATCATCCAAAATCGACACCCAAGTAACAAGTTATGAACATTCCAATTGAACCATGAATAGTAAAACGTGTAGGAAAAAATACTGAGGCCTAGCGTAGTTTTGCTCTAACTTTAAATGATCATAAATCCTTGTAAATAATGATCTGGGTTATCTACTATATATCAACGGAAAGATCTGTGAGACCTATTTCCAATGAAATTAGTTTCATCCAATTTTTCTATCGAAGTAAAAAGTTATGGTCGATCTACTTCAGCCTATCAAAAGTAAATTTTTGGGTCAACTTCAAACGATCATAACTCCTCATACACAATGATCTGGGTGAGATACTGTATATCAATGGAAAGATATGAGAGTTCTCTTTCTATTAATATGACTTTCATCCAATTTGGATATCAGAGTAAAATGTTATAGTTGATCTACTTCAAACTATCAAAACAGTCCACCAAAGGACAGATTCAAGAATTATTTGATTTTTAGGGGCGTTTTAGTCATTTCCCCTCACCCAAAATCCAAACCCTATATTAAAGCCAGTTAGAAGTATTATATGTTATATTTCATCAAATTCCCTAAAAAATAAAACCCTAAGCTCCTACATCCAACTTCAAGAACCTCAAAAGTTCACCAATAATTCTGCAAATTTATTCAAGATTCCAAGTTCCTAGTTCAAGAACACCAAGAACCATCATTCAAAGGCACGATTAACATCTCAAAAATGAGTATCGATCTAAAGTTCATAACTCAAGGTATGTGGGGGTTTTCAACAAGAATTCTCTTTCGTTCTTGTGCCCAAAAGTAATATTCTTTACAAAGGCATGATTTTTATTTAATTTTTACGAATTTAAAGCATGAACCCATATCTTCTGATGATTATTATGAAATCTTGATATTTATAATTTTGAAAGATGAATTTACATGTGTGGAGATATAAAGCATGAATCTTGAACAATATTTATCATGATTTTGATATTTAGGTCATGAATCTCCATTGGAAATTATGTTTTTTTTGAGAAAGTGTGTGTTATAAGTACGTTGATGTTGAATATTTGAGATATTTTTAATGATTTGACCTTTTGGTCTTAATGGAGTTGTTTTGAACTCGAGTTTGAAAGAAATCCACAACGTGGTTGATTTTGATAGTGGGAAGAATGATGGCTCCCGATGTATATTTATATATTACTGAAATTGTTTTATTATGGATTGTCTTTGAAATGATCTGAGCTAAGTCTGGGAGAAATCTTTAGCACCGAGTTAGAGGTATAAAGTGACCTACTTCCCTAGAACTATGTGCCCCCATAGGAGTGAGCCTAAGGATGATTTATATAGTGATCACTAGTTTGTGTGGATTTGGTATCGATAGTCCTACTCTGATGACAAAGATAGAACGACTCTCCCCAATATGGGTTGTACGTTAAACTCCATGTAGCTCACATGGTTTATGTCGGTTATAGGATCTCCCAGTGTGTGTGTGTTTCCTTGTGTCTATGGTGAATTTTTAAGTGATTCGAAAGTGGAATTGTGAAAGTTATTCTTTCAAAATATTTAAATGATATTTACATTATGAGAATTGATATTCTTGATGAACTAAAAGTGATTGACAAATTATATGATGACTCACATGTGTTATTGTATTTATTTCATCCACTCATGATTATGATGATTTTCTTTGGGCTATGTGAGTCTTTCATACATCCTGCATATTTCTTATAAATATTTTTGATGATGATGTTTATACAACTGCATACACCCCCATATACTTGGTTCCTTTCCATGGTATTGACCCACATCTTTAGATGTGGGATGCATTTTCTCGGAATATAGGTTCAAGTGCTTATTTCCAGGTTCGATAGTGATTCTTTGGGCATACTACTCTACATCCTCTATTGTGGTGAGTCCTCATGTTCCAAGGATGTGATGTCTGATGTTTGTTTCATGGAATTATTTATAATTGATAACTGAGTATGAGTCAGTTGGGCCATGTCTCAATGGCTCGCTAGTTTTATTGATTTTCTTAGAGGCTTGTCAGACTAGTATAGATGTTGGGAGTTGATTAATAAGTCGTATTTTGTTATATTTGTGAAATTCTTTTATTCTTGGATGATGATTTCTTTGTTGATATTTGAGGATTATTTATGGAAACCTTATTGATTCGTGTTGAACTGAATGAAAATGGCTCAAAGGGTTAGCTTGGGGCTACTCGTAGCCTCAAGCATCGTGTGATGCTCCGAAACCCATTTTCGGGGCGTTACAAACTTGGTATCAGAGCCTAAGGTTTGATGGTGTCCTATGGAATCTGACAAGTCACGTTAAGTAGAGTCTTGATCATCGGTGTGTAGCGCGCCATATCTATAAGCAAGAGGCTACAAGTTGTTTTAGGAAAAAGTGTGATTCTTTTTTTTAGAAGTCTATCGTGCTTAAAGTGTCTCTCTGCTATTGATTCGTGCTCTCCTCTTTTAGAAATATGCCTCCACATCGAGCGAGAATAAATAATGATGGTCAGCAACCTCAACACGCTGACCCATTGAATGAAAACGTGTCTCATGCTGAATTTCGGGCAGCCTTTCAGGCGCTGGCCCAAGATATTACTGTAAATATTCAGGCCAACCCGACCCCTGCTCCACAAAAGCAGGGAGGTAATTCAGCTGCTTCCAGGATCCATGACTTCATGCGGATGAATCCTCCAGAATTCTATGGGTCCAAGTCTGATGAGGATCCACAGTTATTTTTAGCGGAGGTATGGAAGATTACTTAGGTGATGCATCTATCTTAGGAACATAGTGTGCAGTTGATTGCGTATAGGTTGAAAGACCTTAATTATGACTGGGTTATAGCTTGGAAGAAAAGTAGAGGTGAGGAAGTTGTCCCTACAACTTGGAAAGAGTTCCAGGATGTATTCCTGGATAAGTTTTTCCCTTTGGAGAAAAGGGAGGAAAAGGTGGAAGAGTTTATGAACCTGCGACAGGGCTCTATGACTGTTAGGGAGTAATATCTAAAGTTCAATCAGTTGGCCAAGTATGCTCCTGACTTAGTGGCTGATAATCGGGCTAGTATGAGTAAGTTTGTGACTGGAGTGTCTAGTTAAGTGGTTAAGGAGTGTAGGTCTATTATACTAAATAGTGAGATGAATTTTTCTAGGCTGATGACTCATTCCCAATAGATTGAGGCAAACAAGATTAAGGATAGAGATAAAATAAGAGGGAATAAGAGAGCTAGGTCCGAGTAGCACGGATAGGGTCAGACTAGATCGCAGGGTGTGAGTTGTCCTCAGTATCAGGATTGTTCGTCTATGCCAGCATCGTTATCTGCTAGTGCTCCCATGCCTAGAGGTAGGTAGGAGAAAGGTAGCAGGTCATATACATCTAGGTCCTAGTACAGTGCTGGCAGTAAGCCAAATTATCCCCTGTGTCCTAAGTGTAGTAGGGCTTATTCGGGTGAGTGTTTGGGTAAGAAGAGGGGTTGTTTCTGGTGTGATGAGATGGTTCACAGAGTTCGAGATTGTCCACAAGATGGACAAGGGCGTCGTGACTATCGCCCTCAGATCCATACTCAGACTGTTAGTGCTCTAGTTCCGGCAACTCGTCCAGGCCCAGCTCAGGGCACCTCTTCTAGTAATGCTGGCAGGCAATGCCAGAATAGATTCTATGCTTTACCATCCCACCAGTAATATGAGAACTCTCCCGATGTTGTTACTGGTAAGCTTCATATATTTCAGTTTGATGTGTATACTTTGTTGGATCCTGGATCCAGTTTCTCATATGTTACACCTTTGTTTACTATGAATTTTAAAATGAGTCCTGAGATTATTCTTGAGCCTATCCTAGTTTCTACCCCAGTGGGTGATTTGATTATTGCCCAGAAATTGTATAAAAAGTGTTCTGTTACCGTTCTTCATAGAGTCTTGTTGGCTGATCTGATTGAGTTAGACATAGTAGATTTTGATGTGATTCTGGGTATGGACTGGCTGTATTCTTCTTATGCTTCTATTGATTTTCGGACCTGAGTGGTCAAGTTTATATTTTCGAGTGTATCCGTGTTTGAGTGGATTGGGAATTCTGTGTCACCCAAGAGTCATTTTATCTCTTACCTCAAAGCTAGAAAGCTTATTTCCAAGGGGTGTATTTACCATTTGGTTGGAGTCAAAGAGACTAAGTCTGAGACTCCAACTCTCCAGTTTGTTAACGTTGTCAATGAGTTTTCTGATGTCCTTCCGAATTATCTCCCAGGGATACCTCCTGATAGAGAGATAAAGTTCGGGATTGATCATCTTCCTGATACTCAGCCCATTTCTATTCCTCCTTACCATATGGCCCCTGCAGAACTTAAGGAGTTGAAAGACCAACTCAAAGATCTAGTAGATAAGGGTTTTATAATGCCCAGTGTTTCTCCTTGGGGTGCTCCTATGTTGTTTATGAGAAAGAAAGATGGCTCTTTACGTATGTGCATTGATTACCGCCAACTGAATAAAGTCACCATAAAAAATAAGTACCCCCTTCCAAGAATAGATGATTTGTTTGACCAATTGCAAGGTGCAAGTTATTTCTCAAAGATAGACCTTCATTTCGACTATCATCAACTCAAAGTTAGGGATTGTGACATCCCAAAAACTGCTTTTCGAACTCGTTATCGCCATTTTGAGTTTCTTGTTATGTCTTTCGGGTTAACTAATGCCCTAGCAGCTTTCAAGGACCTTATGAATCGAGTGTTCAGACTATATCTAGATATGTTTGTCATAGTGTTCATCGATGATATACTGGTGTACTCCCGTAGTGAGGATGAACATTCTGATCATCTCCAAACTATCTTGCAAACCCTTAGACATCACAAGTTGTTTTCCAAGTTCAGTATGTGTGAGTTTTGGCTAAGGTCAATTGTTTTTTTGGGTCATATCATTTCTTCCGAGGGTATTAGAGTTGATCCCTAAAAGACCAAAGTTGTTAGAAATTAGCCTAGACCTATTTCTCCGACTAATATACGAAGTTTCATGGGTTTAGCTGGCTATTACCGCCATTTTGTTGAGATTCTCCTCTATAGCATCTCCTATGACTCGGTTGACCCAAAAGAAAGTAAAGTTCTTGTGGTCTGAATCTTGTGAGAAAAGTTTACAGGAGTTGAAAACTCGACTCACTTCATCCCCTATTTTGACTTTGCCTGATGGTGTTGATAGTTTTGTGGTGTACTGTGATGCTACGAGAGTTGGGTTGGGTTGCGTATTGATGCAGAAGGGTAAGGTGATAGCTTATGCTTCTAGACAGTTGAAACCCCATGAGAAAAATTACCCCACCCATGACCTTGAGTTGGTTGTTGTTGTGTTTGCTTTGAAAATCTGGAGACACTATTTGTATGGTGTACATGTTGATGTTTTCACTGATCATAAGAGTCTGCAGTATGTGTTTACCCATAGAGAAATGAATCTTAGGCAGAGACGATGGTTAGAATTGTTAAAGGACTATGATATGAGTGTGTTGTACTATCTGGTCAAGGCCAATGTTGTGGTGGATGCTCTAAGTAGAATGTCCATGGATAGTGTTTTGCATGTGGTAGAAGGTAAGAAAGAGTTGGCTCGTGAAGTACATCATTTGGCTAGATTAAGGGTTAGGTTGTTTGACTCTGTTGAAAGTAGTATAGGGGTTCAAAGTAGCTCTGAATCCTCCTTGGTTTTGGAAGTAACGGAAAAGCAATACTTAGATGCTAGTTTGGTCAGACTGAAGGAGTCAGTCAAGGACCAAAAAGTAGAGGTTTTCTCCCAAGGAGGATATGGTGTGTTGAGATTGCAGGGTAGATTGTGTGTCCCGAATGTTGATGATCTGAGATAGAGGATTATGGCTGAAGCACACGGGGCATGATATTATATTCATCCTGGTGCCACCAAGATGTATCGAGACTTGCGGGAAATCTATTGGTGGAGTGGCATGAAGAAAGATATAGCAGCGTTTGTAGCTAAGTGTACAACATGCCAACAGGTTAAGGTTGAACACCAAAGACCTGGTGGTATGATGCTAGAGTTTAGTATTCCCACCTGGAAGTGGGAAGAGATAAATATGGACTTCGTGATTGGTTTACCTCCTTCCCGATGCCATCATGACTCCATTTGGGTTGTGGTTGATAGGTTGACTAAATCTGCTCATTTCTTACCTGTTCATACTTCATATACTACTGAGGATTACGCTAGATTGTATATCCGAGAGCTAGTCAGACTGCATGGAGTTCCCTTGTCTATCATTTCGGATAGGGGTACTCAGTTTACTTCGTAATTTTGGAAAGCTTTTCAAAAGGGTCTTGGTACCCTATTGATTTTGAGTTCTGTTTTTCATCCGCAGATTGATGGTCAGGCTGAGTGGAGTATCCAGACCTTAGAGATATGTTGAGAGCTTGTGCACTTGACTTTATGGGAAGTTGGGATGATCACTTACCGTTGATAGAGTTTGCTTACAATAACAGTTTCCACTCTAGCATTGGCATGGCTCCATTTGAAGCCATATATGAGAGAAAGTGTAGATCACCCATAGGTTAGGGAAAGGTTGAAAACGCGCAGAGTTGTCAGAATTGATATGCGGATGTTAGAAGGAGAGACCTTGAGTTTGAAGTTGGTGACCTAGTGTATCTAAAAATTTCACCCTTGAGGGGGGTGAAGAGATTCTTAAAGAAGGGGAAGCTTAGCCCACGTTATGTTGGTCCTTAAAAAATTCTTAGCCGTGTTGGTAAGGTAGCTTATGAGGTCGAGTTGTCCTCTGTTCATCCAATATTTCATGTCTCCATGCTTAGAAAGCATATTAGCGATGCTGTGGTAGTAGATTCCTCTATGAGTGCTGACATTCAAGAAAATCTTTCTTTTGATGAGATTTCTGTTGAGATTCTTGATTTCAGTGTCCAAAGACTAAGGAATAAAGAAGTTCCCTTGGTCATGGTGTTGTGGCGAAACCAATCTGTTGAGGGTGCAACTTGGGAAGCTGAGGCGGATATGCGATCCAAGTACCCGCACTTATTTTCTGCGAACTCCAATCAAGACGAAGGTACCGTTCTTTCCTAAATCATGCACTTTTGATAAAATTTGCAACAGTTCAGCTGTCATTTATTATGTGTTCAGCTGTAGTTTCTTGAATTTATGCATTCTATGTTGCATTCGGAGTAAGAAGTGATGTGGTGATGAGTCTAATGAATGGTTTCAGTTGTATTCTCTATTCCCTATCTAATCTTGGCATGTCTAACATCATTCGAGGATGAATGTTTCCAAGGGGAGATGATGTAATACCCCGGGAAATTTTTTGTTGAAATTTTGTGCGTAAATGTGTTGGGTTCTATCTTCTATAATAAATTATGAATTTTTCATGCAGAATGCCTTAGATTATGACCCACCATTGCATAGGTTATTGAATAATCTTTCCAACGATATGTGGATCATCCAAAACGGACACACGAGCGACGGGTTATGAACATTCCGATCGAACAGTGAATAGTAGTGAACAGTAAAACGTGTAGGAAAAAGTACTGAGGCCTGGCATATTTTTCCTCCAACTTTAAACAATCATAACTCCTTGTACATAATGATCTTGGTAATCTACTATATATCAACGAAAATCTCTGCGAGTCCTCTTTCCAATGAAATTGGTTTCATCTAATTTGTCTATCGGAGTAAAAAGTTATGGTTGATCTACTTCAGCCTATCAAAAGCAAATTTTTAGATCAACTTCAAATGATCATAACTCCTCGTACAAAATGATCTTGATGATATACTATATATCAACGGAAATATATGAGAGTCCACTTTCTAATGAAATTGGTTTCATCTAATTTGGATATCGGAGTAAAATGTTATGGTTGATCTACTTCAAACTATCAAAACAGTCCATCAAAGGACAGATTCGAGAATTTATTGATTTTTAGGGGCATTTTGGTCATTCTCCCTCACCCAAAATCCATCCAAACCGTATATTAAAGCCAATTAGAAGTATTATATGTTATATTTCATCAAATTCCCTCAAAAAGAAAACCCTAAGCTCCTACATCCAACTTCAAGAACCTCAAAAGTTCACCAATAATTCTGCAAATTTATTCAAGATTCCAAGTTCCTAGTTGAAGAACTCCAAGAACCATCATTCAAAGGCATGATTAACATCTCAAAAATGAGTATCGATCTAAAGTTCATAATTCAAGGTATGTGGGGGTTTTCAACAAGAATTCTCTTTCGTTCTTGTGCCCAAAAGTAATATTCTTTACAAAGGCATGATTTTTATTTAATTTTTACGAATTTAAAGCATGAACCCATATCTTATGATGATTATTATGAAATCTTGATATTTATGATTTTGAAAGATGAATTTACATGTGTGGAGATATAAAGCATGAATCTTGAACAATATTTATCATGATTTTGATATTTAGGTCGTGAATCTCCATTGGAAATTATGTTTCTTTTTTGAGAAAGTGTGTGTTATAAGCACGTTGATGTTGAATATTTGAGATATTTTTAATGATTTGACCTTTTGGTCTTAATGGAGTTGTTTTGAACTCGAGTGTGAAAGAAATCCACAACGTGGTTGATTTTGATAGATGGGAAGCATGATGGCTCCCGATGTATAATTATATATTACTGAAATTGTTTTGTTGTGGATTGTCTTTAAAATAATCTGAGCTAAGTCCGGGAGAAATCTTTAGCACCGAGTTGGAGGTATAAAGCGACCTTACTTCTCTAGAACTACGTACCCCCGTAGGAGTAAGCCTGAGGCTGATTTATATAGTGATCACTAGTTTGTGTGGATTTGATATCGATTGTCCTACTCCGATGGCAAGGATAGGACGACTCTCCCCAACGTGGGTTGTACGTTGGACTCCATGTAGCTCACATGGTTTATGTCGGTTATAGGATCTCCCAGTGTGTGTGTGTTTCCTTGTGTCTATGGTGAATGGTGAAGTGATTTGAAAGTGGAATTGTGAAAGTTATTCTTTCGACAGATTTAAATGATATTTACATTATGAGAATTGATATTCTTGATGAACTGAAAGTGATTGACAAATTATATGATGACTCACATGTGTTATTGTACTTATTTCATCCTCTTATGATTATGATGATTTTCTTTGGGCTATGTGAGTCTTTCATACATCCTGCATATTTCTTATAAATATTTATAATAATGATGTTTATACAACTGCATACACCCACATATACACAGTTCCTTTCCATGGTACTGATCCACATCTTAGGATGTGGGCTGCATTTTCTTGGAATGTAGGTTCAGGTGCTCAGTTCCAGGTTCGACAGTGATTCTTCGGGCACTCTGTTCTACATCCTCTGTTGTGGTGAGTCCTCATGTTCCGAGCACGTGATGTCTGATGTTGGTTTCACGGAATTGTTTACTTTTGATAACTGAGTATGAGTCAGTTGGGGAATGCCTCAATGATAACTGAGTATGAGTCAGTTGGGAAAGGTCTCAATGGCTCGCTGGTTTTATTGATTTTCTTAGAGGCTTGTCAGACTAGTATAGATGTTGGGAGTTGACTAATAATTCGTATTTTGTTATCTTTCTGAAATTCTTTTGTTCTTGGATGATGATTTCTCTGTGGATATTTGAGGGTTATTTATGGAAACCCCATTGATTCATGTTGAACTGAATGAAAATGGCTTAAAGGGTTATCTTGGGGCTACTCATAGCCTCAAGCATCGTGTGACGCTCCGTAACCCATTTTTGGGGCGTTACCGTAGATCTGCCTTGATCCCCTCACTAGAAACAACATTCCCAAGAAAGGTCACAACACTTAACTAAAACTAACACTTAAAAAACTTTTCATGCAACCTTTGCCCTTTCAGAGTCTGCAATATAATTTGGAGGTGATTGGCATGATCCTCATCACTCTTAGTGTACACCAAGATATAATCAATGAAAACTATCACAAAAAATTCCAAAAACTACCTGAAAACCCGATTCATAAATGCAGTTGGAGCAATAGTTAACCCAAATGACATAACAAATAACTCATAGTGACCTTACTGGGTTTGAAAAGCAGTATTGGGAATATCAACCTCCCTAATTTTCAACTGGCAATATCCTAAACAAAGATCAATCTTAGAGAAATATCTAGCAACCTAAAGTAGATCGAAAAGATCACCAATCTGAGGAAGAGGATACATATTCTTCAATGTACCTTATTCAACTAACGATAATCTACACATATCCAAAGAGACCCATCTTTTTTTGTACGGAAAGTACAGAAGCACCCCATGGAGAAACACTAGGATGGACAAAGCCCTTATCAAGAAGATCTTTTAATTGTTCCTTTAATTGAGCCAGATCCATTCTATAAACAGGAATAAAAATAGAACGAGTACCCAATAGAAGATCAATACCAAAATCTATTACCTTTTCGGGAGGAATTCCACAAATATTATCGGGAAATAATTTAGGAAATTTATTAACCACACGGACAGATTGTAAAGAAAGACTTTTAGAATTAGAATACTTAACTCAAACTTGATGATACAGGCACCCTTTGGAAATTAAATTTTGAGCTCTAAGGTAGGAAATAAAATTCCCTTTGGGTACTAAGTAACTCTTCTCCCATTCTAATATTGATTCATTGGGGAAATGGAAACTAACCTTTCAGGTCCTACAATGTAGAGAACGATAGCATGAATGAAGTCAATCCATCCCTAAGATAACATTAAAATCCACAATAACTAACTCCATCAAATCCACCAATGTCTCTATATGAAAGATGGAAACCACACAACCCTTATAGATTTTTCTAGCAATAATAGAATAACCAATCGGAGTAGACACGAAAAAAGGGTCAAAATACTTTCAGGACCAAAAAATAAAATGCAACGCCACATAAGAGGTCACATAAGATAGTGTAGCACCCAAATAAAGCAAGCAGTAAATATCATGGAAAAAGAGTTATAACATACCAATAACAACATCTGGATGCCTAAAATTCTTGATGAGTAGCAAGTGTATTGAGATGATTTTGGCCAATACAGGTATCAAAAGTAGCATCCTTTGGCATAGGAACTGAAGATATGGCAACCAAAACTTTATTAGCCCCGGTGGAAACCCTGGGTGAAGGAAAATCTCGTGGTATATGACCAAGTTGACCACAATTATAGCATTAATTTCTCCCCTCCTTACAATAACAATGGTAAATCTGTCCATAAAATTGATAAGCATAGGATGGGGCTTACTGAGCTCCACTGGCCAGAGAATGGGCACCTTGTGCCTTATATCCACTGCTAGCCTAAAAACGACAATCACCTAAAGGCTTAAGATAAGGAGCACTGTAGATGAATACGAATTACCCCAGTTCGTTTTCTTGGTCCACTGTCTACCATCTTTCCCACTATTTTGTTGACCCTACCCTACTTTGAATTCCTAAATTTCTTATTTTATATCTCTCCCATCTCTATTTGTTTCTTCTTTTTATCCTCTACCAGCTACATATAAACCACTAACCTAGAGATGTCTATATTATTATTCAGTATCATAACCTTACACTCCAACACCAAATCATAGGACAAACCAGAAGCAAACTTTATCATCTTGGATCTCATGTTAGATGCCAACTCTGGAGCATAACAGGACAATTGTTGAAATTTTTGAGCATACTTCTTCACACTAATCTTTCCCTGCTTCAAGTTCAGAAACTCATCTGTCTTAGCTTTCCTAAACTCCTGAGGAAAGAAGTGATCAAGAAAGGAACCTCAAAAGTTATCCCACACTACCTGCATAGTATTATCACCTCTCAAAGCCTACCTATCCTTATACTACTAATAAGATACATCCTTTAACTGATACGCAACAAACTCTACACCCTCAAAATTAGTAGCATGCATCACCATAAAAATCTTATCTATCTTATCAATAATCCCCTGAGGATCCTCCTAAACCTTAGAGCCGGTAAAGGTAGCGTATTCAACCTCATAAACTAGCTAACCTAAGTGACCTCAGATGAATAAACAATAAAACAAACACAGTCAGACTAATGAGACTGTGATGTCACCAATTGAGTAAGCATATAAATAAATTTAAGGAACTCCTCATTAGAGATATCTCTCTGAGATGACTGAGCATAAGTGTACCCAGCTTTAGACGTTTGAGGAGGACTAGTAGGGACTGATGGAACTCTATGTATAGTGCTACAATCAAGAGTAGGGATGCTAGACCAAGTTTCCACTCTATAAGAAGGGTGCGTATAATGCCCCAAATTTGATACCTAGAATGCTACACGATAATCATGACCTCGAACGACCACAAGCTAACCAATGACTGATATCTGTAATTGAGCACTGAATAATATACTGTAAATATACGGAATATAAGTTGTAAGGCCATAAGGTTTAAAACTGAAATAATACTGAATATAAAACAATGTATGTAATAGGGTATAACAATACCCAAAATTGAAATAAACTATCTGAAATATGTTGTAGTCTTAATGCCTCTAAAACTGTCTGAAAACTGTAGAGTTGATGGGACATATCCCCAACTAACTTTGAAATACTAAAATAATAAAGTAATAAAATACATTCATTAATACATAAATTAGAACTGGAGTTGTGAAAATACTGAATACTAATTTACTGACTTCTGAGTTTACTAATACTGGGATACTGAATAACTGAGTCTATTGATTATATGAATTATGGAGTTTATAGGTAACCGATATCTGATGTTATAGGTACTATATTGTTGATAACTGATAACTGAGTATACTGATACTGAAAAACTATCTGAGTTCTTTATTGGACTGGGTAACTGTATCTAACAGTTCTGAATTTGAAGAACTATCTCAGTTCTAGTCTAAATTAGATAACTATATATGACAGTCCTGATTCTAATGGAACTAGCTAAGTTCCGTACTGAGTTGAGCGACTGTATCTGATAGTCCTAATATCTATAAAATTGAACTGATTTTGATTACTGAGACTAAATTTGAAATTGAGACTGTGGGAGGTAATCATCTAATCGACATACCCCGAATCTGAATTGGTGGGGTCCCAACATATAACCCCAGCTGGAAGGGTGTCAGTACCGTACCAAAGGTAAAGACAAGCTACGAGTAAACCCTTTCTGACAGGGAGCTCTTCCATCAACCCATCCTTTAAGAAAAACTCAAAGGAGATGAATAGTCCCTAGACTCATACGGTTATATCTTGACCTATGCTGGCTACGTAGTTATGGAATGCAGGGATTGCTACTAATGATTGCACCCTCTACTGGCTAACAGGTGAGCCCTTATTCTTGGGTTCACTCGGTGCTGAATCCTACTCCCAACTGAATAGACACTGAACTAATTTTCCTAGTTCACACTAGGCATGACTGAGTTGTTACTGATGGTACAGTTTTACTGAACTGAACTGAGTTCACTGATTTCCGTTGAATGATGGAATACTACTGCATTCTATCAACTAACAGAATGCTACTGAGTTCTGTTAGCTGACTGAGTTACTAAGGTCTAAACTTAATACTATTGAGATTTGATAACTGACTGAGATTACTAAGATTATTGAGATTACTGAGATCACTGAGATTACTAAGATCATTGAGATTAATAGACTAATATTGAATTTACTGAATTTTCCTGAGTCACATGACTGACTGAGTTCTACTGATCATGGCTTGACTGTGAGTATCATGAAAACTGACACTTACTCTAGGCACACAGCTAAATTATCAGGTATAAGTTCCCCCAGGACTCGATAGCATAATAAGTAAATCATGGCACAAGCTTAAAAGCTCAATAGTGGCTACATGTTTATCATTTATAAATTTAGACATTTCAACAACCACTTTAGATGGATTACTTGTACATGAATGGGTAATACGTATTAGCATACTATAATATGGTATTATTTCATTCTTATAAAAAATTTGTCGAACACTTGCATGATACCACTTGCACATAACGAGCATGGCATGATTTCTTTTACTTATTAACGAACATGAGAAATTCATCAAGCACTTGGTGAGCATAACATATGCACATAACCCTATACAACAAATAGGCATCATAATTCACATTCACAATTAAAAATTTCAATGGTTTAACATGGTTTCACATGATACTATACATATATCACTTTACTTCACATAGATATTGTAATTAAATCATGAAATAGAGAGCCCATTAATATAATAGTCATGAACACAATCAAACTAAATCATGAAATTCCTCAAAAACATTATCTTGAGTTTTTGAAAAGGTTTCTTGGACTCCAAAGGTGGAAGAAACCCATGGATGAATACTTGGCATACCTTAGTTGGTTAATTCTTGAAGGTTGATGGTGGAATCCCTTGGAAATTCAGTCTTAAATTGATAGCCCTAGGATTTTGTTCTTTAGGATTTTGTGAATAATGAATAGGATTAGCCAAAAGAGGGCTAAATTTTATTTTAAGAGGGCTGAAGGGCGTGGGAAAAAAGTGAAATAACCCTGAGGACATGACTTTTAAATGATTGAGAACTGGGTACCGACGCTATCAGCGATGCGGCACGGTATGGCATCGATGTGATAGTCGACGCGTAGAGCTATTATCGTGTCGAGTCTCAATACTTTGACCCTGGCAACCTGCAACAATATCAACAAACGCGATTGGATACGTGGCATGCCAAGATCACATTGGTCCACTATTTTGGGATTCCTAACGTGGTCTAAACAAGTTCAGAAAAATCTAAAACTTATCCGGAAATACCTATTGACCTTCCTGGTCATGAATTAGCAAGAATACGGATAATTAAAGTCATGAAATAAGACTTCGAGCTTTCAAAGAATAAAATAAACTAAGTCTGGAAACTTAGCTAGAACCTTCAAAGTATAGGCCCCCTTAACAAGAATAAATAGACTGAATTAAGCTTAGGATTTTGTGCGGTCTTATAATATCTCCCCCTTGGGAACATTCATCCTCGAATGAGACTGACTGAGATGGGGGAAATGATAAGCTGAAGTACATCCTGAACATGAACAACTGAAACATGAGTACATAGCTGATATTATTGATTTGTTGAGATTTATTCTGAGCATGCATATCTGATGTATGATTTCATGAATGATATGACTGATAAGCTAAATATATTATACTGAACATACATATCTGATGCATGAATACATGACTGATCTGACATGTAAATGCATGACCGAATATGCAATGGTAATTGATACCAAGTTTATAATCGAAATTTGAGCATGAAACTGAATAAGTTTAAGGGAGACTATTTCCTTAAATTGAAAATGCTAATGAGCCTAAAATTAATTACAAGATATCATGAGTAAAAACACATGAACATAACTGAGTCTAGAATGTGATACATGAGTTGGATATCGTGATCTGAACTGAGTACCTTAAATACGTGGCTTACGGCTGAGATCAGAGTTTGAAGGTCAACTCATGAGTACTCCTTACCCTAAAATGGATTCATTACAAAAAAAAGAGTAGCACATTTATGTTATGAAGGTTTGGGGAATTATAGTGTATCTCCCCCTTGGGACACTATGTACCTTGGAAAATACTGGGTTGACTTTGCTGAGATACTGAGGAAAATTGGGGCGATGCACAAGGCACCTAGGAACTGAATCGTGACTAATTATCTGGGATCTAAAACTGATGAATAATACATGAACTTGGCTAAACACACAACTACCTAGTTAGTCCATCTTAGAATGATCACATTCTTGAGACTTTGGAAGTGTGACTAGATAGAAAGATGGGAACCCATACCATCTGTACTTGTCGGTCTGGCTGCTAAACTAAATTATTGGCTGCTTAACTAACTCATACTGGGAATTTATACTTGATTGGAGCATTTCTATGACACTCTCTTTCTGTAGAGTTCTAGTGACTATAGGGAGAAAGAAAATCTTGGCCTAACCTGAGCAGGACATCAGAATTGGAGATCGTTACTTGGCTGGGATTCTTGTATTAAGAGACAAGGCCTATGAAACATCATCTAAGATAAAGTGATTAAGCCTTATGCACTGCACTGAGACTACTAAAAAGATTCACGTGGCTATTGAGCATGAATGCATAAATATACAAACTTATCTAATTAACGGAATGACTGATAGCTGACTACTGGGTCTGTAAGGCTAAACTATACTTAGCCTAAAAGGCTGGACTTAGACTATAGAGTATTATACATAAAAAGGTAATGACTGACTAGTTAACGTGAGGTAACTGAGCATGAATGAGTGAAAATTGTATTACCTTAAGAACGCAAGAACAAGTGTCCAACATGATTCGAAAACATTCTGTAAACTGAGGTACTTAAATACTAATAACTGAGTAACTGATGACCATATGTTATGGTTGGGTAATCCTGAAAGTGAACTGAGTTTATGATCTGACTAGACTAGGACTGGGATTGAGATTGTAGATAAGATGGTAATTGAGACTATAACCGTAACTAAGAATGTAACTGGGACTGAATACTGGTTCCTGATAACTGAGGGTTTGACTGGTACTGAGGTACTAAATCTTGATGGATAAATAACTAATAACTGAAGGTTATGGTTCTATAGGACTATCTGAGTCCTTTACTGAATACTAATTACTGAATAACGCTGTAACTAAAGACTGAGGAATAAAACATCAACACTACGGATTCACTAAGAGGTCTAAGCTATGGATATACATGACATAGTCTAAATTTTGTTTTAACTAATTATTAGGAGCATAGCATGAGTCATGAGATGCATGACCTGAGTCTGGAATTTCTGTGTTCATGGAACATAATTCGTAACACTGAGTGAACTGGGATTTCTCATACTAGGAACTTGATACGCACATGATTCTATGGAAAGTATGAATAGATGTTGGGTTCACGGAACTGTAACATGATGCATGCGTAAGTATCGTGATGGTTGAAGTACAAAACTTTGCGCTGAGATAGGAATGGATTGGGAATCATCTTCCCTTACTGATTTCCTGCCTATATTGGTATTACTACTAGAACCTAAAGGTCTGGCTTTCTAAGGTACCATAACTAGACAATTCCTGTATACCTATCGGTCTATGATAGACTCACCCACTGGGTGGAGACTGTGAAAGTTCCTATTAACATTTAGTCTAACCTTAAAGTTGACTGGTATGTAAAGAGATGAAAAAAAAATGAAGATCCTAAATCTGAAGAAGTGTAAACATGTAAATAAGGGATCTGTAACATACCAGTGGCTGTATCAGCAGGACTTTCCTGATCCTGTCGGGACTGAAGCGCATAGAGTCTATTTGGATGTTACCCACTGATAGCGCTGGAATTGGCACCCTATTAATTCGGGCGACCGAACTGAGCAGAAAGACGACCGTGCTAACTTTGTGGACCAGTTTTAGGATAGTCTTGGACCTTGTGACCTGACTTGCCATATCCAAAACACATATTACTACCCGCTCTACACACACCCTTATGATACTTACCACACTCTTCACAAAGCGGATGAGTGCGGATAATGTTTGCACTAGCCTGGGTTTTGGAGCCCGGCATCCCTTCCCTATGGTCATTTCTGAACTTTGGTACTGGTAAACTATATGAAAAGGGAACTAGAACTAAAAGCTTCTAACTATACTGAGAATTGTTACCACCCTGCGACCCTGGCTGAGAAAAACTATAACTACTTATTCTGGCTCTCTTATTCTCTCTTTCTTTCTTCTTAAGTTTCTGCTCTTCTATCTGTTGAGCATGGACCATAAGTCTAGATATGTCCATATTTTTAATAAACATCACAGTCCTATACTTCTTAACCACTCTACCTGAAACCCCAGACACAAACTTGCCCATTCTGGATCTATTATCTGCTACTACATGGGGAGCATACCTGGCTAACTGGGTGAACTTGAGGGAATATTCTTTCACACTCATGCTACCTTGTTTGAGATTGATGAACTCGAATACTGTGGCTTCTTTCTGCTCTAGGGGAAAGAATCTATCTAGGAAGGTCGTAGCAAACTCTTCTCATTCTATAGGCCCTGCATCTGTACCCCTGTCTACCTTCCACTATTTAAACCACGTATGTGCTACATCTTATAGATAATAGGTGGTTAACTTGTCACTCTCACTGGGAGTCACTCCTATGATATCTGTGACTTTTTGAACCTGGTCGAGGAACTCTAGTGAATCCTCTTTGGAATTAGAACTGGAGAATATGGGAGTATTCAATTGGGTGAAGTCCCAAATCTTGGTTGTAGCTAAATTGGCCACTAGGTTGGTCGAAATTACAGCTGGCCATTCATTCTGAGCTGTGAATAAATTAGGTAGAGTAGTGAATGCAGTCCTGAATTTTGCATAGGAAACATGTTCGTCTAGGGGATCTTCCTGAATGAGATGAGGTGCTGGCTGATTACCGATTTTTCTTTCACTAGCCCCTTTGGGAGGCATGTTTTGTAAACGAATAAAAGAGCAAATTAGATTAGGAGTTAAATTTGAGCTCATGCTCACGGGCACAATATGAATATTGAAAGAGAGGAAACTGTTCCTAAAACATCTCATACCCTCTTGTCTATAAGTATGGTGCACAACACACCCATGCACAAGACTCTACTTGATGCGGCTTTTCAGACTTCCTAGGACACTGTTGAACCTTAGGATCTGATACAAAGTTTTTAATGCCCTAAATCTGGTATTTGAAATACTACATGGTGCTCATGACCCCGAAGGACCACAAGCTAACCCATGACTGATATTTATAACTGAGCACTGAATAATATACTGTAAATATGCGGAATATAAGCTGTAAGGCCATAAGGTTCAAAACTGAACTAATACTAAATATAAAACAATGTTTGTAATAAGGTATAATAATACCCAAAATTGAAATAAACTGTCTGAAACATGTTGTAGTCTAAATTCCTCTATAACTGACCAAAAATTATGGAGTTGATGGGACATGTCCCCAACTAACTCTGAACTACTGAAATAATAAAGTAATAAAATAATCATACTATTCTTGAATGAAGAGGACTCACTGCTAGTCTGGCTGCTGAACGTCTGATCTACTAAGAATGCTCAGGATTTCGTGCTTCTAAACCTTTGGTATAAAACACCATAGCGCAAATGAGTTAGTACGATTGAATGTACTGGTATGCAAGTGAGGCAATCTGAATGCAAGGGTTCATATGCATGAACAATAATAATTGACTAATGACATGAACATGAACGCATGAGAAATATATTCATGGATACATAAACTGGAACTGGGGTCGTGACAATACGGAATACTGATGTACTGATAGTTGAGTTTACTAATACTAGGATACTAAATAACTGAGTCTATTGATGATATGAATTATGGAGTTTATAGGTAACTGATATCTGAGGTTACTGGTACTATATTATTGATAACTAATAACTAAGTTTACTAATACTGAAAAACTATTTGAGTTCTTTACAGGACTGGGTGATTGTAGCTGACAGTTCTTAATATAAAGAACTATCTGAGTTTTAGACTGAACTGGATGACAGTATCTGACAGTCGTGATTCTGATGGAACTAGCTAAGTATCGTACTAGCTGAGAGACTGCATTTGACAGTCATGATATCTATAGAACTAAACTGAGTTCTATTACTGAGACTGAATATTAAACTGAGACTGTGGGAGGTAATCATCTAACCGACATAACGCGAATCTGAATTGGTGGGGTCCAATATACAACCTTAGCTGGAAGGGTGTTAGTAATGTGCCACGGGTAAATACAAGTAGTGAGCAAAACCCTTTTTGAAAGGAAGTTATTCCATCAACCCTCCTATAAAGAAAATTCAAAGGAGATGAATATTTCCTAGACTTGTAGGGGTACATCTCGACTTACGTTGGCTACGTAGTTCTGCAATGCAGGGACTGCTCCTAAGGATCACACCCTATACTGGCTAATAGGTGAACCCTCAACCCTAGGTTTACTCGGTTCTGAATCCTACTCCCAACTGAATAGACACTAAACTGATTTTCCTAGTTCACACTAGGCAGGACTGAGCTGTTACTGATGGTACAGCTTTACTAAACTGAACTGAGTTCACTGAGTTTCATTAAATAATGGAATACTACTGAATTCTATCAACTGACAGAATGCTACTGAGTTCTTCTAGATGACTGAGTTACTGAGGTCTGAACTAAATACTACTAAGATCTGATAACTGATTGAGATTACACAAATTACTGAGATTACTGATATCACTGAGATTATTGGACTGATATTAAATTTACTAAATTTTCCTGAGTCACATGACTGACTGAGTTCTACTGATCATGGCTAGACTATGAGTATTATGAAAACTGATACTTGCTCTAGGCCCACAGCTAAATTGTTGGATACAAGTACCCCCAGGACTAGATAGCATAATAAGTAAATCATTGCACAAGCTTAAAAGCTAACAGTGGATATATGTTTATCATTCACTCATTTAGATATTTTAACAACCAATTCAAATGCATTACTTGTACATGAATGGGGAATACGTATTAGCATACTATAACATGGCATTATTTCATTCTCATATACAATTTGTCAAACTCTTGCATGATACAACTTGCACATAACGAGCATAGCATGATTTCTCTAACTTGTTAACTCACATGAGCAATTCATCAAACACTTGGTGAGCATAACATATGCATATAACCCTATACAACAAATAGGAATCACAATTCACATTCCCATTGACAAATTTCAAGTGTTTAACATGGTTTCACATGATACTACACACATATTACTTTACTTCACATAGATATTGTAATTAAATCATGAACTAGAGAACCCATTAACATAATAGTCATGAACACAAGAAAACTAAATCATGAAATTCATCAAAAACATTATCTTGAGTTTTTGAAAAGGTTTCTTGGACTCCAAGGGTGGAAGAAACCCTTGGATGAACACTTGACATACCTTAGTTGGTGAATTCTTGAAGGTTGATGGTTGAATACATTGGAAATTGAGTCTTGAATTGATAGCCCTAGGGTTTTGTTCTTAAGGATTTTGTGAATAAAGAATAGGATTAGCCAAAAGAGGGCTAAATTTCGTGTTATCAGGGCTGATGGGCATAGGAAAAAGACTGAAATAACTCTGAGGATACGGCTTTTAAATGACTGAGAACTGGGCACTGATGTTATCATCTACATGGCACGTCATGGCATCGACGCGATAGTCGATGCATCGCGCCATCATAGCGTCGAGCCTCAGTACTTTGACCCTGGCAACCTGCAATAATATCAACCAATGTGATTGGCGATGCGGCGCGCCAAGATCGCATTAGTCCACTATTTTGGGATTCTGAGCGTGGTCTAAACGAGTTTTGAAAAATCCAAAACTTATCCGAGAACACCTATTGACCTTCCTGGTCATGAATTAGAAAGAATATGGACCATTAAAGGACATTAAAGTAACGAAATGAGACTTCAAACTTTTGAAGGCTAAAATAAACTAAGTATGGAAACTTAGATAGAACCTTCTAAGTATGGGACCCCTTTAACAAGCATAAATGGACTAAATTAAGCTTAGGGTTTTGTAGGGTCTTACGGGGAGTCCCCTCCACATTTTGTTCAGGTAGAACAGATTTTCCAACAAAGGTTCTACGAACATCAGATCTTTGGGGAGGAATGATCTAAAATTTGAGGAAGCCAGGAGTTAGGGAAGTTTCACAACACTAGACTCTACATCCCAAAATAGAACAAAAAAAAGGGGACCATTCCTAAATGTCTTGTAGCCTCTTTTTTATAAGGGTAGCACACTATACACCTATATAAAGGACACTACTTGACACGTCTTTGTGAACACCCAATGATCCAAAACCGTGATCTGATACCAAGCTTATCACAACACAAAATAGGGCTTGGTCGTGATGAGTATCTCAAGCCCATTATGGGACTGAGGCCACCCCCTTTGCCTAACCTCAGGAGCACAATAATAATAGTAGAGAAGAAGCCATTCAAACAGTAATGGGAAGATAAATAGATAACTCAAATGGAAACTAAGAGTCAAAAAACCAACCAACCTACACTTGTCCACAAAAGCCAATAATACTAGAATATCAACTAAGTCAGCACATGCCCCCGACTATGACCAAAAGAATCCAAAAGTACCATGACAATAAATAAAGAATAATGAAAGAACAAATCTATCTTAAGGGTAGAGGCCCGCCACTTTATAGCAGCTCAATAGATATACTCAACCACCTAACTCCGCACAGAAGTCACAAAAAGATGTATTGTACTAAGACGGTTAGTCGGATAAGCAATAGCATGTAACTCAGGGAAGTGATAAAGTAATACCATTTCCAAAATCAATCAAAACCAAATGCACACATTCATATATATCTATATATAGGATGTCGATATAAGGAAAAAGGTCATGAAAATGAGAGCTTACAGATTTAACAAGAACTGTGTAGCTCGATCCATCCTAAAGGCACCCATAGGTTGTATGGGTTCAGCTCTCTGACTGAAAGGGACCCATTGCATGTTAACCACATGAACTGAGGGAAATCTAATGCCACCAGGTCAATATCCATCTCAATATATATATATATATATATATATATATCAAGTGTGTATCAAGCACACAATCATATAGACCCCCAACGCTAGCAAAGTGGTTTCCATCATTTGTTCTCTTGGGACTTACACATTCATGGTGAGCTACACAATTCCCTTTAAACCAAAATTAAAATAATTACACATAAACCAATCCATTAACCTGAGAGTTATTCATTAAGGCATTTACCACTTGGTATCGTCATACCAATATACTTGCAAGCAAAATTAAATATGTCAAACCATCACATAACCACATTGACTCGCAAGTTCTATTTAAAATCCACACCATGGACACCAAGGCCATTCAAATCCATTTATATAGCCATTAATCCGTTAATGCAATGCATTGATTTCAAAAACAAGTTAAACCATACAATTTTCATATTCAAGATGAAGTTTACAAAGTTGGTTGAGGTTAATTCCAATTCCAAGATAAATTCATCCAATTTTTGGAAACCCATATCCCCTATTCCAATCATTTAAACCATGCACCAATTCAGTCCACAAAATGTCAATTTAAAGTATCAATAATCAATATAGAACATGGGACAAGTAACTCAATTAGTAAGAACCACAAACCTTCAACCCAATTTCAAAACCCATAATATAAATCACATAAAAAGCCATCAATTAGTTCCATAACATAAAGCTCAAGTTTAGGGAAGAGGAACATTCCTAAAACCCATGAGAATTTAAATACAATTCAAAGTTTGGAGCTCGGATGATGAATTCACTATATAACCCTTGAATGTTTTTGGGTTTTTAGTATGAGAGAGAAAGAGAATAATATGACCTTTGAAAGTTGATTTTATGTTATAAGGTCATACTAAGGGTAATAAGAAGAAAAGTCCCTCACCCCAAGTGAAAAAAAAAACAAATTTGAGCAAAATTAAAACACTAGTGTGGCACACCAATACCGCAGAGGTTAGCCTCCATGCCACACCAATATCGCAGAGGTTAACCTCCATGACATGGCCTTATCTCGGACCCTTACTTCCTCGGAGTCCAAAAATAAACCCGAACCCCATCTAAAAAATTTGAAACTTTCCCAGAACATTCTTTTAACATCCCTAAACATAATTTAAGTTAAAAATTGACATTACGTACATGAAAGGACAAAACTAAAATGATCAAAATTTAAAGAGATTTTATAGAAAGTTCATAATTTTTTAATACTAGTATTAATGGTAATAATAGAGTTTATCTTCTTAAGAAAATAGACCATATAGGCCTTTATTATAAAAATCAAAATATCTGGGAAGGCCAAAACCGACCAATTCCCAATATCAACACAAGAAGATAACAAAACAAAGTTATTTACAAGTACTACACTAGAAATGTATGGACAACAAAAGGGAAAAGGGAGACTTTTCAACTTCATTGAAATTTCGATCGACATAGTAATCGATCTTCTATTGCTAACCAGTTGAAGAGAGACCAAAAACTCCATATCCAATATTAAACTCAGGTCCAGAGATCGAAATTTGTCAAGATTGATTTGCATACACCTAAGACAATCTAAAATCTCATGAATGCCATGAAAATAAAACTAATAAAGACTTTTTCTTCTCAACAAAGGCAGATTTGGTAAGTCCAATGGATGATTTTAAATTTTTTGTGTCCCTTTAATCAATCCCATTCTGATCTCTAAGCTTTGACTTATATTGTAAATCTGTCACTTAGACACGTATTAGAGACATACTTCTTGAACAACTGATCTTGCCAATCTATCCATTGAGATAAGTATTTGTTCTTAACGATCAATTTCACACCTTTAATTACCTTGCGATTATTTTCTACACAGACCTGACTATTTTTGTGTTTTCCAATACAATATTTCCCTATCCTCCTCGTATCCCAACAGATTGAGCTTAAATAACTTGTACGGGCATTCATATCTAGTACTTATATACCAGGGAGGATACCTAAATTTGGTAGTCCTCACAATGGAACTATGGCAATTTTAATTTTCTTAAAATTCTCTAAAATTGAAACATGTGTTGGTAAATTATTCTTCTCCTCTAAAATTATGACATGTAGTTGATAAGATTATGTTAATTTATTATTCTTAAAATCCTCTAAAATTATGACATATGGTTGATAAATTAATTTTCTCATTTAAAATTGTGACATATTGTTGATAAAATTACTTTTCTCCCTCTGTAATTATGATATGTTGTTGATATAAATACTTTTTCCCACAAGTAAAATTATTCTATGCAGTTGATGAATTTTTTTTCATACATTTTCTTTCTTGCTACTTGGGTCTTTGCACTCGGTATATCATAATAATATGATAAACTATTTTATTTATTGAGTTTGTCTTTGTATTTTAAATTGTATAACCAATCGATAAATTTTCTAAGAAGTTTTCATTATAATATAATTTCTGATATATTAATCAAAATTTTTGGTAGTTCTCACAAAACTTTGATACTCTTAAGGTGCTCCAAGTGGCTTTATTTTTTACTTGCCTTTTTTTGTTCCTCTCTTGCACTCATTTTTGTTTTTTGTCTTTTGCTTCTTCTTTTTGGCACTCAATTTTTTTCTTTAATTCTATTTCTATAAGGGTCTCTATAATTGGTGTATCTTGACATTGTAACTCCTTCCATTTCAATTTAAGTATATTAGTTTGATTAGACAAAAAGCATAAGAAATAAAAGGAGTTTTTGAATCTTGTGGTTTTAATTAAAGATATAATTCCACACCCTCATATTAGTTGTCTAATTTTTCCTCCATATGCCATCAATAAATCATAAACAAGAAGAATAATTTCACTAATTAATCTATAAGAAATTCTTTTTAAACTTTATATACTTGTATATGATTTAAAAAATAATCACAAGTGTGTTGTAAATTGACAAGTAATTTAGAGCTATTATTTTTTATGGATAACTAATATGAGACATATGGAGTATGAAATTTTAAATTTTATAGCCTTAAACTTATCATGTAGAAAGTTAAAATTTAAGACTTACAAAATATAGAAACAGACTCTCTTTGAAATAGATCAAGAAAAGAAAATAGCGCACTTAAATTGGAATGAAGGAGTAGAAAAATTTCATGAATTATTTTATGACACGATCCTAACCAGGGCTTAGTCGTGTCGAGTGCCTCAATTCTAATCGAAATAGAAGACGACCCCTAATCCCCAACTTTAACCACCCTGCACCCTATGTTGGATGAATTCTGAATATATAACAAGATAGAACAATAATAAATCAAAGACATTAATCAAAGTCTAAAACCATAATCCAACAACCTCAATCAAATGTCCAACTGGTGCCAATATTAATGCCAAAACTAATACCAACTGACAACAATACCGACACCGCTAATGCCTATAGTAGTCCCACAAAGCCTCTAACAGAAGACAAAGAACATCCGATTGGGATATGCCCCCAACCATAGCCAAAACAAAGTCCAAGAAATAAAAATAATGTAAGGAAGTCCATAGCATGAAATGGAGTTTTTCAAAGTATGGAAGCTTATATGTTATGGAAATATAGAACTTTCAAGTCTTAAAACAAGAAAAATATGCAAGTTTTAGAGGCCTTTTTGTTAGATTTGATTTGTTTTGGGTAAGTTTTTTTGAAACCATTTTTTGAATGATAAGTTCGTGAAAATGGTAAAAAGGGTGTTTTGTCCACTTTTAGAGCAATTATGGATGTTTGGGATATTTTCCAGCTTGATTGTAATCAATGCATGTTCGAGAGTTGAAGAAGAGCTAAAAACTGACTCCCGACACCTACTAAGTTGACCTACTAACCGCATACAGAAAAAGTGGGTGGCAGAAATCCCAAAATCCCGAGAGCTAACTTGCAGAAAATTGTCCATCTGCAACCTGCGGTCTGCACCTGCATCCTGTGCCCTGCCAGACCACAGGTAAAGAAAGTAGGTGGCCACGGACCTTATTTTCTCCTATTTCATTCAGGTTTTACTTTTAGGGTTTTCTCTTATACTATAAATACCCCATATGTACTTTTTATTAGAGTTTATGCACTTTTAACACTTAGAAATATATTTTGATTTCAATATCCATCTTTGATCGTAGGATTTCTCTTTATTTACTTTGTTTGATGATTCAATTAACGGTTGTGGGTTTTTATTCATCTTATCATTGTGATTTCATCTTTGCCTTCAAATATGAATGTTATTGATTTCTTCACAATCATGAGTGGCTAAAACCCACAGCTAGGGTTGTGAAAACCCTAGTGAATTGATGAAGTATGGGAAGTTTGATTGTTAATCTGAACCAATACCTATGACATGCATTGTTTTGTCTTTGTTATTATTGATTTCTTAAGGGTGCACACATTAGGATGCCACCGATATATTGCTACTTACTCCAAAATAGGAGTAGTGACTATGAAAAAATAAAGACAATAGTAATTTGGGAGTTAATTTTTGATTCATTGCCACACAATGGAATATAGTCAATGACCATTAGCTTTAATCTAATAATTTGAGACTCAAAAGGTAATAGTTAGCTGAGATCAAGATAAGGGTTAGTAACGGACGCCTTGAGACTCAAAAGGTAAAGGGTAAAATCCTCCTACTCGTTCAAAAAGCTGTATGAGGTACATAACTTATAGATTTTGTATGCAAGGTATTGGTATGGTTCAATATAGCACAATAAACCTACAAAATTGAGAAGCCAGGGGGAACACAGTCCTAGTGTTCACTTACGACTGATTTCAACAAAGTTAATACTGTTTTTTGTTTGAGATTACTACAAATGAAACCCCTCATTTACTTTTCTTGTTCTGCCCATTGACTACAACTACTGAGATCTGGAAAGCCACATGTTCCCTTAAGATTCAACTCCGTCCTTAGTTGGGTTACTATATCTTGAAAGCGACCATATTATCATCTAAAAGGAGGTGTTGTTTGGACGTCATCAATAAATGGGCATTGTTGCCAAGGAGCACGATGTTAATTTATGGATTAAAGTTATTTTAGTATTTTGGTTTTTTAGTTTTTCTTTCTGTTCTTAGTTGGGCATACACCCGTGTATGCCTAGCATAGGGAGTAGAGACAATCCCTTGCTCCCAGAGAATTCGAATCTAGAGAGAATCCTACAAATACCTGGTAGGATGTCTGATTTGAAAAGAGCTGATAATTCTAAATGGGTTCGTAATCTTATACTTCCACCCAAAGGAGTATAAGATATTATTGATCATCAGACCGGTGAGATGTTAGATCAAGCTAAAGCCGAAAAAAGGGTAACAGAAGAAGAGAAAAAAGTAGCGAGGTAAGCAGATCTTGCTGAGCAGAGACAAGCAACAGATCACCGAGCAGAACTTGATGGAAATTAGAACAGAGCCAGAGGTGTACCTCATGTTTTGGCCCAGGCATCAAATTCAACGTCACGAGTGCCATGATCCAACTTCTAAATTTGAAGGGTATGTTTTCAGGTTGCCTACCGATAATGCAAACTTGTACCTTGCAAATTTCCTTGGTATTTACACCTCGTATACCATTCCAGGGGTAGATCAATAAGCACTTAGATTGAGGCTTTTACCTTTTCACTTATAGGAGAAACATCTTTATGGTTGGGGGAATTGCCAAGAGGCTCTATCATGACTTAGAATGAGTTCTGCAGGCAATTCTTACACTGGTTCTTTCCTCTATCAAGGATGTTGTAGCTTAAGAACAAAATTTATAATTCCAGGTAGCTGCAGTCAAAGTCCATGTATGAGTCTTGGTTCAGGTTTAAGAAGAAGCTGAGCATGGTGCTAAATCATCAGTTGACAAGGATTACCTTATCAGAGATATTCTATAGAGCCCTAACCATCAGCTGTAGAGCCATGGAAGATACCATATCTGGAGAAGCATTTATGAGATTATGATATGAGGAAACTTCAGAGATGTTAGATCGGATCTCACTCACTAACTGAGGGTGGCAAAATTGAGAGGCTGAAAAGGGATCTGGTACTTATGTTATTGGTGATTCCTATGACCAGAAAGCAGTAGATAATACAGTAGCTCAAGAAATTGCATTACTAAGCACTAATTTATGGATGCTAGAGAAGCAGTTTACAGTGGCCAGTTCTAAGAAAGTGAATGCAGTAGCAGCACAGGGTAAAGCTTCCAATGCATATGAATTAGAACTAGAAAAGGAAGCTAACTATATAGATTATCAAATTGAGGGTTTTTGAGCCTAAGGGCAAGGGAACTAAGGTCAGAACTACTATGATAGATATAGAGACCATAGAAAAAAATAACATGGTGACTATAGGAAGAAGGATTACTATAGAAGGAAGGGAGATAGGTACATTCCACCTAGTAGACGCGATGTAGAATCCAAAATGGAGGAGATGCTAGCTAAGTTAGTGAAGGGTCAGGAAAATTCGGAGACCAACCTTAAGAAGATTAAGGCTAATATTTTAAGATTAACATGGAAGGTTGAGTCACATGCCATTGCTATCAAGTAGTTGGAGCACCAGTTTGGGCCGTTGTTAGCCTCTCTAAACCAGAGGCCACCAAATACCCTTCTAATCAATACAGTATAAAATTTGAGAAATGATGGTCATATACTTACAATTACCACAAGGAGTGAAATTACTACAATGGATCCCCTACTACCTACTATAGAAGTTGTTAATGATAAGACACCTTCTTTGAGACTGAGAAGGTAACAGGTGATCCAGGTACATTTTCTAAAGATAAAGTTAAGGGTTCGGTCATTGATCCAGAAGTAAGATAGATTTTGAAACCGCTTTCACCTTCTCCTCAGCGATTGAGGTAAAAGAAAAAGGAAGGTAAGTTGAAGTAGTTTATTGAGATGCTGAAACAACTGAGTTTGAACATACCTCTTCTTGAGGAATTAGACCAGATGCCTTGATATGATAGGTTCATGAAATAGTTAGTCACAAAGAAGAAAGGATCAACTTTTGAGGATTATAATGGTGTGCACCACTGCAGTACAGTCACGACTAGGTCCTTGGCATAGAAAAATGGTGATCCCAGAGGATTCACTATATCATGCACTATTTGGATATCTAAATTAGCCTCAGCCTTATGTGATTTAGGGGTCAGCATTAATTTGATATTGTTGGTCATATTAGACCAACTAGGCTTGAACCCTCGGGAACCGACTTCGATGCGGCTATTGATGACTGACTGCACAGTGAAAATCCTATAGGAATCTCTTTTGATGTGATCATGAGGGTGGACAAGTTTAACTTTTTGGTTGACTTTGTCATCATGAATTGTGAGGTTGATACCAAGATACACATTATTTTAGGAAGATCATTCATGGCCACAGCTAGAGCTATGATTGACATGGAAAAAAGTGAGCTAAAATTTTAAGCCAACAGTGAGGAGACAACATTCAACATCCAAAAGTCAATGAAGAAGCAACCAACATAAGAGTAGTGCCGATGATTGATTGTATTGATGGCCCTAGAGGATATTCCTATAGGTATCTTGATGAATTTTAAGTAGTCAAGATAAACGTGTCGTGCCATAATGTAAAATCAAGAATTTCATAGGAGACAACCTATGGGCTTGTTGGTAAAGTTTGAGTAACCAATATAGCTATGTCATAGCGCGACGTTAAATCAAGCGCTGGGTAGGAGGCAACCCACTATATTTAGTCTTCATATTTTTGTTATTTTTGTTTTTGTAGGTTTTTATATTTTGAACCTTACCCGGAATATGGTAAACATTGCTACATTCATCGATTTTCAGGTAAGAGTACTATATGATCAACCCATTATGGTCACAAGCCCCATATGGTAAGTTGAGTAACAAGTTGAAAAGTTGAAATTTTAAGGATGAAAAAATTGTAAGTTATGGACTTTGGAACCTAATTTTACATGTGGGACCTAAAATCTAGGTTGCAGGACCATAAGTATCTGGAAATATGTCAACATGCCAAGTCCAGGTTGCATAGAAAGCTTTAGCCCGGCACCTGCGCCCAGCACCTGTGGGCCACAGGTACTACCTGCACCCAGGACCCGACCGTTGGTACAAGGTGTGGGTACGTGCCGCGGGTAGTGTTAGTGTTGGGCCCACCAACATTTAAATATGACCTAAAATAGCCCCCACCTATATAAAAACCCCACCTATATAAAAACATTCTTATCCTTATTCTAACTCATTCAGATCCTCAAGACCTCACTTTTTTCTTTAGATTTAAACTTCGCACTTAAAACATATACCAACCCCACACTTAAGACAAGGATAATTTGAAACTTGTTTGAGATATGAACTAGTCCTAACACACTAAAAACAAGTTTCAACCTTGGTTTTACTTGAGTTTTTCATTATTCTCATCTGGATTTTCATATAAGAGGCAACTTTCTTAGCATCTAATGGTTATATATTGGTTTATCTATTATTGAAACAAGTTGATATGTGTACCTCATTGAAAAATATATTATAATTAGCATGATTGGATGAGGGAGCCTTGAAATAAGCCTAAAATCTTAATGTAGGTCCTTGTTTTGAATTAAAATTCAAAGTTTTGGCCCTAACCAGAAGTTGAACTTGAATGAATAAAGTTATACCACAAGTTGAACATGTTTGTTTACTTTGAAATTCATGATTTTTGATTACTGTGGATACATTGGACTTGTTAGGATTTCAAATAGGTTATAGGGGTGTGAAAACTAAGGAAAATACAAAATTTTCAAATTTTGAGTTTTTCTTCAGCTTTTGCTATCCCTCACTTTTGTTGGAAATTAACAGATGGTTTTTTAGGTTCATATGGAACCTAAAGTGAAGAAGGCCAGTACTTCAAGGATACAGACAGATTCTCCCAAGCTTAGTAGTTCAGTGGAAGAGTATCTGAGGCAACATCGTGTAGATGCTGCAATTGCGGTGACATGTAGAGTCGCGTAAGGTCTAGCTCACCAGGCTGCTTAGTTAGCTATAGACCAACCGAGAATAAAGTCAAATAGGATATTACAACCACATAGTCCTACACCAAATGATGATAATGAGTAAGAGGCAGAGTTTGAGGCTACACAAGAGGTTGCTAAGGACCCCCAGTTTGAGGAGGGGTCCCAGGATTCTTCTGAAGAGGTTGAGCAGTAGCAGTCATCTGAGGTACCCCAGTATAAGGAGGGTACCACCACTCATACACATAAAATAGATGTACCTCAATCTAAGGAAGGTACTACACTACCTTGCCACTATGCATAGTCGGAGCAGACATTCGCATCTGCCGTAGATACACCTCTCGAGGAAGGACATCTGAGGTGGTATGTGGAAGGAATACAACATATATATAAGATTGATAGACATTTTATTGAGCTAGATAGGCTTGGGATATGTATTTATGAGGAGTATTGGATTGACTTATCAAGGCTAGAGCGGTTACCACAACTGCAGGCAGCATTTGACAGATATCAGCTATAATGGATAACTAAGCAATTTGGTACTTATAGCTTGGCTATGGAATAAGATTTTTATGTATCTTACATAGCCATCACTGTCCTTCCCATGCTACATCATCTAGTCTTTATCAAATTTGTATGATAGCTATCAGTTTGATCACACATAGTCAGAGGGGTCAGAGTTAACATCAGAGAGGAGACTATCCATAGAGTCATGTTCATCCCAGATTACATCACTCCTATATCCACATATGAGTGTGACCATATATTGAGAATATCACTATATTTTTATATTATGCAGGATACTGAGCATCGGGTAGAGAAGGTTGAGATGGCTAGGTGGATGCCAATTATATTTCACCACTAGGTGATGACACCCTATGGATTGAGGGGCCACGTGTGATCAAGAAGATTCTGATGATACTGGAGGCTAAATTTTGGCGGTTGCTGATTAGATATTGCCTGCTACCTACTACTTCAGATAACACATTGACATGGAAGGAAGATGCACTAGTTTTCTACTTTATGGTTGGTTATGATATTAATTTTACTACCATTCTTAGGTATGAGCTTCATGATCGAGCCTTTGGTGAGCTGACTAACCTTCCATTTCCTTGTATGATCTAGAGGCTATACGGTAAGGCAGGTGTGTCTGAGTTACTACGTATTAATGAGATGATATCTATAATCGCGACTGTGCAGACGAGGACCATGAAGGGTCTAGCGCATCCAAATACTTTAAGGAAATCTAGACAGCGGGCAGTAGTACCACAGGCCCTGTCTGATGGTCCGATATTTTTCATAGAGCCTAATAAGGCACATATAAATAATATAAATATTGGCATAGACATGACTATAGGGGAGCAGAGAGATGCTTCATATTTGAGCACACATGGTGAGGAGAGTTAGGCTACTTCTTCTTCAGACTCGGATTCGACCTCAAAGTTGATTGGTACATCTACAGAGCTTGCTCGCCCATTCACTATAGCCCCTATGACAGGTATGATTACTATATCTAGTGAGTTTTTGTAGATCCTAGTGGATAGTCAAAAGGCTATAGCCGCTCGATTAAAGGTTGTCGAGATCGAGATGACTACCCTCTTTGGGTAGAGGAGATCAATGGTAAGGACTAAATTTAAGTAGGCCCAGGCAAGATGGGAGGCTTCTCAAAGGGTCGCACAGTCAGAGCTATGTGCTGATTTTCAAATATGGATTGATGAGCTGGAGAGATAGGTAACATCCCAATATATAGAGATAGGTGTACCAGATCAGGTTCAAAAGAGGAAGGATTTTGATGTCCTACAAGCAAAGGTACTCTCTCTTACAGAGAGTCGTGTAGCAGCTACTCACTTGAATTTACCCCCATAATCCAGATATCATCTCTATGTGCGCCGAGATACTTTGACTTCTTTACGAAGGATGATGTGGAGGTCCTAGTAGTTGGGACCAAGAAAGGTCACACGATTTGCAAGATCCTATTATGACAGGGGAAGAGGCCCTTAAAAAGACCAGATATAATTCTTTAGAGACTGCATTCGTAGATAGGCAGAGGTGTGATACTATAGCAGCGGGTGAATCATCTAGTAGTGTACCTCCACCACCACAGCCTCCATCAGCTTATATGCCCCCATCTATGAATGCTCCTGACTCAGGAGCCAACCGCATCCCAGGTATGTTCTCACTTCCCTATGCTTTGTTTTGTTTTAGCGCATTGAGGATAGTGCACAATTTTTACTTAGGGGTAGGCATACTACGTCGCCGTAGGTTTTTATTGTCGTTCTTTTTTCTTGTTGACTACGGTATAATTGTAGAACCGATATGTCTAGGTTAATTATGCATCGTATTGTGTTTTTTTATTCGTATTATGCTGTTTTTGTGTAATTAGGATAATTTTAAGTATTTAGGGTAGTAGTCATATTTTGACTAATTTTTTATACCCCCCCAAAAATCTATATTTTAGAACTGTGTTGATGTATATATATGTGAACGTTGCGGATCTTGCTATGGCATTAGTATAAGGGACTGATAACCATTTGCTGACAATTGCATGAACTGAATAAGTAGTAGTTAGTGATATTGACTTTGTGCTATGTGTGTGTGATGCTACCTAGTTCCCTTTATATGTTAAATTTAGAACTTTTCTGGTTAGTCTTGCCTTGGTTGAAGAATAGTCGGTTAGGAGAGGATCATAGGCCATTTTTTATTTTAGTCAACTTTTAGCCTAAATGACTTTTCATGTGCGTATTGTATCCCTTGATTCCCATTTTGAGACTTAGAGCCTGTTTTACTTGTTTTCACCATTCACCTTTCCCTTTATAGTACAATTTGACCTATTTTGGCCCTATTCCTCCCTGGACAGTATACACCTTAACACAGGCAAAATGCCTAAGTTGAGGGTGGCTATCATAGGGGTGCGTAGTGTAAAATGGGTATGAAGAAGGGTAAAGTAAGAAAAAGTTAGTAGGACTGGGTGTGATAGACCAAAAAAGAAAAAATAAAAGACTACACCCAACCTGAATGTGTAATAAAAAATAAAACGGAGAAATAAGGGTGGAATGAAAAAAAAATTGGCGAGTAAGTGAGACCCCAAAATTAATGTTGTTCCAAGGAGTCTTAGTAACTTCAAATATTCATATATGTCATACCACCACCCAAGCCTACATTACAAGCCGAGAGAACTTCTATAGTGATCCTAAGTTGACCATCTGAATACTAAGGTAAAGAAAATAAGGGCAAGTCTATGGTATTTCACATGCATTGACTGAAAGTTCTTTGTTGAGCGTGAGTGTATCTTGACCATCCCTGCATTGACATACATTATTTAATATGAGTGAGTGGGACATCCTTGTTGTGAGGTTACTTGAGTCATGCTGCTAGCTATTTACTTGTTTCGAGTAGTGTAATTTGTACATATGAGTGGTTGTCTATTGCTAATGTAATTGTCATACCTTGTCCGGTGCCAACCCTAATGCCAATACCAATACCAATAGCAAGGCTGACACCAATACCGATACCACCCATGCCCATAGTAGTCCCACAAAGCCTCTAACCAAAGACAAAGAACATCCGGTTGGGACATGAACCCAACCATAGCCAACACCAAAGTCCAAGAATCAAAAATAATATAAAGAAGTCTATATCATGAAATGGAGTTTTTCGGAGTATGGAAGCTGATGTGCTATAGAAATATAGCACTTTCTATGCTTAAAATGAGGAAAAAAAGTTTATGGGGACTTTTTGTTAGATTTGATCTATTTTGGGTATGTTTTGCAGGAAACCATGTATTATATAATAAGTTCATGAAAATAGTGAAATGGTGTTTAGGTTACTTTTGGAGCGATTATGGATATTTGGAATGTTTTTTGGCTTGATTGTGTGCAATGCATGTTCGAGAGTCAAAGAAGAGCCAAAAACTAACTCCCGACACCTACTAAGTTGACCTATGGACTACACGTACACCTACAGACCGCATGTAGACAAAGCAAGTGCTAGAAATCCCAAAATCTCAGGAGTTAACTTGCAGGAAATTATCCATCTGTAACCTACAGTCTGCACCTGGGCCTTGTGCCAAACCGCAAATGCCACATTCTCCCTACCAGACCGCAGGTACAGAGAGCATGTGGCCACCGACCCTCTTTTTTTCTATTTTTTCGGGCTTTGTTTTTAGGGTTTTATCTTGTACTATAAATACCCCTTATGTACTTTTCAATAGAAGTTACGCACTTTTAACAGTTAGAAATATATTTTCATTTCAAGATCCATCTTTTATCTTAGGATTTCTCTGTATTAAATTTGATTGATTATTCAGCTTATGGTTGTGTATTTTTATTCATCTTATCATTGTGATTTCATAGTTACCTCAAATATGAATGTTATTGATTTCTTCACAATCATGAGCGGCTAAAACTCATAACTAGGGCTATCGAAACCCTAGAAAATTGATGAAGTAAGGGAAGTGCAATTGCTGATATGAACCAATACCCGTGGCATGCATTGTTTTATCTTCGTTATGATTGATTTCTTAATGGGTGAACACATTAGGATCCCACCTAGATATTGCTACTTACTTTAAAAGAGGAGTAGTGACTAGGAAAAGATAAAGACAACAGTAATTTGGGAGTTAATTGTGGATCTATTGCCAGACAATAGAATATAGTAATTGACCGTTATCTTTCATCTAATAATTTAAGACTCAAATGGTAATAATTAACTGGGATCAATATAAAGTTTAGCAACGCGACACCCTGAGACTCAAAAGGTAAAGGGTGAAATCCTCCTACTTATCCAAAAGATTGTAGGAGGTACATAACTTATCGATTCTGCATGCAAGGTAATAGGTTGGTTCAACATAGCATGATAAACCTACAGAGTTGAGAAGCCAGGGGGAACACAATCCTAGTGTTCAGTTATGACTGATTTCAACCAAATTAATATTATTCTTTGTTTGAGATTACTACAAATGAAACCCCCTATTTACTTTTCTTGTTCTGCCCATTGACTACAACTATTGAGATCTACAAAGCCACATATTTCCTTGGGATTCGACCCTAACCTTAGTTGGGCTACTAAATCTTGGCAGTGACTGTATCATTATCTAAAATGAGGTGTTTCTTGGACATCATCAAAAGCTCACCAGTTTAGTCTCACACAAAGTTATCACCGAATCCAAGTCACTAAGTAGGAGAAGTAGTATGGTCAGTTTTTGCATAGTGTGGGGATACAACACTCAAAGACGGTTAGCGAAATGAACACTAGCATATACTCATCAATAAGGATAAAATAATGCCACTATTCAAATCCAAAGTAAATAACCATATACAATCGCATATATATACACATATATACCATGCCAGAAAAGGAAGTCAGGTTTAGCATGCATTTAAAACCTTAACTTGGGTTGTATAGCCTTACCGTCATTATCGACCTATATAGGTCTAATGTTACCCCCTAAACGAGCCCTAGTATGTGTAGACACACGAACTGGATATGTCATAAGAGCTGGGGATTCCCGTGTACCTTTCGCCCTCCATGATACATATATACAAGTATTAACTTGGAGGATTCCCGTGTACCCCACAAACATATGGTCACCAATACTAACCCTTAAGTTGGCAATCATAAGTTTCTAGTGTTCGTCCATCGATCTCACACCTTCATGGTTAGCTGTCACAACCCACAATTATTGCTCAATTAAAATATTTAGCACATAACCAAACCACCAATTCCAAGATTCAATTATCAAGGCATTATAAAGTGGTATCGTCATACCAATTGTAGCTTGCAAGCGATGTCATTTAGCCAAGTCTTAGTGAATTCCAATGTACCCCACAAGATTTCTAATTAAACTAAAGCCATGTTCACTAAGGCCTTTCAAAACCAATTAAAATCAACCAAACCACTTTAGATTCCATTACTATATTATGCAATGCAAAGGTTTCAAGAATAGTCCAACTATATGACAAAGTCATTCTCAATAGCATTTTAACAAACATGTTGAGGGCATATAGTTTTCAAAATCAAAATCAAGTATCAATTGACTTTTCCGATGCAACCATATGTTCAAAACATTATTATAATATGAAAAACCATAAGAAAAACAAGGGAAAACATTTTCCATGAACAACCAAAACCCCTAACATCTATTTCAAAACCCCAAATAAATCCACAATAATACCATGATAAACATTCATTAAGACATGCCTTTAGTTGAACTAACAATGAGAGAGGTGTAACATGCCTTAGACACCAAGGAAAACAGAGAGAATCCCTCTTGAAAGCCCCAAATTGATTGACTTGAAGAAACCCTAGCCTTTTCTTGAACTAAGAGTTTAAGAGATATTAGAGAGAGTTTAGAGAGTGTCTAATTAATAATAATAGGTTAATAAGGCCTCCAAAGGTGTTTTATGTCATAGGGTCAAAAGGAGTTAAGAGAAAAAATATCCAGAATACCCTCAACTTAAACTGTAAAAATCTGTCCAAACTTACAAGTAAAGCCTCTAAGTCGTCACCACAACATATGACTAGTAACATCTAATCTTTACTAAGACAGAAGGTTGGACACCATATTATGTCCAACATACGACTCTCTTACCCAACTCGTATCATCACCATATGACTAGTACCATTCCAGTTATACTCTAGGCAGCACATCAAAGGCTAGACACTGGACAACATACGATTTGGACCCTATATCTCGTTACTTCAACATATGACTGGTATGGAGTCCTCTCGTACCAAGGATGGAACATGGCCAACATCACACTGACCAACATATGACTAGGGTCCGTAGACCCGTACCAACACCATCCGACCTGTTTAGTCGATCGTATGATGATCAGAAAGATCAAGACTCAAGAAATTATGGAGAATATAGAAATCATGACATAAAAAGCCAAACTTTCCAAGGTGCTTTATTGTTACAAAGAGAACTCCACCAAGCGCCAACAGCCAAACTACATATTTCGGCTCGTTCGTTCATACTAAACACCATAGGTGGCAAGATTATAAGGTGTGTTGTCAAGTTAGTCAAATATAGTATTTTTTATCTTTTTAAGAGAACTCAACAGACAGTTTACTCTCTTGCAGTTCAATTTGATTATTTTTTTGAGTTGTCATTAAGCCTGTGGACCGGGTCAACTCAGCCCGAACTGGTCCACTTAAGAAAATTGGTTCGGTTTGATCCGGTCCGGTCAGCTCAGGAGCTTTAGAGTATAGGATATCAGGTCAGATTATTTTTTGGGTTGAACTCAGTTAACCTGACTCAGATCAGGCTCGGTCCAGACCTACCAATTAATCAGCCCGATTCAGCCCGGTTAGTTTTTTGAAAAAAAAAATAAAAAATGAATTTAATAAAAAAAAGGCCATTGGGCCATTATAGCTATTGGTCCCAAGGATAATATAGTCGTTGGGAGCCCAAAACAGCTAAAATCCCCTTTTTATTAAAAAACAAACTTTTTTTCTCTTAAATTATTTTTTTAAACCCAAAAAAAATTCTATAAATACCCTACACTTTCAAATTATTTTTCACACAATTTTTCATTCTCTCAAATCTCAATTCTCAAATATTCTATCTATTTCTAAAGTGATCACTTTAATTTTTTAATTTTGCGATTACAAAGTACGAGTGAAAGTTTCTAAAGTCGCAACCTTCGGATACTTTCAAAATTTGGTATTATCTTTCCATCTCTTACATTTAAATTTTAATTAGTGTATTAATTGTTGAATATTTAATTTTATTATATTTGTGTATTTTAAATTTTTTAGTTTAATTTATATTATGGATAAATTAAGAAACCTCGCGACTAAAGGTGTTAAAAATTTTTGTCCCAAAAGTGGTAGTGATAGTAAAAAGCGAATTACTAGCTGTAGATGTACTTTAAGTAGTAGATATACCCGAGTGTCTCCGCCTCTGATATCTCTTAGTCAACTTTTTGAGGAAGAAATAGGTGTAGGTGCTCATGATATGGATTATGTAGAAGCTCAGAAAAATTATGCTGTAGAAGAAGAAAATAAAGTAGATGCGGTTAATTTAGATGAAGATGATGAAAATATTGGTGAGACACCGGCAATAGAAAATGCTAATATTAGATCTGGATCGGTTAATTTCCCTCTCCGTCCTCCCCGTCCTCCCGTTGCCCCAAGACCTCGTAAACCAACTAGTATTGCATGGTAATTTTTTGAACGTATATCAGATATTGAGGTGCAATGCAATATTTGTCAACAAATATATAAGCATAAAAGATGAGGCAAGCGAGGGAATACAGGTACGTTAATGAGACATATAAGTGATAATCATGATAGAGAGTTAAAAATTGCAAAAGGTGGTGCGGATGTTGGTGGGCCAACACAAACTATAATGGACCCAGTAACTGGTTAGGTAATGAAGAAGTATAATAAATTGAGGGATCGAAAAGAAATAGCTAAAATAGTAGTTGTAGGTTGTTTTCCTTTTAGTTTTCCTTTTTCTGATGCCTTTATTCATTATATTCAAGCAATTTATAATCCTATGTTTAATGGTATTCCTAGAAGTACTTGTCGGGCCGATATTTTTAGACTTCATTCATAATATTATTTTTATTTATCAACATTGTTAAAAAATATTTAATGTAGAATGTCTCTAACTTCTGATCTTGGTCATGCTGTAAATACAAATAATTATTTAATCGTTACTTGTCACTGGATAGATAGTAATTTTGTTATGCAAAAACGTATTCTTACTTTTTAATATGATGAAGATCGTAAATATACTGGAGATTTTATTGTTGATTCGATTGCTAAAGTTGCTGAATTTTATGATATCAAAAATAAAATCATATGTATTGCTTTTGATAATATTTCTAACAACAAGACTGCTATGACAAAGTTAAAATCTAAGTTATCTCCCCTATTACCTGAAATTTTTCATGTTAAGTGTGCTCATATATATAATTCAATTATAAGAGACAGTCTTGAGTTTTTGAGTTTTATATTGAAAAAATCCGGCTTGCCGTTGATTTTATTGAAGGAAATAATCGAAGATCAAGAATTAGGGACTTTAAACTTAAATGTGAACAAAATGGACTTACACCGATATTGATGTCTGAAGAATGTAATACTAGATGGAATGCTACGTATAATTTTTTAAAAACTTGTTATAAATAGAGTTCCTATTACACTATCTTTTAACCAACATTGTGGTTCTTTTGCTAATTCTGCTAATTGCATGCTACATGATTCTGATTGGGCTATAATTAATGATCTTTTTAAGTTTTTGCAAAAATTTTATATAGCTACGGTTGAATATTCCGGTGCTTATCATCCTACTGTTGGTAATATTTTGGAATATATAGCCGATATTTCTGCTTTGCTCAAAGAATATAAAAATAAAGAAGGTTACAAAGAAGCTGTTGATACCATGTTTGCTAAATTTAAAAAATATTTTTTTTCGATTCCCCCTATTTACTTGGTTGGTGCTATGCTAAATTCGTGTATGAAATATACTACTATGTGCCACTTTAGTACTCTTATTTATTCTAACTTAGAGATAAATCCTAACACTGATTTTGAACAAGTACAACTTGATTTGTGGACGGCTATGGGTGATGCGAACGCTTACATAGATAAATTATATAATTACTATGCTGATTTAGTTGATTTAGCTGTACCAACAAATATCACTCTGACTATCGCTCCTCACCCTCCCGAGGAGCCACCATCTTCTAAAAGACAGGCACATAATGTTTGTCCTGATTCCTTTTATGATTTACCTTGTTGGAACAGTGGTGAGGATGAAGCTTAGATATCAACTTATCGGGAAGAGCTTAAGTATTATCTTCGGTCGCCACTAGAGGATCGCAGACGATGGATCAACGTGTTGAATTGGTGGAGGAGTAATGAAACATAATATCCTGTGCTTTCAAGATTAGCTAGAGATATCCTGAATGTTTCAATGTCAACCGTTGCATCGGAAAGAGCTTTTAGTCAGGAACAACAGCAGCTTAGAGACAACCAACATTCATTGAGAAGCAATGCAATGAATGTGCTAGTTTGCCTTAGAGATTGGATTAGAGCCGAACAAAAAAATTAAGGAATGGAAGAAGAGCCGAACGACGAGCAGAGACTTGAAGAAATTATGACTTCATGGGAGAACTCAGAAGAATCAAGTTCAATGCATGGTTTTGCGTCCGTTGACTTTGACTATCCTATGCAAGTTCCCGTTAATATTAACATGCATGAGTTAAAAAAAATGATACAAAATTTGTAGATTTTTCATCCATGTAAATTATAAATTTTGGATCATTTTGAAATAAATAAAATTCAACATTCATTCTCTCCTTAGTCCTTACTTTGTAATTTATTCCATTTAATGATTTAAATTGAATTTTTAGTTTAAATTAAATACTTAATTTTAATATATTACTAATTTACTTTAAAGTATTATTAATTTATTATATTAAGTAGCATATGTTTTATTTAAATTACATATATTTTATATGTGTTGTATATATTGAATGGTACGTGTATGTGTGTGTATATCTTCTATAAACATATATTTAACGTATAAATGTGTATATGTTTTATAAATTAGTATATAACTATATATATAATGTGTGTATATATTGTAGTATACTTTATTTATAGTATGTATATATTGAATGGTACGTATATATGTGTGTATATCTTCTATGGACGTATAAATTTAATGTATACATGTGTATATATTTTATAAATTAGTATATAACTATATATTTAGTGTATGTATATATTGTAGTATATTTTATTTAAAATAGTACATATATATTGAATGGTACGTATATATGTGTGTATATCTTCTATAGAAGTATATATTTAACATATACATGTGTATATATTTTATAAATTAGTATATAACTATATATATAGTGTGTGTATATATTGTAGTATATTTTATTTAAAGTAGTTGTATATATTGAATGGTACGTATCTTTGTGTGTATATCTTTTATAGACATATATATTTAACGTATAAATGTGTATATATTTTATAAATTATTATATAACTATATATTTAGTGTATGTATATATTGTAGTATATTTTATTTAAAGCAGTACATATATATTGAATGGTACGTATATATGTGTGTATATCTTCTATAGATGTATATATTTAACGTATGCATGTGTATATGTTTTATAAATTAGTATATAACTATATATTTAGTGTGTGTATATATTGTAGTATATTTTATTTAAAGTAGTACGTATATATTGAATGGTACGTATATATGTGTATATCTTCTATAGATGTATTTATTTAATTTATACATGTGTATATGTTTTATAAATTAGTATATGACTATATATATTGTGTGTGTGTGTATTGTAGTATATATATTGTATTAAATTTTATTTAAAGTAGTATGTCTATATTGAATGGTACGTATATATATGTGTATATCTTTTATAGAAGTATATATTTAACGTATAAATGTGTATATGTTTTATAAATTAGTATATAACTATATATTTAGTGTGTGTATATATTTTAGTATATATATTGTATTATATTTTAGTTAAAGTAGTACATATATATTGAATGGTACGTATATATGTGTGTATATCTTCTATAGGCGTATATATTTAACGTATACATGTGTATATGTTTTATAAATTAGTATATAACTATATATTTAGTGTGTGTATGTATTGTAGCATATATATTGTATTATATTTTATTTAAAGTAGTACGTATATATTGAATGGTACGTATATATGTGTGTGTATCTTCTATATACGTATATATTTAACGTATACATGTGTATATATTTTATAAATTAGTATATAACTATATATATAGTGTGTGTATATATTGTAATATATGTTTTATTTCTAGTAGTATATATATTTAACTAACATATAGCCGTATACATGATTACATGTGTAATTGTGTATACGTATTATGTGTATATATTTTTTAAATTCTAATGTAGTATATACTATATATAGTGTATATATATTGTTTAACATATTTAAAATGTATATAGGTGGGTATATATAGTGTATATTGGCGTAAAAACTTTTTTTTTGTTTTTGACCGGATTTTTAATCGGTTTTGACCGGGTTTAGGTGGGTTGGACCGGGTTAGGTTAAGTGGGCCGGTTCAGGGTTGTTTTTAAAAATTTTACTGTTAGGCCCGGATTCAGACCATCCCACAACCCGGTTAAATTTCACGAGCAGGTTCCGGGTTGACCCGTCCCGGCCCACTTAACACCCATAGTTGACATGAGAGAAGATTTCTCAGTTTTGTGGTATTAAATTAAAAATAGATAAAATATTTTAAAATTATCTTTTAATGATGATTTTAAAAACATATCACGTATAAAATTGAAGCTAACAAACTGTCAAAAAATATTTTTATGATAACGGATTAAAACGAAAGTAAAACAAAAGAGTTAAAGTGAAGAAAATATATACTCTCTCCGTCCCATTTTATTTGTCATCATTTCCTTTTTTGTCCGTCCCAAAAAGAATATCATATTTCCTTATTTGGTAATTATTTAAAGACACAATTACACTTTTACCCTTATTGATCCCACTTATAAGGGTCCATTTAATTAAAATTAATAATAGTACATTGTTTTAATAAAGGATAATTTGGTAAAAAAAGCATCAAGTCTTTACTTATTTCTTAAACTTTGTGCCCAGTCAAATGGCGACACATAAAATGGGACGGAGGGAGTACATAAAATGCAAAACTAACCGATCTATATTCTGTCATATAATTTATAATTTGCTGATAAGAAGGTGTCAGTTGGCTCCCCTTAAATAAGAGTAACTTCAGTAACTTTGCCAAATTTGTGAAGAATCCAATCACACACCAAAGTAAAGGGTTCAAAGTACTTCAGTTTTTTATATTTTCGTGAAATTCTAATGTTAGAAACTCTTTCTTTTATTATGTGTCTAGTTTCTAGGGCATTTAGTTAAAAGTAAAAAAAGAGTTTGAAAATGAGGTGTAGGTGGCTCAGATCTTAATAATTGAGTGAAGGTGACAATTACTTTATTAGGGATTAAGAAAGTTGAGGATGTTTTAAAATAACCCACAAGTTTTTAAATTACACTTTGATTCAACTGTTGGTTAATATAACAGAAAACGGAGGAAAAAAGTTGTGTTTCTCTCTCCTCTCATCCATTGTTGTTTTCTCTCTCTTCTCATCCGTTGTTGTTTTCTCTCTCTTCGTAATTTTTGTTGTTCATTATTGCTACTGCTTTATTTATCATCTTTTGCTTCATTATTATCATCTTCTACTTTATTATCATCTCCATCTTCTTCTTGTCTACCATTGTTATTGTTTTTACCACTACTGCTGCTACTTGAATAATTTTTTAGGTTAAATTTTGTTTCGTACATCATTTTAGCATTACTTCATAGGTGACTTTGATAAGTAAAATTATAATTTTTAGTTGAATTTGTCATCTGGGTACACTGCTACTGCAGTTTTTTCAACAATGGATAGAACCCGTTTATGAATCTAACATAAGAGCCATCTGTTTAAATAGATCACTCATCTATTGCGACAGATGAGTCATCTGTTACAATGGAAGACTCATATGTTGGATTCATATTTATGGTTCTATATTGTAATACCCCGTACTTTTCCTAGCTTGAAAAGTTTTCCAAGAATGTTAAAAGCTTTCTTTGAAAGATGAATCCACTTTTGTACACATGGTATTTTCAATATTTTCACTTTTTATCATGTGGGGAATCAAATAAGATTTCCATCGATACCAAATTTGCCCAAATCCGACACCCGGGTGAAGTGTTAGAGCCATTTTAGTGAGACAGTGTATCACCTGAGCCTTCAGTGAGTCACTGGGATAACTCAAATGGCAATTGTCAATTTTCAGTGTTGCTCCACGATAGTGGTGCGTCACACCAAACTTTTAGGTAGCAGACAAGGTGGCAACGCGATAGCTTCACATTGCGCCACCGTCCAATTTCCCATTTGTCACATTCCAGTGACTTGGCGCGATAGTGGCGCGTCACGCCAAGGATGAAAATCAGGAAATTTTCTCAGAAATTAAAGATGTGTCCAGGGTTAAAAGGGTCAATTTTTCACCCCTATATATATCCAATAACACGTGATTTAATCACTCTTCACCCAAAATATACTAGTTTCTCTCAAGTTTCTCTCAAGAACAAGCTAGGATTTCTATTGGAAATTCAAATTCAAGAAGGTTTCACTGTCCATCTTCACGAAATCACAAACTAAGGTATGCATAGTGTTCATTCATGGACTCCTTTCGTCCATGAAGCCTAAGAATCTCTTTTCTAAAGTCAAGATTTTAGATTTTCTTTATGAACTTCATGTTGGATTTATTTTGTTTATGTTGAGAATGATCAATTGAATTCAAATCCATGTTGGGTGATTAATGTTATGTGGAATTGATTTGTATAGATGTATATTCATGTGAACCTATGATTAAACCGTAGGATGATGAAATTAGATATTGAATCATGATGTTTAATTGTAGTATAATGGTGTCTACATATATTATACCTATCACGTGTTTGATTAAATACCGATATGAAGGAAAAGTGCTCAACTAGAATGATATTATAAAATCCCCATGTTTGTACAAGTTTATGTATATCACATGTTTGATGAAGTGCTTCAATATATGAATTATGAATTGTGTTGTTAGTTATGTGTTCACGTATGTCATGCTATGTCAGTTTCTTTCCATCGAGTCCTGGGGGTACCTGTACCCTACAATTTAGCTGTGTGACTAGAGCCATGTCATGTTTTCATGATACTCTCAGTCAAGCTATGATTCATAGAACTCAGTCAGTCATGTGACTCAGGAAATCTCAGAAATCTCAGTAATCTCAGTAGTTCAGTAATCTCCGTGATCTCAGTATTCCAAGTAAGTCTTAGTAACTTTAGTATTCTCAGTCAGTCCTCAGATCTCCGTAGCATTCCATTAGTCAACAGAACTTAGTAAATTTAGTTCAGCTCTGCTAAACGATACCATCAGTTAATCAGTTCAGTTCAGTTAAATAAGTTCAGTTTAGTTAATCTGTTTAGTGTTTATTCAGTTGGTAGTAGGATTCAGCACCGAGAGAACCCAACGATAGGGACTAACCTATTATTCAGTAGAGGGTGTGATCTTTAGAAGCAATCCTTGTATTCCAGAACTATGTAGTTAGCGTAGGTTGAGATGCACCCTACGCATTTAGGGATATATATACATCTCATTTGGGATACCTACTAGGAGGGGTTGATAGAAGAGCTCCCTGTCAGTGAGGATATACTCACAGCAGGTCTTTACCAGTGGTGCAGTACTGATACCCTACCAGCTGGAGTTACAGGTTGGACCCCACCAGTTCAGTTTCGGGGTATGTCGGTTAGATGATCACTTCCCACAATTACCGTTTCAGTCTCAGTCTCAGCCTTAGTAAAAAAACTTAGATAGTTCTTCAAATTTCAGGACTGTCAGATACAGTCAACTCAGATATAGAACGGAACTCAGATAGTTCCATAAGATTCAGGAATTTTAGATACAGTCATTCATGTTATCAGTTATATTAATTATCAAAACTCATGTCATCAGTATTCATCTTTAGGACTGTCAAATACAATTAACCAAACTAGTTCTTCATAATCAGAACTGTCAGACACAGTTATTTATGTATCAGTAACATAGTATCAATCCCTCAGTTATCAGTTATTCTATATTATTAGTAAAACTCAGTATTCAGTCCTAGCACGATCTCAGTTATAGTTACGTATGCATGCATGTATTCTCACGTTCATGTTAGTTAGTCAGTTAGTATTTTTCATGTATATGAACCTATTGTATTCAGTTTACCTCACTTGCATACCAGTACATTAAAAGTATGGACGCATTTACGCTATGGTGTCTTATACCATAGGTTTAGAAGCACGAGTTCCAAAGAACCAGTAGCATCCCAGTTCAGCAGTCAGAGTTAGCAGTGAGTCCTCGTCCTTTGAGGACATGATAATTTCATTACTAATTCAGTTTTTAGTTTATTTTAGTAGTTGGAGTTAATTGGGAACATGTCTCATCAACTCCTTATTCAGACAGTTTAGAGGCTTTCAGACTATAGTATGTTAGACAGTTATTTCAGATTTGCTTTGGTATTGTTATACTATTTTCAGACATTGTTTATCAGATGTTCATTCAGTTTTAAACCTTATGGCCATTCAATTTATGTTTCCGCATTTTATGGTATATTATGTAGTATATAGGTATAGATATCAATCATGGGTTAGTTTGTGGTCCTTCGGAATCATGAGTACTGTGTAGCGTTCCAGGTACCAGATTCGGGGCGTTATATATATAGTGCCCGTAACATGAATTGAACAGATGAGTCACATATGTTGCAACAGGTAAGTTATCTGTTGTAACAGATTAGTTATCTGTTACATCTAACTAGTTATTTGTTGCAACAGACGTGTTATCTGTTGCAATTGAGGAGTAATCTGTTGCAATAGACGAGTAATCTATTTAGAACAACATAAAACAACTCCTGCCACAAATCCAACAGATAACTAATATGTTTATGGTTCATCTATTGAAAGAACTCAAAACACTTGCTATTGCTACTATATTACAAATTATTCTTTACGTCCAATCGTCGACATATTTGTTGAGAAGAAGAAATAGCCAGAAACATAAATTTTTCATCAAACCAAAATAAAATACATTAGGTAGGTAGATGGAAAATAAATAAAAATAAAAATACATACGCTAAAAGAAAAAAACATAACCTAATTATTATTATTATTATTATTATTATTATTGTTATTATCATCATCATCATCATTATTATTGCCAGCCAGCCAATCGTCAACCGACAGCAGCAGGGCCTTCCTCAGCCTACGAATCTCTCAGAGCATCCTTGCTCTCACGGTGCCCAACTCCCACTGCAGGTCATTAACCTGCCTCTGAAGTTCCTGTATGGTGTCTCGCAGAATAACAATGTCCTAAACAGGATCAAGCATATCTAGAACACACATTAATTGACAAAAAATATAAAAACACAAGTAAAGAAAAGAATCGGAATGTAATACAACGTATACTACCAATTGGGTAGATTTACACAAAAAGAAAAAAAAAACTTACCTGGGTTAGGGAAAAGGTATCTGGTCTTTGAAGAGAAAGTGGTTGAAGATGTAATATGAAAGACAACATGCAAGAAATAAATAGAGTATAGTAGAATGAACGAGAAAGGAGAGACCTTTTTATAGAGGATTAAATTTGAATAAGTTAGGCAAAAAGGCGCGACTGTTCACCTCCATTTTATTAATTACATTCAAATTGGTGACTTTTTTATTACTGTGAAAAGTTACGACTTAATTAAATCAAGCCGGTGAGTTTTTTTATTATTGTGACAAGTCATGTATTATTATTAATTAGTTCTTAAATTTAAATAACCTTTTTCTCAATTAAATAATTGAAGACTTCTCACCTTTTCAATAACCATTTCTTTTAATAAAATAATATCCATTTTTATTGAGTTGTGGCAACAGATTGTATATTTGTTGCATCAGATAACCCATCTGTGGCAATAGATATACCATCTGTTGCAACAATTCGACCATCTGGTGTAACCAATAATCTATCTGTTGCAACATAAAATCTATCCTTTTCAGTAATCATCATATACTTTCATTAATCTAAATTGGTGACTTTTTTATTATATAAATTAAAAAAATAGATTTAAAAACAAAAATGGAGAAAAGTCACTACTTGTTGTCTATTAATATTAACATCAATTATACAAATCAAATAACCATTTTTTACGGTTATAAATTGTGTTTATCATTTATTTTCTTATTGTTTTTTCTGAAAAGAAATGACTTAATTAAATCAAGCTGGTGACTTTTTTATTATTGTGACAAGTCATAACCTTTCATCTTATTATTATTAATTAGTTCTTAAATTTAAATAACTTTTTTCTCAATTACATAATTCAAGACTTCTCACATTTTCAATAACCACTTTTTTAATAAAATAATAACCATTTTTATTGAGTTTTGGAAATAGATTCTATATCTGTTGCATCAGATAACCCATCTGTGGCAACAAATATACCATCGGTTGCAACAATTCGACCATTTGTTGAAAGAGCTTTTTTTATTTCTTCTAACAGTTGATTCATCAGACACAATAGATAAGAAATTTGATTCATCAGCTGTTTTGAATGTGTTAGACAAAAAGTCACGACTGTTCATCTCATTTTTAACAATTATCATATACCTTAATTAATCCAAAGTGGTGAGTTTTTAATTTTATAATAAATAAATTAAAAAATAGATTAAAAAATAAAAACGATGAAAAGTCACGACTTGTCACCTATTTAATATTAACATCAGCTATTAAAATTAAATAACCATTTTTTTACGGTTATAAATTGTGTTTATCATTTATTTCCTTATGATTTATTTACGAATGGTTTTTCATATTAAATAATAGAAAAGTCATGACTTTTCACCCTCTCAATAACAATAACTCTTTTTTATTAATAACCGTCTGATGCAACATATGATCCATCTGTCGCAATATATTAAACATCTGTTGTAACATATGGTTCATCCGTTGTCATAAACGCTCAATCCCAATCTCCAACCGCCGACATGTTGACAATAAGGAATAGACATAATAAAAATTAAATATTAAGCAAGAATAAAAAATTCAAAGTCGACCAACATATATTTTTGAATCCATTATATAGAAATAGATAATAAAAAAATAAAACATACATTAGGTTCCTCTCTTAGATAGATCCAATATAACAGAAGAAAATACATACGCTAAAAGAAAAAATATAACCTAATTATTATTATTATTATTATTATTAAAATACTATTGTCAATGGGCCAATTATCATCCGGCAGCTGTAGGGCCCTCCTAAGCCTTGCTCTCATGTCGTCGAACTCCCAACGAAGTTGATGAATTTTTCTTTCAAGTTACCACAAGGAGTTGTACAGAATCACCTTGTCCAAATCTGGATCAGACATATTTAGAAGTAGAGTAGACTGAACAAGTAAGGAGGAACCTATTTATAAAGAATTGATTTTGAATGAGTTAGTAAAAAAGCCACGACTGTTCACCTCTTTTTAAATAATTACATCCCTTAATTAAATAAGACTGTTGACTTTTTGAATATGTAAATTAAAAAAATAGATCTAAATACAATATTTTATCTTTAATATATTTCAGAAAGAAAAGAAAACTACTTTAAAATAAATCTAATAGATGGATAATCTATTGTAAAATATATTCTATTTGTTTGATAATTTATACATATTGACAATCTATTGAAACAGATGTATATATTTGTTTGATTATTTCCAACAGATAAGTCATATGTTGCAACAGATTGATCATCTGTCATAACAGATGTCTATAATTGTTTAATAATTTTAACAGGCGTGTCATCTGTTACAACAGGTAAGTCATCTGTTTATTTAAATTAAGTCATAGATGGGCTAGGAAGAATAAGATGCATGCAAATGGATGGATCCACTTTCATGTGTTCGATTTAAGTATTACTCATAAGGTCATCAAGATAACACACATAAAGTACAATAATTTTGTGAATGCAGTTTTTAACTGATTAAGCATTGATCATTCAAACAAGATCCTATATTGTACAATTAAGTTTGATAGGTTCAAATTGATAAGGCTAAGGGGCCATGAAGATGGTGTTGATACCCTATTACGAATTAATGACGGTTGTTGCATATGTTTATGCGTGTCAATTTTGAGAAGGAGTTAATATTTGGTTTCATTGTAGAGATCCAATAGCGATTGGACTAACTTTAAGGGTGCATTGGACTTTGAGAAGGCCTTCGAAGCCTCCCACTACAACAAACAAGAATGAAACACCAATAGAAATTCTCTTGTCCCAAATTTATATGGATGGGTTGTTCGAGAAGATGATTATACACCAAAGAGAGCCGTAGGATAATACCTGCGACGAAAAGGGGAGTTGATGAAAAACTATATCATATGAGAGCTAATTAAAGAGGACATATAAGGTAGCAAGGAAATTTAGCGAATCTAACCGATGAAATTGACTTAAAACATGAGAAATCTAAATCAACTGCAAATATGAAAGTGTATCCAGTAATGAAAATTCATATGTTGTCTCTCTCATAGAAAAATACTATAGTTGGACACTTTGCAGGGGAACTGCGACTAGTTAACGTGGTCAAAATGATCACCTACATAGAAAATAACAGATCACTAAGAAAGCAGCTTTGCAAACACTGAGGGTTGAAATAATGTACAATAAGTCAAGAAAACTTGCCCTAAGAACAACTGAAGTTAAACTAACAAATCAAGTCAAGGCGGAAATTTCTGAATTTTAAATTGTATCTCATGCCTTCTTGTTTGTGGTTCTGATTAGGTCCACTACTATTGACCTGATCGAAACCACAAACAAGATTGAAAGACAGATTGAGTATAATTACTTTCTGAGAAATATAGATGTAATTGACTGTGTTTTATTGCCTTAGCACGCTTTCAATGTATCTTGAAGAAAATCAGATGCTTGTTGTAGTATGTGAATCCCGTGTAGTTGCTAGACCTCTTGAAAATTATCAAATAGATGGAAATGTAAATTGCACCAGTATTTTTTACATATTAGCAGCTAAGCATGGAAAAGCACTGCTACAATGTAAATTCCATGAAATAAGCATCCAATTTTATTGTGTCAAACCACAATATTGGGCAATATCTTGATTTGCCAGAGGATAATAAAATTAGATGCTTATTTCATGAAATTTACATTGCACTAGTGCTTTTCTATGCTTATCACTACAACAAATTTCATTATCTATGACAAATTATTTTGTCACATAACCTCATATTTCGTCATAGAAAATATTTTGTGAAGAAAAATATCATCAATCTTTCGTCCCTAAACATGGGTCTCTAAAAGTAATTGAAGACAATTTAATATTTTATCGCTAAATAAATCTTGTTAACTACAAAATAAAATTCCGTTCCAAATGTGGAGTATTTATGATGAACTTATTTGTCACAAATAGAGTAAAATGTTGTAGCTAAAAACAATGTAACGTCGCTAAAAGAATGCTTATTATCGACAAATATAATTTGTCACTAACTTTAAATTTGGTTAGTGACGATATTGTCTGTCTCTTAAAGCATGGATAATTTGTCACTAAAAGAATGTGATTACGTCACTAAAAGGTACCTGATTTGTGTACGAAAGAAAAATTTCGTCTTTAAATATATAAATTAGTGACAAACTTTTCTTATCTAGGAAATGCAACAATATCGTAGTTAATAACTATTTGTGTCGCGCTATTACTGACAAACTAATTCGTCACTATATGTCTCTTAAAATCACTGTCGAGCCATTTTGAAGCTAATTTAATTTGTGTGCCTCACAAGCTTATAAGCACAATTGTTGTTTTCTATATAATTTGAATATGATAAGAACAACAATAGGAGTCATTTAAGTTTCAACAAATCATTTGTAATTAATATTAATAAATGAATTCTTGTATAAATTTCTCAAACAGTACCAATATTCTCAAAAAGAAAACATTCTTACAAATGAGATAAAACATGTCTAGAACTTAATAAAAGAATCATATTAACTCTCGTTTTATTAAGGTTGGACCTAAGGGAAACCACAATCATTATCTATTTATCATCATTTCCTTTCCATCTTTACCTCCTGAATTTCAACACTAACTTCACTCCATGGTGTACAAGTCAGATCACTTTATTCTTTAAAACGGATGTGCAAATAAAATTAAGGCAGTTAACTATTATATCAACAAACAAAAATCAAGTTAAAAGTACGGGAATACAACTTGACTTAATCTTTAATAACTTCTAAGGGCACCTGTATAACCATCATTTGCGCCTATAATTATTCATATAGAAATAAGAAACCCATTTGAGAGGCAGAACGTATGAAAAAGATAGCAGCACAAGTAAATGAATTAAGCAACAAAAATAAATCTTTCCATAAACATAGCAAACAAAAGATTTATATTGAGGGACTATAATAGGTTGCTGTAGCCAAGTGGCAAAACAGCAAGTGACATCAAACCTATTTGTCATAAGGTTTATGATTTTTTTAAGGATCCATTTTCTCAAATCAATTGTGTTGGAAAGTAGAAGAACATGTTTGTAGTTTTTATGATTTACAAATAAGAACCTGGTTTATTACTTGCTGTCTTTTGTATGTTGTATCATGTGAACCAGGTCCCAAAACAGGTGACGTGAATACACAAGGAAATCAAGTACAAATAAGAAAGATTGGAGCCACAAAACAAAGAAGAAAATAAATAAAAGAGCAAGAAGGAAAGAATGGAGCAAATAAAGAAAGAAATAAGAGCAAAGAAGGAAAAAAATAAAAATAAGAAATAGAGTCTAAAGAAGAGTCAAAGTTTCCTCATATGATACAATCTCATCATAAGGAAAGGAATCACATATTTTCTCATAGGAAACCAAGTTCCATTTGGAGAAGGAGTCCAATTCCGTGATATTCTAGGGCATGAAAAATCTCTAGCATATATATGGCAAAAAGATCATTGAGAGACGCACCTATTGCATATCCACAAAATTAATCATCTTCAGAGCAATAGCCATCAAAGCAAAAACTGTAGGAGTTCATCACCGCAAAATAGAAACCTGGTTCATAGTTTTTGTTCGAGTTTACACTACTTAATGCTGAAGTGTGAGAAGCTTAAGGCTAGAGTTAGTAGTCATTATTGAGTTCATCAGTTGGAGTAAATTAATGAGTTTCGAGTCTGTAATAGGATAGATTCTGAGTTGTAATCTTTTCTATTATTGAACATTATTTAGTTGTGAGTGCGAATAATAAGAAATAGGTTTGACTTCTTATTCGTGGGATGTTATAACAAGAAGCGGATTTGACTTCTTGTTTGTGAGGTGTGGTAACAAGAAGCGGGTTTGACTTCTTGGAGTGCTCATATAGTGGGTAGAACAATTGGAGTAAACTGTGGAGTTGTGAGTTAAGAGTTAGGTTCTAGGATTGCGGGATTGTAATCTTGAATAAAGCTCTTTGAAATTAGTGGAGATTGGTGGTGAAATTCTATGCAGTGCAGGTCGTGATTTTTTACTCCCTTAAGCAAGGAGTTTTCCACGGTAAATTTGTGTCGCACTTTATTTTAATGTTTGTTGTTTACTGTAATTTCTAAGACCAGGTTCCTACAAATTGTACAACTAGTATATCCTACCATATTTCCTGATTTCTAAAGTAATATTTACAACAACAAACCTAGTAAAAATAAAAAAAATAGTGTTACAGAAAAGTAAAAGTTGTGCCTTTTATCTAATAACAAGGTTCAGACATGGCCTCTTAAAGTTTTGGATCACAACATTCACATTAACATACAGATACAAATAAAAAAATTTCAAACTTAAATGCAATGTAAAAGAACAGAGAAGAACGAAAAGGGTGGCAAATAAAACAAAAAATGAGGAGGATAGGAGAATCAAAAGGGATTGCGGAAAATTATCTGGATGGATCAAGTTCCAACTGATTTTAAGAGAATGTAGCAAAGAAACAAAAGAATACAAAGGGAGAAAAAGATAGATCTATCTTGGCTTTCTGCTTCTCCAAATACCCATGACACACGAAACGAATGAATACCAGTTTCTAGTCCGAAAACTTTGAAGCTTGGATAAAAAGAAGAAAAAAACACACAAAAGAATCTATTTAGAATTCGAAACTTAAGAAGATCATTATTAATCTAACCCGTAAGCCTGAATGCACTAGATATTGTGTAGAAGCAAAAATTCACCAGATTTTGGGGAAAATGTAGCAGATACATCAAAGCAACAAAAAAAACTAATTGTAATTGAAACTAAATTAGCGCACTAAGTGGTTGGAAAAAATAATTGAAAGTGGAGGGAAGGGTTGCCGCCTATATTTTCCTACTAATTCGGTAAAGAATACTTTTTTTTTTTAATTTGTTAATTTAATTTTAATTTACAAGAAATTTAAGAAAACTGAAATTTTCTCTCATTTAGATTTAACATGGAGTTTAAGGAAAGTAAATACTTTATTTTATTAGATTTTGATTTACACAATATTTTAGAAATTTTGGGCAAACAACATAAATTTCGCCAGTTTGAAGCTTAATTACTGAAAATTTTGATATTTTCATAATTACTGAAAATACTGAGTTTAGATCTATCGAGATACATAATTAGGTCCCAACACATCCAACAAAGATATATTTTTTTATTTCTAAAGATACATAATTAGCTTTCGATACATATTTTCATATTTTAGGTCTTTCAAGATACATGATACATCTGATGAAGATACATTTTTTTATTTGTCAAAATACATAATTAGCTTTCGATATAATTTCTTTTTTGATTTGAGACTTATCAAGATACATAATACATCAAATAAAGATACTTTTTTCGTGTAAAGATTACATGATTAAATTGATATATTTTTGTGATTATGAAATGATCAAGATCATAATTAGCTCTTTGATACATCCAACAAAGATACATAATTAATTGAAATTTTTATAATTAATTTGCAAGGATGAGGCTTTGTGTAAATATGGTAAGTTAAGGTGTATATTTATGTTCTTTTTATCTGATTGTGGTTTAGCGTGAAGTTTATGAAAGTAAACAAGATTTTTACTTGAATCTTGTAATTTAAATTAAAGATGTGTTGAATCTATCAAAATATTTTTAATCTTTTAATCTTTAACATTTGATAAGAAAAATTAAAATTAAAGAATTATCAAAAAAGAAAAAAATATTATTTTTTAAACGAACTAAAAAGAGAAGTAAGGAAAACAACTTAAAAGAAAGGGAGTAATAAATTTGAAAAAACATAGGGTAGAAAATTAAGAATTGTCAAGATAAAAAGATATTTGGTAGTCATGAAAATGTGTTGGTTTTATTTTATATTTTATTTTACACATTAAATTTAATATAATATCCACAAAAATGCGGCTATATATAGTAAACTTTGTATTGGGAAGATAATAATCAAGGCAAAAAAATATTGAGTGTTATAATTTCTATGAATGTCCTTATTCTAAATTTTCAATGTAAAATTCAAAAAAGTTGTCTTGATCTTGAATAATATCTTGATTTGAATTTGATCTGATTCATCGTAGACACTTTGGTGACCACCACAAACAATAATTCTCCCACAACAAGCGAATTTGATCTTTAACGTCTTGTAGGGGGTGCGGATAACTTGGGTAACTTAAATAGGTCTGTTATTGGTCTAATGAATCTATTTTTATTTGTGCGTGGATATTTCTTAACTTCTATAATCATTTTTATTTTTAGTTTATTTATTTTAATTTTATTAATGTTCATATCTTGGGGGGTGATTGCATGGTATTTGATTAAATGCTTTACTATAATATTCATTAGTTTATTCTTTTAGTCTTTGTAATTCCTGTATATTATTTTAGCGGTATTTTAAATATTCTATATCTTTTATTCTAAAATATTCAATTAAATTCTCTTTCATAAGTATTTCTGTTAATCTTATTTCTTCCATATCTTGCCTCCAATATTTTAAATACTTATAGTCTATCATTTTATCCTAAAGTAGTTGTGATACTGCAAATTTCTTTGTAATAATTTATTCTAATTGTACTATATCTGGTATTAAATTTAGGTTATCTATTTCGTTAATTATCCGGTCTTTTTCGTCTATGAATAATTCCATATCTAAATCATATTCTAAACTGTTTTTTAATTCTAGTTGCTTAATGATTTTATTTATTTAAATTAATCTTTCTTTTAATTGGTATCTTCCTTTTCTAAGCTGATTTCTACAATTAATTTCTTCGTATAGTCAACTTTGTTTTTTCTCTAACTCTCTGAATATATTTAAGCATTTTTAATCTGTATAATATCCATCTGAATAATAACTGTCTGAATTATTTCTACCATAAAAATCTATATTTTCTAATTCATCTTCTATCCAATTAGTACTTAGTAACTCATCTTCGTAATCAAATATTTTTTTCCATATTATTTTTCTTATGTCTTCTAATTCTAAGTCTTTTATGATATATAAAACTAGTATCTTAGTTTTATCAGATATATATCTTGTCATATTATCCATATTATGCTTAGGTTTCTACGAATAACTTGGAGAACTTAGAATTGGATTCTAGTAATTAATTGTTTTATCATAGTATTTATTAGCTGTTTCTTTTAATCTTAATAAATCCTCTGTATTTTCATTAAGGAATTCTATATATTTTATATCTTTAGTTCTCATATATTCTTCTAAATTTGTTTTCATTAGTTTTTCTATTAATTTTATATTTTTCATATGCATTTTCCATATTTGTAAATTTACGTAATTTATCATAGTTGATGTGTAGGTTTGGTATGTAAGTATTTCTAAGAGTAGGTAGGTAGGTGTGGTATGTAATTAATTCTATTCATAAAATATTTATCAAATATTTTTTCCAATATGATTTTTCTTATATCTACAATTTCTATATCCTTAAGTATATACAAAACAAGTATTTTAAATTTATCTACCATTTCGTCAGATAAATAAGTATTCATTTTTTATATGATGCTTTTTCAAAATATTCCCTTTAATTATACACATAACAAAATATGATCATTTTAGATTACTATATACTAGATTATTCTTATATAACATGTTCTTCGGTCACTATTAGCATGGTAATCTGGATACTTTTTCCGTAAATAGCGCCTCTACTCTAGCTACTCCCCTATCACGACTTTCTTGCTTCACCAGTTTCACCTTTAGGATGGCATAGTGTTTAGAGATTTTTCTCCTTTTCCCTCTTTGATAATAAACTTCTTATCATGCTATTTTTTGAATAATTCTACTATAAAGTAACTAACATGAACTTATTTTATCATATTATGATTGTCAGGAATTTATGAATTTAGTTATTCATAATCATAAATATAAATACCTGTTCTGGTAAATCTGATAATTCTAGATTTTCCATAGCTGTTTGATTCATAGCTTTTCCTTAGAAATATACTTGTTTTTTTATTAAATAACTCAAATGTTTTTTGCGTACAAGAGAGGGATTTGCTTCAACTCATGAAGGCTTGCCCTTCATCTGAGCGGATGCTCTTCTATTTATAATATAAAAAAGTTAAAGAAAATGTGTATCCTATTTACATCTTTACACCTGTCCTAATATAACTCTACACAAACTACTTTACTAAAAGTAGAAATCAAAAGGTCTTAAAGGCTACTTAAAACTAATAATGATAGGTGCCAAAAAATCAAGTGTAATAATGGCACTTTAATAATGCTATACGTTTTACGTAAAAATAAGTTAAGAAAGACTAAATATTCTGCCATATGTCGCTTTCTAACTTTTATTAACTTGTCTCCTTTGTCTTTTATTTCTCTATTATTGATCCGTTGTTATTTTCTTCTTGTTGTATCTGCTGTTTTTTTATCTTCTTGTTATTGTAGCATCATATCTAGAATAAAGTTGTGTCTTCCACTACATCTGCTGCATATGTGGTCATCGTATCTTTGGCCAACTTGTTTACAGAATTGATCCATAGATTCTTCTAAAATAACTCCTTTCGTAATAAATCTTGTGACTGGTAACTCTTCTGGTTTCAGGATCATTATGATCCGTTTTCTTATCTCTTCTCTGTCGTTTTCTCTAATATTCTTACAAATAGAGTAAACCAATAATTGATTTATGTTATAGTAAATCAAAACTGGGTTTTGATTTATATAATTATTTGCTAACTCAATTAATATACTACTTAGTCCAATAACTCTCTTGTTTCAGTAGAAGTCCGGTATCTGATTTTTGGTTATCTCTTCTTGTTCGTATATTTCTTCAGGGATAATATAATCTCGTTTCATTCCTATCTTGACAACAGTAATTGTCTATTTTATTTCATCAAACAATATTTCTGATGGTGCTGAGTAGAAACGAACATAGACTAACGATCCCTTCGTAATCCTTTTATAATCCATAAATTTTTTGTGAATATTTGGAATTCTTGTTAACTCTTCTCCGGTATTTGTGTAAACTATAGATAATAGTTCATAATAGTAACATGAAGAAATTAAGTTTGCACTAGTGCCAGACAAAGCAATAAGTTTTTTATAGTTCTGACATTTTTGTGTAATATATCCTTAGTTTTGTTTTGCTAACTTTTTATTCTGGATAGGTTTTGTATTTAACAATTTTCGTAAGGTATAAATATTATGAATATATGTACGAGTGATATGGTTATAAGTCTGCCTTTGTAGATTGAGTGATTCGGAATATGTGTATATATGAGGAGGGATAGATGACTCTGATTTTTATATATTTGGTGTTTATGATTTTTGAGAATATCTGGTTGAGGTTATAATTCTTTTTCTTTGGTAGTTCAGGTTTATTTTGAGTGACTATATTCTTTCCCTTAGATACATCACCTGCGCCTGCACCTGTAACTGTAATTTCATTAGTAATTTGAGTTTTTAGGTGTTTTTCATCGTCACCTTCTAGGTCTAGTTTTTTAATGTGCGCTTCCTGCACAGTATCTTTGCTAATAGCTTCTTGTTTTTTATAGTGCTCAACCTGCACTTTTACATTTGTAACTTTAGTAGTTAATGTGATAACTCATTCTTGTAATAACTTCATTTGTTCAAACACTTGTAATATTAAGTCTGTTTGGGTATCTTTGACATCAGCTTCTTCCATTGGTAAATCAGTTTGAGTAGCTTTGTCTTGATATTTAATATGCAATAACATTCTTGTCAGTCTTGATTACTTTAATCGTAAATATAAAATTTAATAGATTCAATACTAATCTCCGAATTTCCTTCGTTGTAACTGAGTTTTTTATTTTTCTTGTTAACTACCATCGAACCTGGGTATTATCTATTCTCACAATAAATTTGTTATATACAATATATGGTTCAAAGGCTAATAAACATTTATATAATGAACATAATTCTTTTCTATTTATTTCCCATTTAATTTCTGTTTCATTAAATGTACCTGGGTAATATCTACAATGATGTTCTATTTTTTCATTTTTGTACCTATATTTAAGTACTCCTCCATAACTATATTCACTTGCATCTGCTTCTACTATATATATAAATTTTTTATTTTCATCTGGAAATTATAATTTTGGTAATTCTTTACAAAGTATTTTTATTTTCTGAACTTATTTTTTATCTTCTTCATTGTAATTATATTCTACATCCTTTTTAAATTTTTTCTGTACAGGCTTTAGGTTTTCTGTTAATTTTGGTATATATTCTCTTACTTGGTTTACTAATCCTAAAAATGATTGTAATTTCTTTTTTGTATCTAATTCTTCTTTTGAATTTATTATTTTTCATACTATATATTGTTGCATTTTTACTCCACTTTTATCTATTTATATTCCTAAAAATTCTATCTAGTTTTTCATAATTTCAGCTTTCTTTTCACAAAAATTTATTCCTGATTTTTCTATTATATCTGTAAATTGTTCTAGTAATTTTTAATGTTCTTTTTTAGGTTTTGTACATAGTAGTATATCATCTATGTAAACTATACAATTAGGTAATTATTTAAAATAGCAATCCATAAAATGTTGATATCTACTTGGTGCATTTTTATATCCAAATGGTAATACATTCTATTCATAAAATCTTTGTGGTACCGTAAATGCGGTTAATTCCTTAGAATCTTCATCTAACTTTAAGTGTTAAATCCAGATTTACAGTCAAATTTACTAAAGTAGTTATATCCTTGTATTTGTCTTATTTTCAATATCTTATTTGGTATTGGATAATTGTATATCATAGTTTTTACATTTAAATTTCTATAGTCAATAACATATCTTCGGGGGTGATTGGATGGTATTTGATTAAATTCTTTACTGTAATATTCTTTAGTTTTTTCTCTTAGTCTTTGTAATTCTTGTATATTATTTTGGAGGTATTCTAAATATTCTATATCTTTTGTTCTAAAATATTCAATTAAATTCTCTTTCATAAGTATTTCTGTTAATCTTATTTCTTCCATATCTTGCCTCCAATATTTTAAATACTCATAGTCTATCATTTTATCCTAAAGTAGTTGTAATACTGCAAATTTCTTTGTAATAATTTATTCTAATTGTACTATATCTGGTATTAAATTTAGGTTATCTATTTCGTTAATTGTCCTGTCTTTTTCATCTGTGAATAATTCTATGTCTAAATAATATTCTAAACTGTCTTTTAATTCTAGTTGTTTTATGGTTTTATCTTTCCAAATTAATCTTTCTTTTAATCTTTCTCATCCTTTTCTAAGCTGGTTTCTATAATTAATTTCTTCGTATAGCCAACTTTGTTTTTCTCTAACTCTCTGAATATATTCTAGCATTTTTAATCTTTATAATATCCATCGGAATAATAACTGTCTAAATTACTTTTACCATAGAAATCTATATTTTCTGATTCATCTTCTATTCAATTAGTACTTAGTAACTCATCTTCATAATTAAATAATTTTTCCCATATTATTTTCTTTATGTCTTCTAATTCTATGTCTTTTATGATATATAAAACTAGTATATTAGTTTCATCGTATATATATCTTTTCATATTATCCATATTATGCTTAGGTTTCTACGAATAACTTGGATAACTTGGAATTGGATTCTAGTAATTAATTGCTTTATCATAGTATTTATTAGTTGTTTGTTTTAATCTTAATAAATCCTCTATGTTTTCATTAAGGAATTCTATATATTTTATATGTTTAGTTCTCATATATTATTGTAAATTTGTTTTCATTAGTTTTTTTATTAATTGTATATTTTTCATATGCATTTTCCAAATTTCTAAATATACGTAATTTATCATGGTTGATGTGTAGGTTTGGTATGTAAGTATTTGTAAGAGTAGGTAGGTAGGTGTGGTATGTAATTTATTCTAGTCATAAAATATTTATCAAATATTTTTTCCAATATGATTTTTCTTATATCTACAATTTCTATATCCTTAAGTATATACAAAACAAGTATTTTGAATTTATCTACCATTTCGTCAGATAAATATGTATTCATTTTTCATATGATGCTTTTTCCAAATATTCTCTTTAATCATACACATAACAAAATATGATCATTTTAGATTACTATATACTAGATTATTCTTAAATAACATGTTCTTTGGTCACTATTAGCATGGTAATCTGGATACTTTTTCCGTAAACAGCGCCTCTACTCTGGCTACTCCCGTATCACGACTTTCTTACCTCACCGGTTTCACCTTTAGGATGACATAGTTTTTAGGGATTTTTCTCTCTTTTCCTCTTTGATAATAAATTTCTTAACATGCTATTTTTCGAATAATTCTACTATAAAGTAACTAACATGAACTTATTTTATCATATTATGATTGTCAGGAATTTATGAATTTAGCTATTCATAATCATAAATATAAATACCTGTTCTGGTAAATCTGATAATTCTAGATTTTTCATAGCTGTCTGATTCATAGCTTTTCCTTAGAAATAAACCTGTTTTTTATTAAATAATTCAAAAGTTTTTTGTGTACAAGAGAGGGTTTTGGTTCAACTCATGAAGGTTTGCCCTTCATCTGAGCGGATGGTCTTCTATTTATAATATAAAAAAGATAAAGAAAATGTGTATCCTATTTACATATTTACACCTGTCCTAATATAACTCTACAAAAACTACTTTACGAAAAGTAGAAATCAAAAAGTCTTAAAGGCTACTTAAAACTAATAATGATAGGTGCCAAAAAGTCAAGTGTAATAATGGCACTCTAATAATTCTATACATTTTACGTAAAAATAACTTAAGAAAAACTAACTATTCTGCCATATGTCGCTTTCTAAATTTTATTAACTTGTCTCCTTTGTCTTTTATTTCTCTATTAATGATCCGTTGTTATTTTCTTCTTGTTGTATCTGCTGTTTTTTTATCTTCTTGTTATTGTAGTATCACATCTTGAATAAAGTTGTGTCTTCCACTATATCTGTTGCATATGTGGTCATCGTATCTTTGGCCAACTTGTTTACAGAATTGATTCAGAAATTCTTCTGAAATAACTCCTTTCGTAATAGATCTTGTGATTGGTAACTCTTCTGGTGTCAGGATCGTTATGATCCATTTTCTTATCTCTTCTCTGTCATTTTCTCTAATATTTTTACTAGTAGAGTAAGCCAATTATTGATTTATGTTATAGTAAATCCAAACTGGGTTTTGATTTATATAATTATTTGCTAACTCAGTCAATATACTGCTAAGTCTAATAACTCTCTTGTTTCGGTAAAAGTTCGGTATCTGATTTTTGATTCTCTTCTTGTTCGCATATTTCTTCAAGGATAATATAATCTCGTGTCATTCCTATCTTGACAACAGTAATTATCTATTTTATTTCATCAAACAATATTTCTGCTGGTGCTGAGTAGAAACGAACATAGAATAACTGTCCCTTCGTAGTCCTTTTATAATCCATAAATTTCTTGTGAATATCTGGAATTCTTGTTAAATCTTCTCCAGTAATTGTGTAAACAGTAGAGAATAGTTCATAATAGTGACATGAAGAAATTAAGTTTGCACTGGTGCCAGGCAAAGCAATAAGTTTGTTATAGTTCTGACATTTTTGTGTAATATATCCTTGGTTTTGTTTTGCTAAATTTTTATTTTGGATAGGTTTTGTATTTAACAATTTTTGTATGGTATAAATATTATCAATATATATACGAGTGATATGGTTATAAGTCTGCTTTTGTTGATTGGGTGATTCGGAATATGTGTGTATCTGGAGAGGTATAGTTGACTCTGATTTTTATATATCTGGTGTATATGGTTTTGAGAAGATCTGGTTGAGGTTATAATTCTTTTTCTTTGGTAGTTCAGGTTTATTTATAGTGACTATATTCTTTCCCTTAGATACATCACCTGTGCCTGCAGCTGTAACTGTAATTTCGTTAGTAATTTGAGTTTTTAGGTGTTTCTTATCGTCACCTTCTAGGTCTAGTTTTTTAATGTGCTCTTCCTGCATAGTATCTTTGCTAATAGCTTCTTGTTTTTTATAGTGCTCAACTTGCACTTTTACATTTGTAACTTCAGTAGTTAATGTGATAGCTCGTTTTTGTAATAACTTCATTTGTTCAAACACTTGTAATATTAAGTCTGTTTGGGTATCTTTGACATCAGCTTCTTCCATTGGTAAATCAGTTTGAGTAGCTTTGTCTTGATATGTAATCGGCGATAACATTCTTGTCAGTATTGATTACTTTAATCGTAAATATAAAATTTAATATATTCAATAATCTCTAAATTTCCTTCGTCGTAACTGAGTTTTGTATTTATCTTGTTAACTACCATCAAACCTGGGTATTATCTATTCTCACAATAAATTTGTTATATACAATATATGGTTTTAACGCTAATAAACATTTAAATAATGTACATAATTCTTTTCTATTTATTTTCCATTTAATTTCTGTTTCATTGAATGTACCTGAGTAATATCTACAATGATGTTCTATTTTTTTATTTTCGTACCTATATTTAAGTACTCCTCCATAACTATATTTACTTGCATTTGCTTCTACTATATATGTAAATTTTTTATTTTCGTCTGGAAATTGTAATTTTGGTAATTCTTTACAAAGTATTTTTATTTTTTGAACTTGTTTTTTATCTTCTTCGTGTAATTATATTCGACATCCTTTTTAAATTTTTTCTGTAAAGCCTTTAGGTTTTCTACTAATTTTGGTATATATTCTCTTACTTGGTTTACTAATCCTAAAAATGATTGTATTTTCTTTTTTGTATCTAATTCTTCTTTTGAATTTATTATTTTTTGTACTATACGTTGTTACATTTTTACTCCACTTTTATCTATTTGTATCCTAAAAATTCTATCTGGTTTTTCATAATTTCAGCTTTCTTTTCACTTAAATTTATTCCTGATTTTTCTATTATATCTGTAAATTATTCTAGTAATTTTTAATGTTCTTTTTTAGTTTTTGTATATATTAGTATATCATCTATGTACACTTTACAATTAGGTAATTATTTAAAATAGCTATCCATAAAATGTTGATATCTACCTGGTGCATTTTTATATCCAAATGCTAATACATTCCATTCATAAAATCCTTGTGGTACCGTAAATGCGGTTAATTCCTTAGAATCTTCATCTAACTTTAAGTGGTAAAATCCTGATTTACAGTCAAATTTACTAAAGTAGTTATATCCTTGTATTTGTCTTATTTTCAATATCTTATTTGGTATTAGATAATTGTATGTCATAGTTTTTACATTTAAATTTCTATAGTCAATAACATATCTTGGGGGGTAATTGGATGGTATTTGATTAAATGCTTTACTGTAATATTTTTTAGTTTTTTCTCTTAGTCTTTCTAACTCTTGTATATTATTTTGGAGGTATTCTAATTATTCTATATCTTTTGTTCTAAAATATTCAATTAAATTCTCTTTCATAAGTATTTCTGTTAATCTTATTTCTTCCATATCTTGCCTCCAATATTTTAAATACTCATAGTCTATCATTTTATCCTAAAGTAGTTGTAATACTGCAAATTTCTTTGTAATAATTTATTCTAATTGTACTATATCTGGTATTAAATTTAGGTTATCTATTTTGTTAATTGTCCTGTCTTTTTCGTTTGTGAATAATTCCATGTCTAAATAATATTCTAAACTGTCTTTTAATTCTAGTTGTTTTATGGTTTTATCTTTCCAAATTAATCTTTCTTTTAATTTTTCTCATCCTTTTCTAAGCTGGTTTCTATAATTAATTTCTTCGTATAGCCAACTTTGTTTTTCTCTAACTCTCTGAATATGTTCTAGTATTTTTAATCTTTATAATATCCATCTGAATAATAACTGTCTAAATTATTTTTACCATAGAAATCTATATTTTCTGATTCATCTTCTATCCAATTAGTACTTAGTAACTCATCTTCATAATTAAATATTTTTCCCCATATTATTTTCTTTATGTCTTCTAATTCTATGTCTTTTATGATATATAAAACTAGTATATTAGTTTCATCGTATATATATATTTTCATATTATCCATATTATGCTTAGGTTTCTACGAATAACTTGGATAACTTAGAATTGAATTCTATTAATTAATTGCTTTATCATAGTATTTATTAGTTGTTTGTTTTAATCTTAATAATTTCTATATATTTTCATTAAGGAATTCTATATATTTTATATCTTTAGTTCTCATATATTCTTCTAAATTTGTTTTCATTACTTTTTTTATTAATTGTATATTTTTCATATGCATTTTCCAATTTTCTAAATATACGTAATTTATCATGGTTTATGTGTAGGTTTGGTATGTAAGTATTTGTAAGAGTAGGTAGGTAGGTGTGGTATGTAATTTATTCTAGTCATAAAATATTTATCAAATATTTTTTCCATTACAATTTTTCTTATATCTACAATTTCTATATCCTTAAGTATATACAAAACAAGTATTTTGAATTTATCTACCATTTCGTCAGATAAATAAGTATTCATTTTTCATATGATGTTTTTTCAAAATATTCTCTTTAATCATACACATAACAAAATATGATCATTTTAGATTACTATATACTAGATTATTCTTAAATAACATGTTCTTTGGTCACTATGAGCATGATAATAAACTTCTTAACATGCTATTTTTCGAATAATTCTACTATAAAGTAACTTTCATGAACTTATTTTATCATATTATGATTGTCCGGAATTTATGAATTTAGCTATTCATAATCATAAATATAAATACCTGTTTTGGTAAATCTGATAATTCTAGATTTTCCATAGTTGTCTGATCATAGCTTTTCCTTAGAAATATACCTGTTTTTTTAATTAAATAATTCAAAAAATACAATCAATTACTTCCATATTGCTAAGGAAGTAATTATACTCAATATACCTTTAAATCTTGTTTATGATTTCGATCAGGTCAATAGTAGTGGGCCTAATTGGAACCACAAACAAGAAGGCATAGGATGCAATTTAAAATTCAGAAATTGCCGCGTTCGCTTGATTCCTTATTTTAACTTCAGAAGTTCTTGGGGCAAGTTTCACGTTTTATTGTACATCATTTCAACCTTTGGTTCCCGCAAAGTTGCTGTCTTATTATTATGTTAGTTTTATGTAGGTGATTGTTCCAACCACGCTAGCTAGTCGCAGCTCCCTTGCAAAGTGGCCAGCAACACTATTTTTCTTAGAGAGAGACAATAGACAAATTTTCATTACTGGATATACTTTCATATTTGCACTTGATTCAAATTTCTTATGTTTAAAGTCTATTTCATCGTATAGAATCGCTACACATTCTTTGCTTGCTACCTCATGTTTCCTCTTTAATTAGGTCTCAGATGATATAATCTTCATCAACTTTTCTTTTTCCTCACAGGTATTCTCCTACCATACCTTCTGGCATATAATCATCACCCAGAGCAACCCAACTATATAAATTTAGCTAGGGCAATAACTATATTGATTTTTGTTCTTAGTTGCAACAGTTGGAGACTTCGACGGCCTTCTCAGAGTCCAATGCACCCTTAAAGTTAGTCCAATCGCTATTGAATCTTCTTATAATGCCACCAATACTTGATCCCTTCACAAAACTTGATACATAAACATGAGCAGTAACTGTCATTAAATCCTAATAGGGTATCAGAACCATATTTATTGTCCCTCAACCTTATCAGTTCAAATCTATCAAACTTAACTATAAAATTACAGATATCTTCTTTGAATGATCAATGCCTAATCGATAAAAAATAGTATTCACAAAATTAATGTACTCTATGTGTGTTTTCATGATAACATGATCAGTAATACATACCTCCCACATATGAAGTGGTCCCATCTTCAAGCAACTTATTCCTCTGAACCTATTTTTATGTAGACTTTTGTATTGGTTGGGCAATAGTTGATCAACTTATTACAATCGATGTATGCATAATTTTAGGAAAAAGATAACACAAAATTGAATACATACAACATATTTCAACATCTGTTCAATAGCTTCCCCATCAGTAAGAGATTTCTCATCTGTTGTAATAGATGTATAGCCTGTTATAATAGATTGTCCATCTATTGTAACATATTACCCATCTATTATAATAGATTCTACATCTGTTGCAACAAAATCAATATCTATTGCGGCAGATGGGCAATTTGATGTAACAAGCTATGCATCAGTTGAAATAGATGGACGATATGTTGCAACATATGGATAATCTATTAGAATAAATAAAACTATCCTTGCTAGTGGTTTGATTCATTTTATTAATTGCTTCGTCTGTTGCAATAACAACAACAACATCAATAACAAAGAAACAACACCATTTGTTCCAACACCACCAACACCACATGTTCCAACAAGACTAACCCCACCAATAACATCAATAACATCATCAACAACAAATAAACAAATAAAATACATACAAAAAATTGATACTTCCAATAAGCCTTTTAAAGTTCTCCCAACAGATAAATATTTTTCTCATATTTTAAAAAATAATTGTTTGTTCATTGAAGACTTAAAAGTACCCTTCTTCAGTTTTCTCAATAAATTGGATATGGGTAATGAGTAATTAAATAGAAACAGAAGTAAATAACTAATTTAAATAACTTGCAATGAAAAAGAGGACAATAAAAGAGCAATAGTGAACCATACCTGCAATGACAAAAGCAAGGGGATCAAAATAGTAATTTTAGTAAAAAAAGATATAGATCGATTGAGATCTGAAAGGATCCTCATGAGAAATAGGAGAGAAAAGAGAGAAAGGAGAGAAAAAAAGGAGACGATTGTGATAACCCAAAAAATGAGATAAAAAAAAGAGCAATGAATTAATTTATGGTCAAAGGAGAGAATTCTAGAGATGGGTTTAAATATTCATTAGTAGCTTTGAGGGGCACGAGGAGACAGGTGACATTCAAAAGAGAAGATATGACAACTCAACGAGGAGATTTTACAGTTATCCAAGAAATATTTTTTACCGCCTTAGTATTTTATCTATTTTATTTCGGACAGAAAATTACTTTAAAATAAAAAAATGAATTTCAAATAGATATGTCATCTGTTGCAATAGATATTAATATCGGTTTGATAATTTCCAATGGCTCAGTCATCTATCGCAACATATGCAAATTTCTATTTCATAATTTACAATAGATAGGTAATCTATTGCACCAGATATCAATATCTAGAACTAGGGATGAGTTCATAGGGTCAAATATAATTTCAATTGAGTCTATGCAATTGCATGATATTGGTATTGTGTTCCTCCCGACCTGATTTGAAATGATTCATATTAATTTATTATCAAGATAATACCTAAATTTATTTAGCGAGAATTAGGGATGAGTTTATAGGGTCAACTACAACTTCAATTGAGTCTTTGCAATTGCGTGATGTTGGTATTGCATTCCTCCCGACCTTAGTCTTCAATCGATCAATCTGAGTTGAAATAATTCATATTAACTTATTATCAAGTTAATACCTAAATTTATTTATCTAGGACTAGGGATGAGTACATAGGGTCAACTACAATTTCAATTGAGTCTTTACAATTGCATGATGCTGGTATTACGTTTCTCCAGACCTGAGTTAAAATGGTTCATATTAACTTATTATTAAGCTAATACCTAAATTGATTTATTTAGAACTAGGGATGAGTTCATAGGGTCAACTATAATTTCAATTGAGTCTTTGTAATTGCATGATGTTGGTATTATGTTCCTCCCGACTTGAGTTAAAATGGTTCATATTAATTTATTATTAAGCTAATGCCTAAATTGATTTAGCAAGAACTAGGGATGAGTTCATAGGGTCAACTACAATTTCAATTAAGTCTTTGAAATTGCATGATGTTGGTAGTGCGTTCCTCCTGACCTGGGTCATCAATCGATCAATCTGAGTTGAAATGATTTATTTTAACTTATTATTAAGCTAATACCTAAATTCATCAGTGTTTTAGTTGAACTTAATACACTTTATTATGATGAAATGGTTAAAAATTATCTACTTTAAAAAAATAATTAAGATCAATTTGGACCAAATTGACAATTTCAAAACTTGTCATTCTTTTTCAAAATACAAATCAATCCATACAAATCATCCATTTGCTGGAAAAATATTTCATCATTTCAAATCTTGATTTCTCTCTCTTTTCCTTCTCTCTCAATAATACAGACAATGACTACTCAACATATTGCTCAACCTTTCAAAACAGATCGATTTTCTTCCTATTTTCGACCACATAGTTGTTATTTTAGAATTCATTCTTGCTTGTATCCATCAATTTATCTGTCTTTGCAGGTAACAGAGTTTGAGAAGTGTTCTACATTTGTTCTTTATTCTAAAAATTAGGCCTTTTCAGTTAATGGTGAAAAAGAAGTTTTTTAGTTGTATTATCTTTAAGAATGGGTTAACAATTTTGAGTTTTGATGCTGAAAATATAGGAAGAACCCGAGAAAACCCTAGTTTTAATCACAATGTTGCATTGACTATTGTGGTATTATTAGATGGTATTTGCGGTTTTATTGGTGTATGTTGTTGGTGGCGTCGGTATTGGTGGTCTAGTTGGTGGTGTCGGTGGTCTTGGTGTTGGTATTGGTGGCATTGGTGGTGGTATTGGTGGTCTTAGTGCAGGTATTGGTGGCATTGGTGTTGGTGTTGGTGTTAGTATTGGTGGAATAGTTGATGGTATTGGTGGTGGTGGTGGTAGTCTTGGTGGTCTTAGTGGTGTATTTGTGGCATTGGTGATGGTCTTGGTGGTCCATCTATTGCAACATGTGGAACATCTGTTGGGACATATTAAGTAAATCTTCAAACAGATTCCCCATCTGTTCCAACTTATGGCTATCCGTTGGAATATTTTTTGTTATATGGCATATAAGAATTTATTGAAATTTGTCTTACCTTTTTTTTTTTTAAATTATGCAGATATCAAATGTAATATATTTTTGTTTTTCTGTGTCTCTCAAAAGAAAAGAAAGTGAAAGTGGATCAATTTCTGACTACCTAATAAAAAAGGCTAGAGTACAGATGGATTCAGAGGAACTTCCTGAGCAATCTCAGTCGGGGAAAAGTAAAGCTGAAGAAAGTTATGAAAATGATATTGAGGTAGGTGGAGAAGGGTATATAGAGGCTGATGAGGAAAGTAAAAGTAAGGAGGAAGAAGAAGATAAATAAGAAGAGAAGAAGTAAAAAGTGTGAAAGATGATGTTGATCAATATGATGATAAACAAGAAGAGGAAGAAGTAGAAAGTGAGAAAGCGGATGATGATCAACATGATGATAATACATTACCAATGGGTAGTAAATTAAGATATAAATCCTAGCATGATCCTGTCAAAGCTATTAGTAATGGCAGGTTTCAAGTTGCAATGCCGATATCTTGTACTTAAATATTAGTTAGGGAAACCTTTTGATGAATTTAGGAATACTATGAAGAATGAAAACAGAGATGAACTTTTTAAGAAGAGCTTATTTGGATGCTTTCTTGAGCTGCATGAGGACCACACTTCCCGTTTTCAAATGAGCATGGTATATAGTCTTCTCAAGCATAGGATCAAGTATGTGGGGGATAATAAAAATTCGATGGAGGGGGGAAAAAGATGGATGAAATTTGGATCAACTACTACGGCATGTCGATTTGTTTTGGCATGAAAGAGTTTTCCATAGTGACCGGATTGATAAGAGATCTTCCAAAAGAACCTATCATCAAGGAAACACCCCGCAAAAAGTCCAAGGCAAGCAGGACATCCAAACCACCACCATCAAATAAAGGGAAGGCATTATCCAAGTGACCACCCACCAAAACCAACAAACATAACAAAAAAAATAGATGGATTGTTCGACATTGCTGGACATAGCTACAAAGCCATGACGTTGATACAAAATCTCAAGGATAAAACCATACCAAAGAAGTAAAGGGAGAAAATATGCTTAGTTTGGTTTTCCCATTTCGTTATATTGGCAAGAAACGTTAACAAAGTCATAGAAGATGATTTGTTGGCCCTTGCTGAGGATTTTAAGTAATTCAATAACTATCCCTGGGGATATGATAGCTACAACTTGACTGTCAAATATTTACTGACAAAACTATCCCTAAATACGATCATATTATATGAATTTTTCTTGGTCTTTCATAGTAAATTTAATCATTATTTTTTTACTCATCCATTAATTTATATTGAATAATTATTATGACTGTTTTTGCTTGCTTCCTGTTTATACTTTTAAAGCTTGGGCATTTAAAGCTATTCCTCCCCTACAAAAGCAGGTCAAGGATTACTCAGATAAGGTTTCTCATCTAAGGATCCTTAGGTGGTTGGCTACAAAGAGCAACATAAGAATTAAGGAGAATTCTCTCTTTAACCCTCTGAATGATGCAGTACGTCTTCTTTTAAGTAAAATAATTTGACTAAAAGAAAGATATTAAAATAGATGTGCCATCTGTTGCGTCAGATGGGTCATTTGTTGCAACAGATTACCCGTGTACAACAACTGATACAATAGATAGGTAATCTGATACAACATATTATTAATTTGTTATGAAAGATAGATCAGCTATTGTGATAGATAGATCATCTGTTGCGTAATTTGTCTGTGTTAACATATAACCCAACTGACTGCAAATTATTATATGATATAAATGTGTCTATCTTTTTTAATAGGTTGTTCATTCATGGATCGTTCCTACTGAGCAGGAGTTAGTGATGACTTCTTTTATTACTCTAGGTCTTATTGATACAATAGCAGACCCAATGGTAGAGTTAATAAAGAAGGAATTGGCTGGAGCAATAGCTATAAGAAGAGAAGTTAGGCAAGGTCAGCCTAATGTTGAGGCTCTTCATGACCAACCTACTGCAACAGATCTGGGTGCTTCTTCTGGGGTGTTACTGGTGGAGTTGTTGATGTTGGTGGAAGCCATACTGATGCTACTTCCAATCATGATGATTAGCATGTTGATGCTCAATAAAAATAAATATGTTTGAAATCACCCTTACACAGGTCCCTTTCACCCTTACACCAGTCCTTTTCACCCTTATAGTAGTCCCTTTCATCTTTACAGTGGTCCCTCTCACCCCTCTTCACCCTCATGTTCTCATTGCAAATACAAAGAGTGTAAGGATAGACAAAATAAACTCTTTGAAAAATTAGAGGCTATCATTGAAGCTGTCAGGGAATTGAAATCCAAGAGGCCTATCATACTATCCAAGAGGTGATGGATCCATACACTCTTATAGTGGTAGTTAGGAGGAGGAAAAGAGCAATTAGCCAAATACTTTCCAATATGAAACCAAAAAACATTACAACTCCTCCCTCTCCAAAAGTTTTTGATGTTTATTTATTTGTTGAGTTATTTCATGTAATTTCTGAAGTCTTTGATTTATTTATGTTGTGTATGAATTTAATTTAATCCTTAGATTTGAACTTATCAATTGAAATGAAATACTAAATTCAAATATCACAACAGATAATGCATCTGTTGCAACAGATAATTCATCTATTATGACAAATAAAATATTTGTTGAAAATTATCAAACAGATTTAGACATGTTGCAATATGTAGGTCATCTGTTGGAAATTATCAAACAGGTCTTCCTACTATTTTGATTTGATCCAATAGATTACATATCCATTGTAATAGATAGATATATGTTGCAACAGATTATATATCTGTTGTGACAGATAGACTTAAAAATATCTACATAATGCAACAGATGACCAACCTATTGCAACAGATAATCAATCTGTCATAACTGATAGACTATTTGTTATAATAGATATACTAAATATCGTATTATAAAAAATTCAACCTTCATCAAATATAAAAAATTGCCACTACATGTAATTTGAAGTTGCTTGAAATAAAAAATTGTTATGGTGTTTGTGTTTCTACATCTTCTTCTTTATACATAGGCTCCAAACGTCCAGTTAGTACCCCATAAGCCCATACCTCTTGCATGTTTGCCACAGCATTTTTGCACAGAGAGGTTGTTGTCTTGGCCATTTCTATGTCGGTCAGTAAACAGTCAATGTGTGCAAGTGCGTACGACCCGTACGCAACAGCGGTTTTATTTTTTGAATGGTCCATGTCCTTGTTTTGACCTTCAAAATCCCATATTTCTTCATCAACACTTCCGCTGGCAAATGATCTATCATTTTACTCTGCCTCAACAAGTTGTGGAACAACTCCAATAGTGGTTGCATGTGGGTAAAACAAATACCATCGTCGAAGATACATAAGTTGCAGTCATAAACCTTAAGCTGTCCCTCATCGAGTAGTATCTGAGTAGCCAAAAAATATTTGACGTCCACATTCATGAGTGGAAGAATTCTCTTTTCCTTGGTCCAGCTCTTGTTGTGTAGATATGGCCTCTTTCCTCTGACATAGTTAATCATATCTTCAACCCATTAGAACCTAGAAACTAAAGAATCAAATCCCGGGCCACCGAGAGTTGACGCTAGTGTAATGAGCTCATTGTACCTATCCTTGAAATTATTGTAGAAGTTGAGGTCCAATTCTGTCGGCAGCATCATAAGCTTCCAGGTACGCCAATTGCCTGCCCCTCATGAGGCAGAGAATTTCATCAACATACTATGATATAAGAAGACAATTTTTAAATAGGTTAGTAATTGTAAAGAAGAAAAATATAGTGGAAAGATGCAACGGATGGTCCATCTATTGTAGAAGGTTCTTTTGTTCACAGATTATCCAGCTAACACAACTTATGCAATAGATGGGTAATCTATTGCAATAAAACCACCACTAGTTGAACTAGAATACCCAACTGTTGCAATAGATGACACATCTATTATATAGCTTCTTCTTCATGGAGTAGATTAGAAGGATAGGTTAGGAAAAGTAAACTTACCTTGTCCACATACCACTTATGAATATTTGTTATATTTTTGAAGTATTAGGTGGAAAAGGTATACATGGTGTAATCTTGTGTAGGTTTCTTAGCATTTATGGTCCTTCACAGATCTTTCTTCTCGTCGGTGCTAAGTGTCGCGTATATGTCCACCTTCTTCAATGGCCCCTGAAATGTACAAAAATATTATAGTTGTAGATGATCTACTCAATATGGACAAGTTGTTCTTCAACTGATGTTATGAATTTTGGCTTTGGTCGTCGTGCATCTTTAATGTTGCTTGCATACACTTTATGGGCTTTTGCTTTCCTGTATTTCAATAAAAGAGTAGCATATATTTTATGAAGTAATTTGGTATCAAGCCCATTATTTGGTACTTGTAATCCATCTCTCAAATACTCGATGTAAGCGGCAACAAAAAGGTTGTAATACCTACATTTGTAAAAATCAAGTAATCCACATCTTGTAATTAATATAAGAATTGTGAAATTTATGAAATAAAACTAAATCATAATACTTACAGGCTACCAATGGGTGGTTGAGCAATTCCTTCAACATATTCTACATCGAATGAATTACCCCATTTTATCCTGATATGCTTTAATTGTTGACCAATCTGTACAAACCTTTTAGTCCAAAAAGCTACTTATATCAAGGTATGTTGGTAATATTTTTGCCATCTTATGTATCTCAGACGATGGCTCGGAGCATCTTCTTCCTGACATCGCGTCATAAACTCGGATGCGTCTCTCTTTTAGAATGACGACAACCAACACCCAATGGAATTCATCACCATAATTGATTAAGATGTACTCTTAGTTGACCAAATGCCAAGGTTAGATATCTAAAATGCTAAAACCTTTGATCATGTTGATTAAGTATTCCTTAATTTGAGAAACTTCTAGCTGTTGTTAATGATTTGAGGTGGTTTTATACACTTCAGTATCATTATTTTAGCTTATTTTGCCTTATTTTGAAAGAAATTCATTTGCTTAACGTGTTCATATTGATATATATAAGCATTTAAGTGTCGAAGTATGTGATTACAATGTTCAAAGTATTTTCAAATAAGTTTGTACTTAATTGAGTCATTTAGAGTTAAACGCGAAAAACTAGTTTTACTAGCTTGAGCTAGTTGTGTATCTAGTTGATTTCGTTGGATTGTAATATGTTTAATTTGTTCCAAATGATTTAAATATGTTATTATGAGTGTAATAACTTATTTGTGATGTACAAATTTTAATTTGAGTGAGTCAAGAGTCGAAACATAAAGCTGAAGATCATTGCGAATTAACCTAGTCTTAGCTTGTGTTTTGATTCATCCTCATGAATATTGTGTTTTTATGATCTCTAATTCATGGTGTGCGACATTGTAGGAAGATTTGTGAGCTGAATACAGTGATATATTGATGATATAAAGGCTGAAAATTCATGGGAAATACACCACGATATAAGAGATGAAAGATGGGACTATAAAGACCTAACAAAATTTTGGACGCAATTTTCAGTAGGTGCACGCGATGAGTGTGCGTCACACCCTCCATTTCAATGATCCTTTGACTTAGAAATTATTTTTTGATTCAATTACAGTATAGGCGTGCAACACACGCTATATTACGGTGCTATAATGCATGCGATGCTTGCTTTATTCCACTGCTGGTACACATTCAAATATAAATAGCACACAATTTAAGGACTATTTATGGGAATATTTTTGGGGACCACATGATGCTGCCTAATCCTACCAATATTAGAAGTATTTTATTATGAAGGCACATAATGCTGGACAACTTTAGAAGGTAGAAAACACCTGGACAATTCTTGGATCAATTGTGGGGACACGTAAGTGGAGAATTCGGTGGCTGTACTTTTTTAGGTTTTTAATTTTTATTTAGATATTAATTTTTCATAACATGTATTCAATTATTTAGATTGTGATTATGAATATTAATGACTAAAAACCTTTTTTTCGGGGTTAAAGCCAAGAACATGAGTACTATTGTTTTGGAGTAATTTTGATTAATTTTTCTTATCATATTTGGTTGTTTGTTTATTCTTGTTTTAATTATTTTATGGATTGATAACCTATAAAATACATATATTATCGACCTTGTGATCTCGGGAGAGGGAATAGGGAGATAAAACATGGGAATAAACAAAGTTTGGGTTTTTATTCTTTTATAAAATAAAGAATTGAACTTAGCGTCTAGGACAGGGATGTACTTAGATGCCTTACTTGATTTAAATGAAGGATGATAGCTTTAGTTCACTTAATTGGATTATTGCATCCCCATTCAACAACGTAGTTGTAAGGTCCATATTAGATAAAAGATTAGAGGTTGGAAAACCATGATCATGCAATTAACCCTATGAATCAACAACCCAGATAAACAAGTTAACGAAAGAAATTCAATAACATAGTATGATTGTTTGAAGTGCTTTAACCCTGGGCTTTAATCCATTGATTATCCTAAGAATTTTATTTTTATGCTTTTTTATTTTATTTATAGTTTACAATTATTCAACAATCTTTTTGGTTACTTTATCTCAATTGTTAAACTAGAATTGGTTAGTTGTCGACACAAGTCCCTATGGGATCGATATTCGGCTTTCTTGAAGGCCACTATATTACTTGGTAGACCACGTACACTTTCGTATGTGTTTGGGTACTGTAATGTTTTTGGCACCATTGCCGGGGACTTGATTTGGCAACTATCTTATTTTTAGTTTTTCTATATTGAGTTGTAATTTTTTTTTTAATTTTCTTTTTTTTTAGTTTCTTTTATTTCTCTTTTTATCACATTCTTCTTGAGATGTCTGTTTTGGATAGATGGTTTTCGAGGGATGATGATTCTTGTTATTATTATGGAAGACCCCACCATGAGGCTTTTTGTCCAGATTTTGATCCAAGCATTTAGAGGGGACCTATTTGTTTCCAACCTGTAGAGCAACCCACAAGTGGGTGTGTGGTTTGTTACAGTCTGTATCACTCTGCAGATATGTGTGCTTTTAATCATAATTTAGTCATGTTTGTGGGCAATGCTCAATAGGTAACTAAGGAGGTAGATGTAGAGTAGACTTCCCAACCGGTTGCAGAAAAAGTTGCTAATAATTCAAGAAAGTATGAGTACTTAAAAATCATATATGTTGAACAGGTTAAGGGGATACGACCACCACCACAAGAATCACAACCACTCGATTTTCATCTTTCTCTCGAGACTGAAATTGAGAAGGTGAAAAAGAGTGATGGTATTGAGGATAGTGTAAATTTAGAAGTAGGATTTGTTGGGCTGCACTCAAAAAACTTTTCTACATTATGTTTAGATTATGTCTTGTGTGTGGAATCATTTGAAATAGTGGAAGCGTGTGAAGATGCGAAACAAGAATCCTATATTCTTGATTTTATACCGGATAAGAAACATAAAAACGCACCTCACTTTAAGGTCGAGTGCTTTACCATACACATTCCATTACTTAGTTCCTTAATATTTGTACCACCACCCTATGAGCGAGGCAAAAAAATAGATACTAAGTTGGGGGTGAAATTTATATCTTCAAGGTGGAGTAAAACGTTGATCTCCGTCCTGCCGCGATACTAAATTAAATGCTTCTTGGGAGGCAACCAAAGTTAAGTAGGTATTTTTTATTTCACGTAGTTTTTGTTTTTGATTGAGTCACAGGTTGATGGGAAGTCTGAGTACCATAAACTTGAGCTAAGGAGCATGGAAAAAATAGAGTGTGGGGATCCATAGATCTCATTTATGTGGGAAGATACTACTAGTTAGGACTAGAGGACTTAGGGAGTATTTCGATCTCTTACTTTTAAAGTTCACTTTAGGGATAAAGTAGATTTTTAAGTGTGGAGTGGGAAAATTTCTCAAATTTTAAATCAATTAAAAAAAATTGTGTAAGATATTCTTGTTGGTGCTATTTTTGATTGCATGGTGTAAGTATTTTTTTTTGGTAAAAGCATGTTGAATGAGTGAATTGCTATTTTGAGACTCCTAGGCTTAACTTTTGACTCTTGTACTTTTTGGCTTAAATTTGAATTCATGCTATTGTTTGGTTGAGAGTCTATGATGATCCTATTGAGTTGAGCATGTTCCATTTGTGATTTAAGGTGTTTGTATATTCTTTGTTGCATATGATGTCTACAACTTGCCCAGTGTGTGTGAAGCGAAATAAAGAATGTGGGTTTAGGAGATGATATAGGTATTTCTTTGATAGCCTTGTTTTGTACCTTCTATTTGTCCTACTATTTGTGCATTATCCTAGTTAACCCCCATTGAGTCTTTAGACTTTTTATTTGGTAACCTCATATGTAGCCTAATCTCCTTCTTTGATAAACCATAATTTGATCCAAAAATTTTCTAAGTGCTTTAATAAAAAAATTGAATTAGTAAGGAGTTTAAGAAATCGAAGAAGAAAAAGGTGAAATTGATGACCTAAGGTAATAATTATTGGTGTATGATTGATGTGTGGTGTATGGGTTTGATGTAAGTTATGCTAGAAATATTGTCATGATTGTGAATAAAAAGAGAAAAATTGACTCATATGGTAGTAAGCTATACGTCCACCAAGTTTTTGTGAAAATGCTTAAAAGAGATAGAGCAAAAATAAAGGTGATGGGTGGATGGAAAAAGTGTAATTTGGTTGTAGGAGATTGGTTTTAACTATATAATGTAGTGTATTAAAGTTCTTAGAGAGGTTAGTCACTATTCTCAAATAGTTCCTACCCGTCTCTTAGCCTACCTTACATCCCAAAAAAGTCCTAATTGATCCTACACTTTACATTCTGATATTAGTGAAGAATTACACTAATGGAAAGCTGTAACACCCCGAGTCTGTACCTAGGGTGCTACATGGTGCTCATAATCCCAAAGGACCACAAGCTAACCCATGACTGGTACCTACTACAATAACTGAATAATAATATGACAAATATGTGAAAATAGGCGGAAAACTAGCCATAAGGTTCTATACTATAAATAATACTAAATATGGTATCACAATACCAAAATTGAACATCAATACTAAAAACTGAACAACTGTCCGAAAATACTCTAGTCTGAAAAGCCTCTAAACTATCTAAAATATGAAGTTGATGGGACAAGTCCCTAACTAACTCCGACTACTGAAAATAAACTGAAACACTGAAATAAATAATCACATCCTCGAACTATGAGGACTCACCACTAACTCTGTATGCTGAGAGTCTGAACTGCTAAGGGTTCTCGGGAGCTCGTGCATATCAACCTATGATATAAGACATCATAGTGCAAAAGAAAAGCATGCTTCAGTACTTTGAATGTTCTGGTATGCTCAGTGAGGTAGGCTGAAATGCATGGGTTTATATTCATGAACAATACTAACTAAATATCATGAGTATGACTAAATGAGAGTACATGCATGAATATGTAAACTGTATAGATATCGTAGTAACACTGAATAGTAAATTATTGGTAACTCAATGACTGTATCTGATAGTCTTGATTCTGTGGAACTATACTGAGTCTCATGCTGAGCTAAGCAACTGTGTCTGACAGTCCTAAATCTACAGAACTGAACTGAGTTCCATACTGAGACTAAATCTGAAACTAAGACAATGGGAAGTAATCATCTAACCGACATGCCCCTTCTCTAACTGATTTGGGGTCCAACCTGTAACCCTAGTTGGAAGGGTGTCAATACCGTGCCATGGGTAAGGAAAAGTGCCGAGTCACCCTCATTTGGCAGGTGCACTGAACGAGAATGGTGGTACCCTCAACTAGGTGGTAGATCACCTTATCAACCCTTAACTAGAAGGTTGATGTCTCAACCTACGCTGGCTATGTAGTTCAGGAACACAAGGACTGCTTCTAAGGATTTCACTCTCTACTGGAAGGTGAGTCGCCATCCCTGGGTTTACTCGGTGCTGAATCCTACTCCCAATTGAATAGACACTGGACTGAATTCTAAACTGTACTAGGCTAGACTGAACTGTTAATAATCATATTGTATAACTGAACTAAACTGATTTAATTGAACTGAGCTATACTGATTCTGAGTTCACTGAGTTTTCCTAAGTTTTGTAACTGACTGAATTCTACTGATCGAGACATGACTGATACTACTCTGTGACTGACCATGGCTCTAAACAAGCAGCTTAATTATTAGGTATTAAATACCTCCAGGACTCGATAGCATAAACTTAAAAGACATGGCATAATCTTGAGACATAGTAACTACTACTTAGTAATCATTCATTTATTTGGGCATTCAAGCAAACACTTGCATGACATGAACTTGCATACATGCTAACATGATATAATTTCACTATTCCATTGACATGGACAATTCATCAAACACTTGTGGGGAATAATATATTCACATAATACTAAAACAACATGTAGGAATCGTGATTCAATTCCAATTTCATAATTCCATGGGTTTCAACATGAATTCATATAATAAAGCATACATATCAATTAACTCTATATGAATCTTGTAATAAATCATGAAATAGAAACCAAATTAAGTAATATTCATGAATACACTTTAATTCAAATCATGGAAATCATGAAATCACTCTACATGAGCTTTAATAGAGTTCTTGGAATCCAAGGGTGGAAGGAACCCTTTGGATGAACACTTCACATACCTTAGTTGGCGAATTCTGAAAAATTAACGGTGGAATCTTGAGCCTTTAATTTGAATTTAATTCACCTTGGGTTTTTGTTCTTAAGAAATTTGTGAAAGAATGATTATATTTTCCTAAAAGAGGGCTAAATTTCATGTTATGGGGGCTGAAGGGCGCGGGAAAAAGACTTAATTAACCCTGAGGATGCGAACTTTTTAATGACTATAAACTGAACTATTGACGCGTAGGTTGATGCTCCGCATCGTTGGCATTGATGTGATAGCCAACACACTACATCTAGTCCGTTTCGGTTTAATGGAATTAGACGCTTGAAGCTGGGGAAAACATTTATCAACGTGATAGTCAATGCGACGCACCAAGATCGCGTTGATTCACTGATTTAGGATTCCAAAGGTGCTTCAATCGAAGTCCAAAAAATCTAAAACTTGTCTGGGAACACCTATTGACATTCTTGATCATGAATTAACTCACATATCAACATTTAATGAATGTAAGGTCGCGAAATAAGATTGCCAACTTTCGAAGGCTAAAATAACACTAAGTCTAAATACTTAGCTAGAGTTTTCTAAGTTTGGGACCCCCTTAACAAGTTTAAAGGAATGAATTAAGCTAAGAATTTTTGCGACGTCTTACATTATCTCCCCCTTGGGAACATTCTTCCTCGAATGAGACTGACTAAGCTGAGAATACTGGTACACTGAACTTACTTACTAAACATGAACATTTGAAACATGATTATTTGATTGTCATTACTGACATACTGAATTTCATACTGAACATGCATATCTGATACATGAGTACTTGACTGAGCTGACTCATCGACATATGATTGAATATGCAATGGTAGCTGATACCAAGTTTGTAATGGAAAATCTGGGCATGAAACTGAATAAGCTTAATGAGAACTTGTACCTTGAGCTGTATCTGAGTTTGCAGAGAAGAGGTGAGGATACTTGGTCTGCATATATGTTTCTGCTTCCCAAGTAGCTCCCTCAACAAACTGATTCCGCCAAAGAACTTTCACTAGAGGGACTTCTTTGTTCCTCAATCAGCGAATCTGATAATCAAGGATTTCGACTGGAATCTCTTCATAAAAGAGGTTGCTATGAACATCTATGCCCTCTATGGGGACTACGGTTGATGGGTCACCTATCTATTTCTTTATCAAGAAGACATGAAACACTGGATGGACTGAAGATAGATTTGAAGGAAACTCAAGCTCGTAAGTTATCTTTTTAAAACGGTTGAGAATTTGGTAAGGATCAAAATATCAGGGACTGAGTTTCTTCTTTTGCAAAACCACTTCACTCCTTTCATAGAAGAGATTTTCAAGTACACATAGTCACCAATCTCAAACTCGAGATCCTTACTGCGTACAGCTGCATACAATTTCTATCGGCTCTGAGCTGTCTTAAGCCTTTCCCTAATCAATTGAACTTTCTCTAAGGTATCAAATACCAAGTCAGGCCCTACTACTGTGGCCTTACCCACTTTAAACCAACCAATAGGATATCTACACCTCATCCCATAAAGTGCTTCAAACGGAGCCATCTGAATACTGGAATGATAACTGTTGTTGTATGAAAACTCAATCCAAGTCAAGTGGTCATCCCAACTACCTTTAAAGTCTATCATACATGCTCGCAACATATCCTCTAAAGTATGAATGGTCCTTTCTTATTAACCATTTGTCTGAGGATGAAAGGATATACTGAGGTAAACTCGGGTACCAAGACCCTTTTAGAATGCTTTCCAGAAATGAGAGGTGAACTGGGTACCTTTATCTGAGATAATGGATAGCAAAACACCGTGCAATCTGACCAACTCCTTGATATAGAGTTTGACATAATCCTCAGCCGAGTAAGAGGTATGGAATAGTAGGAAATAAGGTTATTTGGTCATCTTGTCTATAATGACCCAAACTGAATCATGCTGACGACGAGTATGAGGCAAACCTATCACAAAGTCCATGTTCACTTCTTCCCATTTCTAGGTGGGAATGCTGAACTCTTTTATGGACCCACTAGGCTTCTGATGCTCAATCTTAACCTACTGACATATTGATCACTTCTCTACAAACTCTGCAATACCTCTCTTCATCCTATTCCATTGATAGATCTCCCACAAATCACAGTATATCTTAGTAGCCCCTGAATGAATAGAGTAGCGCGCACCATGCGCTTCTGCAAGAATTTTCTACCTCAAGTCATCTACGCCTGGCACACATAGTCGACCCTGACAATGTAAAACACTATCTCTCCTTTGGGAGAAAACCTCTACCTTCTGATCTTTGACTGATTCTTTTTACTTGACTAGACTGGGATCCTTACCCTGTTTTTCCTTTACTTTAGAAACTAGGGATGATTCTGAACTACTCTGCACCCATACACTACCTTCTGCTGAATCGACTAAGCGGACACCTAGTCGGGCTAGCTGGTGAACTTCCTGACCTAAATTCTTCTTACTGCCTAGACATGATCAATATTACCTATAGCCATTCTACTGAGAGCGTTGGCTACTATATTAGCCTTGCCCAAATGATACAGGACACTCATTTCATAGTCTTTTAACAACTCCAACCACCTTCTCTGACAGAACTTTAGGTCTTTCTGACAGAATACATATTATATAATCTTATGATCTGTAAACATATCAACGTGCACACCATACAAATAGTGCCTCCAAATTTTTAAGGAAAACACCACTACTGCTAACTCAAGATCATGAGTAGGGTAATTTTTCTCATGGGGTTTAAGCTGCCTAGAGACATAGACTATGATCTTACCTCTCAGCATCAGAACACACCCTAAATCAACCCTGGAAGCATAAAAATACACAACAAAGATGTTTGAACCATCTGGTAGGGTCAATAATGAAGCTGTAGTGAGTCGAGTCTTCAACTCCTAAAAACTCTTCTCACGAGAATTTGACCACTGGAATTTAACCTTTTTCTGAGTCAGTCTGGACATAGAGGATGCAATGGATGAAAATCCCTCAAAAAACCTTTAATAATTGTTGGCCAAGCCCAAGAAACTCCTGATATCTGATGGAGAGATGGTTCTGGGCTGGTTTCTCACTACTTTGATCTTTTGGGGATCAACTCTAATGCTACCATCAGAAATGATATAGTCGAGGAAAGCTATTGACCTTAGCCAAAATTTGCACTTACTGAATTTGGTGAATAATTGGTGATTTATGAGAGTCTGTAGTACTATTCTGAGATGGTCTGCATGATCATGGTTACTGCAGGAGTAGACAAAAATGTCATCTATGAAGACTAAGATGAACATGTCAAGTACAGCTTGAACACCCGATTTATCAAGTCCATGAAGGTTGCTGAGGCATTGGTAAGACCAAAGTACATGACTAAGAATTTGAAGTGACCATACTAAGTTCTGAAAGCTACTTTTTAGATGTCACACTGCCTGACTCTGAGTTGATAAAATCCTGAATCTGAGGTCTATCTTAGAGAAGTAACTGGTCCTGAAATTGGTCAAACAAGTCATCAATTTTGGGAAGTGGATACTTATTATTGACCATGACTTTATTTAACTGACGATAGTCAATACATATTCTGAGGGAACTGTCTTTCTTACGCATGAGTAAAATTAGTGTGCCCCACGGGGACACACTGGGTCTGATGAATCCCTTATCTAAGAGATTCTTTAACTATTTTTTAATTCTCTGAGTTCTGATGGAACTATTCTATATGGTGGAATAGATATGGGCTGTGTATCTGGAAGAAGGTCTATTCCCAAGTCAATTTCTCTTTCAGGAGGAACTCTGGGAAGATCTTCGAGAAATATATTTGGGAATTCACATGCTACTGACACTGACGTAAGAGTAGGGGTTTCTAGACTAGAGTCAAGACTCAAACGAGATGGTAGACACATCCCTTATATATCATTTTTCTAGCTCGAAGGTAAGCAACAAGTTGACCCCTAAGTGTTAAAGTACTACCTCTCCACTCTAGGACGTGTTCATTTGGAAACTAAAACTAGACAATTCTGTTTGTTCAGTCAACTGAGGCATAGCAGAAATGAAGCTAATCCATGTCGAGAATGACATCAAAATCAGTCATCTCTAATTCGACTAAATCTACTAAAGTTACTTTCTGAGATATCATTATCGGGCAGTTCCTGTATACCCGCTGGCTATGATAAATTTACCCACTTGGGTAGAAACTAAGAAAGGCTCTGCTAGAATTTTGGGACTGGATTCAAAATCAACTGCTATATATGGAGTAAGAAAGGACAAAGAAGCTCCTGGATCTAGCAAAGCATAAACATGCAAATGGAAAACTTGTAACGTACCAGTGACCACATCAGGAGAACTCTCCTGATTCTGTAGAGACTGAAGAGCATAGAGTCTATTTGGGCGTTGCCCACTGGTGGCACTGGAAGCAATACCCTGTTGATTTGGGAGATCAAACTCAATTGGGGGACGGTTATTCTGACCTTGAGAACTCGATTGAGGATAATCTGTGATTTTATGGCCTATCTTACCACACCCAAAACACACATCACTACAACTCTACAGATACCCTGGTGGTTTATACCACACTTCAGACAAAGGGGATTGGTTCGGGCACTTCTAACACTGCCCTAGGGTTTAGGGTCTGGTGCACTATCCCTATTGCCATCTCTAAATTTTGGCACAGGAGCACTGGCTGAGGAAGGAGTTAGTAATGAAGATTTCAGGTAGAATTGAGAACGATTTCCACCTTTTGAATTAGGCTGAGCGAAGTTAAAACTACCTGTGCTTACTCTCTTGTTCTCCCTCTCCTTCTCTTTATTCTTAGCCTCATCTATCTGCTAATCTTGTACCATGAGCCTGGATATGTCTATCTCCTTAATAGGCATTATATTCCTACACTCCTTGATCATACTACTAGACTTCCTGACATAAACTTACTCATTCAGGATCTGCTGTCTACCATGACATGAGGAGCATATCTAGATAATTGAGTAAACTTGAGAGAATACTCTTTCACTTTCATATTTCCCTGCTTTAGATTAATAAATTCCAACACCTTTACTTGCCTCAACTCTAGTGGGAAGAACCTATCCAAAAAAGTAGTGGGAAACTCCTCCCACTCTATGGGCCCTGCATCTGCGACCCTTTCTGCTTTCCACTATTTAAATCATGAGTGAGACATATCCTGTAACTAATATGTGTCCAACTTAGCACTCTTAACTGCGATCACCCCCATAATATCAGTAACCTTTTACACCTGATCAAGAAATTTCTGAGGATCATCATCTGAATTAGACCTGGTAAATGATAGAGGGTTTATTTGGGTGAAGTCCTGAATCCTGGTAGAAGCAGTATAAGCTATTAGTTTGGCTAGAATAGCAACTGGGTGTTCATTCTGGGATGCCACAGAATGAGCTTGGGTGGTGAATGCTGCTCTGAACTTAATGTGGGAGACGTGTTCGTCCAGTGGATCTGGCTGGATGAGCTGGGGTTCTGGCTGGTCTTTTATTCCTCTTTCCTTAGTCCTCTTTAGAGGCATATTTCTATAAACGTAAGAGAAAGGATTAGACTGAGAGTTTAACTGGAGCTTATGCTCACTCACACGATATGAACACTAAAAGAAGGGAACCTTTCCTAAAATATCTCGTAGCCTCTTATCCATAAATGTGCTGGGCAACACACTCATGCACAAGACTCTACTAGATGCGGCTTTAAGACTTCCTAGGACTCTGTTGAACCTTAGGATCTGATACAAAGTTTGTAATGCCCTTAGTCTGTACCCCGGATGCTACACGACGCTAATTATCTAGAAGGACCATAAGCTAACCCATGATTAGTACTTGATGTAATAACTGAATAATAATATGATAAATATGCAGAAAATAGTTGGCAAACTATTCATAAGGTTCAATACTATAAATAATACTAAATATGGTATCACAATACCAAAACTAAACAACAATACTGAAAACTAAACAACTATCTGAAAATACTCTAGTCTGAAAAGCCTCTAAACTATCTAAAATATGGAGTTGATGGGACAAGTCCCCAATAAACTCCGACTACTGAAAATAAACTAAAATTCTAAAATAAATAACCATGTCCTCAAACTATAAGGACTCACCACTAACTCTATATGCTGAGAGTCTGAACTGCTAAGGGTGCTCGAGAGCCCGTGCATCTGAACCTATGACATAAGACATCATAGCACCAAATAAAAGTATGCTTCATTACTTTGAATGTACTGCTATGCTCAGTGAGGTAGGGTAAAATGCATGGGTTCATATGCATGAACAATACTAACTGAATATCATGAGTATGACTGAATGAGAGTACATGTATGAATATATAAACTATACTGAGATCCTAATAACACTGAATACTGAATTACTGGTAAATGAATGACTGTATCTGACAGTTTTGATTCTATGGAACTATACTGAGTCCCATACTAAGCTGAGCGACTGTGTCTGACAGTACTGAATCTGTGGAACTGAACTGAGTTCTATACTTAGACTGAATCTGAAACTAAGACAGTGGAAAGTAATCATCTAACCAATATGCCCCTTCTCTAATTAATTTGGGGTCTAACCTATAACCCAAGTTGGAAAGGTGTCAATATCGTGCCATGGACAAGTGCTGAGTCACCCTCATCTGGAAGGTGCTCTGAACGAGAATAGTGGTACCCTCAAATGAAGGTTGATCCCTCAACTAGTTGGCTGATGTCTCAACCTGTGATGGCTATGTAGTTTTAGAATGCAAGGACTACTTCTAAGGATTTTACCCTCTACTGGCAGGTGAGTCCCCATCCTTGGGTTCACTTGGTGTTGAATTCTACTCCCAACTGAATAGACACTGGACTAAATTCTGAACTATACTAGGTTGGATTGAACTGTTACTGATCGTACTATATAACTAAATAGAACTAATTTTACTAAACTGAGCTATACTGATTTTGAGTTCACTGAGTTTTCCTAAGTTCTGTTACTGACTAAATTATACTTATTGAGACATACCTGATACTACTCTGTGATAGACTATGGCTCTAGACAAGCAGCTAAATTGTCGAGTATTAAATACCCCCAGGACTCAATAGCATAAACTTAAAAGACATGGCATAATCTTGAGATATAGTAACTACTACTTAGTCATCATTCATTCATTTGGGCATTCAAGCAAACACTTGCATGGCATGAATTTGCATATATGCTAACAAGATATAATTTCACTATTCCACTCACATGGACAATTCATCAAACACTTATGGGGAATAATATATGCACATAATACTAAAACAACAGATAGACATCGTGATTCAATTCTAATTTCACAATTCCAACGGTTTCAACATGAATTCACATAATAAAGCACACATATAAATTAACTCTACATGAATATTGTAATAAATCATGAAATAGAAACCCAATTACGTAATAATCATGAATACACTTTAATTCAAATCATGAAAATCATAAAATCACTCTACATGAGCTTTAAAAGAGTTTCTTGGACTCTAAGGGTGGAAGGAACCCTTGGATGAATAATTCACATACCTTAGTTAGTGAATTCTAGAAAATTAACGGTGGAATCTTGAGCCTTGAATTTGAATTTAACTCACCTAGTGTTTTTGTTCTTGAGAAATTTATGAAAGAATGATTAAATTTTTCTAAAAGAGGGCTAAATTTCATGTTATGGGGGTTGAAGGGCGTGGGAAAAAGACATAATTAACCCTGAGGACACAGCCTTTTTAATAACTGTAAACTGAATGATCAATGCGATGTGACATGTCGAGTTCATATCGGTTCATCGGATTTAGATGTTGGAAGCTGGGGAAAATATTTATCAACGCGATAGTCGATGCGACACACCAAGATCACATTGATTCATTGGTTCAGGATTCCAAAGGTTCTTCAATCCAAGTTTGAAAAATCCAAAACTTGTTCGAGAACACCTATTGATATTCTTGATCATGAATTAACTCAAATATCAATATTTAATGGACGTAAAGGTCGCAAAATAATATTGACAACTTTTGAAGGGCTAAAATAACTCTAAGTCTGAATACTTAACTAGAATTTTCTAAGTCTGGGACCCCCTTAACAAGCTTAAAGTACTGAATTAAGCTAAGAATTTTTATGGGGTATTACACAAGCCTATAGTTCATTGTGTGTAACTTGTGGATTCTTTATGAGAGGAGCATAACTTAATTCTTGCATCCATTGTGATAAATTGTATTAATGTCAGTGCTCATGGGTAACTCTTTTATTGTGAGGGACACATGTTTGATGAATGTGGGTGATTTGTATGATGTCCTTGGGTGAACAATAAGTATAAATTTTCCAACTAGGTGTGTCAATTCTTAAGTCTAGGATATTTTAGAGTAGTGTTCATGAGCTTCCAATTGTGTAAATAACATGTGTTGTGTAGAATCTTGCAGTTCGTATAGTCGTGGTAGTACTAGCTTGAGTGTCTTGCATTTAGTAGATGTAATACCCCATACTTTTTCCTAGCTTAAACTCATTCCTAGAATGTTAAGTGTAAGTTTTGCAAAATGAATACCTTTTTATTTCATATGAAATTTTCTATAATTAGACCTTCCATGGTGTGGGAAATTGAATAAGCTTTCCATTGATACCAAATTCACCCAAATCCGGCACCTGGTGAAGAAGTTAGGGAATTTTTGGTAAGCAGTGTGCCAACTGGGCAGTCACCACGTCACGGTGAAGGACAATTTCAAAATTATAATTTTCCAGTGGACCTCCGCGATATTGGCGTATCGCAGAGAGGTCTAATTTCCTATTTTTTATTTTCCAGTAAGCCTATGTGATTTCACCGCATCGCGACGATGGCCAAAATGGCAGTCCAAAAGGGCATCGCGATAGCTCCACATTGCGGAGAACCTCCAGTTCCTAATTGTCCTAATTCCAGTGAGCCACCATGATAGTGGCGCATCGCGGTGGCCTGCCAGTTTGGAAAAATATGGCGTTTTCAGTTCTGACTTAAAGTTTAATTGGGGTATTTTAGTCAATCCCCAACGCCCCAATTCATCCAAAATAAGTAATTAATCATATTCAAAGAACTTTATGCCCAATTTCATCTATTCTCTCTCAAAGCAAAACCCTAGAGCTCCTAAGCTTCTTCTCCAAGATATCAAAATCCTTCATAGTTTCTCCAAGAAATCTCAAAATTAAGGATTCCCAAGACAATATAATCAAGAACTCATTTTCAAGAACTCAAATAAGAATCAATAATTCAAGTTTCTTCATCTAATCAGTAATCAAGGTATGCGGGATTTATGAACAGGGATCTTCTTTCATCCTTGTGCCCTAAACCAAGTTTTAATAACAAATTCATATGATTTTGAATGAATACTCATGAGATTTGAATTAGGATTCATACCTATAATTGCTAATTGCAAGATTATGGGATTTCAAGTGTTTTAGCAGAAGAATTGCATGTCTATTTTCATATTTTCATGCCTATTACAGTAATTTCTAGATTTTGAAATGAATTATCATTATTTTCATTATAAAGCATGATTATTATGATGTTTTAACATGTACTTTATGCATGGGTTACCAAGCCCAAGTTATATGTTGATATTTTAAGAATGATGATGCTTTAATTATCTTGTGATCAAATTTATTTTAGATTTACATTAAGCTTTGATCTTTTGATCCTCATTTTAGCTATGGAATCCACTTTTCAAATTTATTATAGATTATAGAGTTCAAATCAGGTTTATTTATAGATTTAATCAGATAAATGCATAATTGGTTTCAGATAAACCCTTATGCTAGTTTTTAAAGTGGATTTCTAACAAAATGAACATACAGATTTAAAGGGAGTAGTATTTCGCATCGAGGGGGAAATGTTGGATTAGAATGCCCTATCTTCTACAGAACTACGTAGCCAACTTAGGTACAAATTATCAGATTATTCCCATTCCAATATGGATGAAAAATTTAGCTTGTGATCGATTGCATGAACAATAGGTTATACTCCCTGGAAAGAGTATAAAACCTCTCCCCATCGTGAGGTTTTCCCCTTAGTGGAATGAGACAATAAAATCCATGTTAGCTCACATCGTTTATGTCGGTTAGAAGAACCTCCCTTATAGATAAGCTTCAGATAAAGTATTTTTCCCTGTTAGTTAAAGTAAAAGATTAACAAAATTTTTTTTAAGAAAACTAAGTGCAAAGGCTCACAATTTTATTTAGAATATGCTTTACAGAAAGATAAGAGTTACAGATTTTAGCTTTCAAATTTCAGACTTAGAAGTGAGTCCTTTCTACATTAGATAGCATGATTTAAAGATAGCGTACTAGTACAACTTTTAGAACTAAATGTTTTGGCTCACTAGATTTACAAAGTGTAATTTTTTATTCATGATTACAGATTTTAGTATTTCAGATATTTTAGCTTATGTAGGTCATTTATATTTAGCATGCATTTCTTTACAAATGATGATAATGAGATAATGTTTTACTTATGCATTTCACCCCTATATACTTAGTACATTCTTAAAGTACTGATCTACATATATGTCTATGTGCTACATTATCTCATAATGTAGATTCAGGTGCTCAGTATCAACAACGTGAGTAGTTCAAGCATCTTTATCTACATCCTACAGTTAGTGAGTCCTCATACTTCAAGGACTTTTTCATTAAGATTTTGTAGCTTATTAGTTTTACATGATTTAACATTGCTTTTCAGACAGTTCGAGTTAGCTGGAGGTTTGTCCCAGTGACTCTCTAGTTATTAGTAGTAAAGGCATGTCAAACTACTACATATTATTTAGACTTACGGTATTGATGTTCAAATGTTATATTTAGATTATTCTTAGATATTTTAGTTAGTTTTCCACATTTAGTATGACTTCTATGTCTATATTTCCCTTATTATAAGATTTAGACTTAGTAACAGGCAGCCAGGGTTAGCTTAAGGCTACTTGTAGTCTTGAGCACCATGTTACATCTTGGGACAAGGTTTTAGGGAATTACAAACTTGGTATTAGAGCATAAGGCTTATAAGAGTCTTAGGGAGTCAGACAAGCCGCGTTACATATAGTCTTAATCATGGGTGTAAAGCATGCCATGTTTATGAGCAAGAGGCTACTAAGTGTTCTTAGGAAATCATCTCTTTCTTTTATGATCTATTGTGCTTATAGTACCTCTATCTTCTTTTAACTCATGCTCTTACGTGACAGTTGAATATACCTCCTCATCGAGCTAATGCCTATAGAAATAATAACTAGCCACCCCAGCCCGCTGATCCTCTGAGCAAGAATATATCCCATGCCGAGTTTAGGGCTGTCTTTCAGGCATTGTCCCAAGCTGTGACTACCCATATTTAGGGAAATCATCAGGTTGCAGTCCCACTTTAGCATACTGGAGATTTAGCAGTAGCTAGAATAAGAGATTTTATGAGAATGAATCCACCAGAGTTCTTTAGGTCAAAAGCAAGTGAGGACCTATAACTTTATTTGGATGAGGTGAAGAAGATCACCCAGATTATGCATGTTTCTAAAGAGAAGAGTGTAGAGTTATCATCCTATAGATCAAAGGATGTAGAGTATGATTAGATTTTTATATGGAGGAATGGTAGAGGTAAAAATGCTGCTCGTATAAGTTAGCAGGTATTTTGGGATGCTTTTCTAGATAGGTTCTTCCCTTGTGAGATGAGGGGAGATAAGATAGAAGAGCTTGTGAATTTTAGATAGGGCTCAATGATAGTGAACGAGTACTGCCTTAAGTTTAATTAGTTATCCAAGTATACCCCTGATACGATGCCTAATCCTAGGGTAAGTATGAGTAATTTTGTCACTAGAGGGTCTAGCTTGGTAGTCAAGGAGTGTAGGAATACTATGCTTATTGGAGGCATAGATCTTGCTACATTGATTATTAATGCTCAGTAGATTGAAGAAGAGAAGTTGAAGGGAAGAAAGAGAGGAAACAAAAAGGCTAGAATAAGGTAGTTTGAGTATGACCAGGCTAGGTCTTATAGGGGAAATCGTTCATAGTTTTAGAATTATTCATCTATGCCAACACCATATTCATCTAGTGCTCCCACTCCCAGAGGTAGATAGGAGTAGTGGGGTAAGTCTTATATGTCCAGATCTCAGAATAGTGTTAATGAAAGGCCCAATTATCCTCCATGTGCGAGGTGTGGTAAGAGTCATCCTGGTGAGTATTTAGCCAGACAGAAGGGCTGTTTTGCTTATGGTAAGTTAGGTCATGGTATTATAGATTTTCTGCATGCTAAGCAGGTAAACAGAGATGTCCATCCCTAGGCTAAGGCTACTAGTGCACCAGCTCTTTTAGGTCACCCAATTCATCCTCAGGGCGCATAATCCAGTACCGGTGGTGGTCGATACTAGAATCAATTTTATGCTTTACCATCCCATCAATAGCAGAAGTATTCACCTGATGTTGTTACTGGTATGCTTCATGTCTTTCATCTTGATGTTTATATTTTGTTAGACCCCGGATTGAGTTTTTCTTATGTGACCCTATTAGTTGCAGTAAATTTTAAAATAAGTCTTGAAAAAATCCCTGAGCCTTTCTTGGTTTCTACCCCAGTAAGTAAGTCAGTTATTACCAAATAGATCTATAGAAAGTTTCCTATCACTATCCTTTATAAAATTATGTTAGAAGACTTAATGGATTTAGATATGGTTGACTTTGACCTTATTCTTGGTATGGATTGGATCCATTCCTATTATGCATCTATGATTATTGCACCCGAGTAGTGAATTTTCAGTTTTTAGATGAGCCAGTCTTTGAGTGGAAAGGAAATTCAGTGTCTCCTAAGAGTCATTTCATATCCTATATTAAAGATAGAAAGTTCATCTCCAAAGGGTGTATCTATCATCTAGTTTGAGTCAAAACACTAAGTTTGAAACTCCAATAGTACAATCAGTCAGTGTAGTTAATGAGTTTCCTGATATTTTTCCTGAAGATTTGCCAGGGGTACCTCCTGATAGGGAAATAGAATTCGGTATTGACCTTCTCCCAGATACTTATCCTATTTCTATACCTCCATATCGTATGGCTCTGACTGAGCTTAAGGAGTTGAAAGAGAAACTCAAAGATCTTTTAGATAAAGGTTTTATAAGGCCTAGTATTTCTCCATGGAGGGCTTCCATCCTATTCGTGCAAAAGAAAGATGGTTCTTTGCATATGTGCATTGACTATCGTCAACTAAATAAAGTTACTATCAAAAACAAATCTCCTCTTCCTAGAATTAATGACCTATTTGATCAACTCCAAGGTGCAAGTTACTTCTTAAAGATAGACCTTAGATCCAGCAATCATCAGATTAAAGTAAGAGAATGTGATATTCCAAAAACAACTTTCAGAACTCGTTATAGTCATTTTGAGTTTCTAGTCATGTCCTTAGGACTAACAGATACCCTAGAAGCCTTCATGGACTTAATGAATAGAGTGTTTAAATAGTATCTAGACATGTTTGTCATAGTCTTTATCGATGATATTCTTGTCTACTCTCATAGTGAGAATAATCATGTAGACCATCTTAGAATTGAGTTGCAATCTCTTAGAGATCACCAGTTGTTTTCCAAATTTAGCATGTGTGAATTTTGTCTAAGATCAGTAGCTTTCCTTGGTCATATTATTTCCAGTGAGGGTATTAGAGTTGATCCCCAAAAGACAGAAGTCGTAAAAAATTAGCCTAGACTATCTCTCCGCAAGACATTAGGAGTTTCTTAGGTTTAGCTGGATATTATAGATGCTTTGTTGAGGGTTTCTCATCTATTGCATCTCCTATATATAGATTGACCCAGAAGAAAGTTATGTTTCAGTGGTTAGATTCCTGCGAAGAGAGTTTTCAGGAGTTGAAGACTCGACTCACTTTAGCCCTAATTTTTGTGTTACCTGATGGTATAGATTGTTTCATTATGTATTGTCATGCCTCTAGAGTTGGTTTGGGTTGTATGTTGATGTAGAAAGGTAAGGTTATAGCCTATCCCTCTAAACATCTTAAGCTTCATGAAAAGAACTACCCTACCCATGATCTTGAATTAGCTGTTGTTGTGTTTGCTTTGAAAATCTGGAGACATTACTTGTATGGGTTGCATGTTAATTTATTCACGAATCACAAAAGTTTGTAGTATGTGTTTAATTAGAGGAAGTTGAATATTTATCCGAGGATATGGTCAGAGTTGTTGAAGGATTATGACATGAGTCTATTGTATCATCTAGGCAAGGCTAATATAGTGGAAGATGCCCTTAGTAGATTGTCTATGGGTAGTGTTGCTTATGTGGAAAATGATATGAGAGAGTTAGTTAAAGAAGTTCATTAGTTAGATAGATTGAGAGTGAGATTGGTTGATTCAGCTGAAGGAAATATTTGGGTTCAGAGTAGTTCCAAATCTTCTCTAGTTTTGAAAGTGAAAGAGAAGCAAGATAAGGACTCTAGTTTGGTTAAACTGAAGGAGTCAGTTAAAGACCAAAAGATAGAAGTTTTCTCCCAAGGGGAAGATGGCGTGCTGAGGTACCAGAATAGATTGTGTGTGCCATGTGTCAATTATTTGAGGTAGCGAATTATGGAAGAGGTGCGTACTGTGTGTTATCCATTCATCCAGGAGCCACCAAGATGTACCACGACTTGCGAGAAATCTATTAGTGGAGTGGTATGAAGAGAGAGATATAGGCAAGTTTGTAGCCAAGTGTTCAACTTATCAACAGGTTATGGTAGAGCACCAAAGACCTGGTTGTACGTTGCAAGAATTTGGTATCCCCACTTGGAAGTGGTAAGAGGTGACTATGGGTTTTGTGACTGGTTTACCCCATTCTCGTCGTCAGCATAATTCGATTTGGGTTATTGTACACAAATTGACTAAGTCAGTGCATTTCTTTCAATTTCACATGTCTTGCACAACTGAAGATTATGCTAAGTTGTATATCAGGGAGTTAGTCAGATTGCATAGTGTTCCTTTGTCCATCATCTTAGATAGGGGTACTCAGTTTACCTCTTAGTTTTGGAGAGCCTTTCAAAAGGGTCTTGGTACACAAGTTCACCTTAGTTTAGCTTTTCATCCATAGATAGATGGTCAGGCAGAAAGGACCATTCAGACTCTAGAGGATATGTTGAGGGCATGCGTTCTTAATTTCAAAGGTAGTTGGGATGACCATTTGCCGTTGGTTGAGTTCGCTTATAATAACAGTTATCATGCTAGTAGTCAGATGTCTCCGTTTGAGGCTCTTTATGGGTGAAGTTGAAGATCGCCAGTTGGCTGGTTTGAAGTGGGTGAAGCCACTTTGATTAGGCCTGACATGGTGTTTGAAGCCATGGAGAAAGTTCAGTCGATTCGAGAGAGATTTAAAGCAGCCCAAAGTCGTAAAAAATCTTATGCGGATGTAAAAATAAGAGACCTTGAGTTTGAGGTTAATAACCTTGTGTATTTGAAAGTTTCACCCATGAAGGGGGCGAAGAGATTTGGCAAAAAGGGGAAGCTTAGTCCCCGATATATAGGCCTCTTCTACATTTTGAGTCGTGTTGGGAAGGTGGCGTATGAACTTGAGCTACCTGTAGATTTATCCTTAGTTCATCCAGTATTCCATGTGTCCTTGTTAAAGAAGTGCATGAACGATTCAACCATTATAGTTCCTTTAGAAAGTACAGATATTTAGAATATCCTTTCATACGAAGAAGTTCTAGTAGAGATTTTTGATCATTAGATCCTTAGACTAAGGATCAAAGAAGTTTCCTTGGTCAAAGTTCTGTGGTGAAATTAGTCCGTTGAGAGTGATACTTGGGAAGCAGAAGTAGACATACGTACCAAGTATCCTCATCTCTTCTCCATGAACTCAGATTCAGCCGAAGGTAATAGTCTTTGTTCATTCAGTTCTTTTCTAGTCTCAGATTCAGCTATATAGTTATTTTCATGTCACCTCGTGCACTCACAGATTAGTTTAGCAGCTTATTATACTTGAGATTCAGTCATTCAGTTTATTCTAGTTGGGCATGATAGCTTATAGCCTTAGATTCCTCAGTATGCTCAGGTTAACCAGCCACATTTGAGGACAAATGTTCCCAAGGGGGAGATATTGTAATACCCCGTACTTTTCCAAGCTTCAACTCATTCCTAAAATGTTAAGGGTAAGTTTTCAAAAATGAATACCTTTTTATATCATATGGAATTTTTCCAAATTTAGGCCTTCTATGGTGTGGGAAATTGAATAAGCTTTCCATCAATACCAAATTTTCCCAAATCCGACACCCGATGATAAAGTTAGGGCGTTTTTGGTAAGTAGAGTGCCAACTGGGCAGTCACCGCATTACGGTGAAGGAAAATTTCAAAATTGTCATTTTCTAGTGGACCTCCGCAATATTGGTGCATTGCGAAGAGGTTCAATTTCCCATTTGTCATTTTCTAGTAGGTCTATGCGATTTCACCGCATTACGATGATGGCCAAAATGGCATTCCAAAGGGGCTCCAGTATAACTCCATGTCGTGGAGAACCTCCAGTTCCTAATTGTCCTAATTCCAGTGATCCACCACGATAGTGGCGTGTTGCAGTGTCCAGCCAATTTGAAAAAATATTAAAGTTTAATAGGGGTATTTCGGTCAATCCCCAAGGCCCCAATTCGTCCAAAACAAGGAATTAATCGTAAAAAGCACTTTATGTCCAATTTCATCCATTCTCTCTCAAAGCAAAACCTTAGATCTCCAAGAAATCAAAATCCTCCACAGTTTCTCCAAGAAAGCTCAAAATTGAGGATTCCCAAGACAAGATAATCAAGAACTCAAATAAGAATCAATAATTCAAGTTTCTTCATCTAATCATCAATCAAGGTATGTGGGGTTTATGAAAAAGGTTCTTTCATCCTTGTGCCCAAAACCAAGTTTTAATTAGAAATTCATATGATTTTGAATGAATACTCATAAGATGTAATACCATGTATTTCTCTAGCATAATTTAAGTCCGAATACATGAGTATTCATATATAAGATTTTTGTAACACCTATTATTTTTCAGTTTAGAGACTTCCATTGTGTACAAAATTCAATTAGCTTTCCAAAGATATAAAATTCTCCCAAATATCATAACCGGATAAGAAGTTATGGAGATTTTAAGTTTCAGTCGTTAAACACCGTCATTTTAGTCACTAGCACGTCGCGGAGCTAGTCTAAATGACAATTGTCAATTTCCTATAAGGTACTATAATATTGGCACTTTGATCCAATGGAAAAAATAAGGATTAGAGATTTCCAGAGGCCTGACGCGATTGTACCGCATTGCACTGGAGCCAAAAATTGGGATCTTCAGTTTCCAGTTTGAGTTTTTAAATTTGTTTAGGTGTATTTGGGTCTATTTCCATGGCCCTAATCAACCTAAAACACGAGATTTAACCCCTAAGTGACCTAAATAATCATCATTTATTCAATTCCTCTCAAAATTAAAGATCTCCTCATCAAGAACAAGAAACCCTAGCTCTCAAATTCAAGACCAAATCTCATGAACTCACCATCAATCCTCTCAAATTCATTAACCCAGGTATGTTAAATGTTCATCCATGGGTTTCTTCCACCCATGGAGTCCAAGTAACCAATTTAAATTGTAAAATTATGATCTTTTCAGGTTATCTTGATTTTAAAATTATGATTAAACCATGAATTTCCATGAATCTTGTTCTATACCATGTTTTAGTGAAATTGATGTCTATTACTATATTCCAAATGTTTAAATATTGTTGTCCATTGATTTAATTCATGATTTATGATAATGTTGTTGAAATTGTGCTTTACTACAAGTTTTGTCTAATTCTCATGCTTAATGTACACCATGCATATTAAGTGTTTGATAAAATGCTTACAAGAATAAATATTTAATAAAAGCCTTCATGCTATGTCCTCCCAGCTTTAGTGTCGTTTTACTATTATTATTTTGAGTCTTGGGGGTATTAAATACCCAAAAACCATAGTTTTTTACTTAGTCTCATTTTAGTATCTTCAAAATAACTTCTGATTATATTATGAGCATTATCAGAACAATTAGTTAATCTCAGAATAGTCAAGAATTTTAGTGTCTTTTAGTTGGGAGTAAGATTTAGTGCTGAGCGAGTGTAGGGATTGTGGCTTCCCCGCTAGATAGAAAGTGTTGCTACTAGCAGTCCCTAAACTCTAGAACTACGTAGCCATCATAGAATATGAGAAGACACCTATCAGTTTAGGCTTGACTATCTCGCAGGGGTCACCCGTTAGTCCAGGATTCACACCCTTAGTCCTTCAGGACAATACATCAGTTTAGTGGATCCACATAGCCAGAGTTAGTACCTATGGAACGGTATTACCACCCTTCTAACTGGGGTTACAGGTTTGACCCCAATTAGCTCATATTGGGGAATGTCAGTTAGATGATACCTCTCACAGTCTCAGGCATAGTCTCAGTTACAGTCTTAGTCCAATAATTAGTTCAGACATTCAGTCTTAGTGTTGTTTAACCAAAGCATACAAATATCAGTTTTCTCAGTATTTTATTTTATAGATTTTATTCAATTCATGTTATATACTTGGTCCTGCATCCTTAATATCTACAGATTTCACGTACCTTCAGTATTTATAAATATTAATACATGTATATTCAGATAATTATTATTCTTATTCATGAAACCATGCATATCATCCTACCTCATTTAACATACCAGTACATTTAAAGTACTTATCGCGTACCCTTTTCTTGTTCTATGATGTATTATATCATAGGTTCGGACACCTAGTTCCCAAATCGCGCTTACACTTCTCAGACTCTTTGCAGTAGTAGTGGTGAGTCCTTATATTTTGAGGATGGATTATTTTATTTCATACTTCCAGTCTAGTAGTTAGTTGTAGTTAGTTGGGGCCTATCCCATTAACTCACAGTTATTCACTTTAGAGGCTTTTAGATACTACAGTCCGTTATTTAGTATTAAAACTTCAGTTGATATGTCAGTTAGTTATTTAGTTTATCTCAGATTTCAGTATTTATTTAGAATCAGATAGTTATTTCTTCAAATTTATAATTCAGTATTTGTTTCAATTATTAAATCCCTATGGCTTATTAGTTATTCTTCTAAATTTATGGTTATGTTATTCAGTGCTCACAATAGGTACCAGCTCATGAGTTAGCTTATGGTTCCTCAGGACTGTAAGCACCGTGTGATGTGTAGGGTGTAATCTCAGGGTAGTACAAAATTTGTATAAGAGCCTAAGGTTTTAAAGTGTCCTAGGAAGTCTAAAAGCCATGTCAAGTAGAGTCTTGTGCATGGGTGTGTAGCGCGCTACACTTATAGGCAAGAGGCTATAAGGCATTTTGAAAAAGTTTCCCTTCTTTCAGTATTTATGTCATGTGAGTGAGGATGATATTAATTTAAACTCTTAGTCTAATATGTTTCTTCCTTCTATTTATAGAACATGCCTCCCAAGAAGAATGAAAAAGGAATAGAAAACCAGTCAGCACCTCCGCCCATCCAGGCAGATCCTCTGGATGTGTATGTATCACATACAGAATTCAGGGCTACGTTCACCACTCTAGCAAATTCTGTAGCAGCTTAGAATGAATGGAAAACTTCTGTTATGGACAACCTAGTAGCCAATACTGCTGCAACCAGAATTCGGGACTTCTCCAGGATGAATCCTTCTTTCTTCATGGGATCCAAGTCTGAAGAGGATCCACATGAATTCCTGGATATAGTTCAAAAGGTAACGGATGCTATGGGGGTGACATCCAGTGAGAGTGTTAAGTTGACTGTATATCAGTTGCAGGATGTAGCCCATACATGGTGTAAGTAGTGGAAAGTAGATAGGGGTGTGGATGCAGGGCCTGTAAAATGGGAAGAGTTTGCTACAACTTTCTTAGACAGATTCTTCCCTTTGGATTTGAGGGAGGCCAAGGTGTTAGAATTTATTAACTTAAGGTAGGCAACATGAGATTGAAGAAGTATTCCCCCAAGTTTACTCAGTCAGCTAGATATACTCCTTATGTAGTAGGTGGCAGTAGGTTCAAGAAGAGTAAGTTTATGTCTGGCGTATCTGATAGTATGGTCAAGAAGCGTAGGACTGCATTACTGATTAAGGAGATGTATTTGTCTAGGTTGATGGTCTATGCTAAAAAAATTGAGGAGCAGGAGATTAAGGAGAGCAAGAGAGGAAACAAGAGAGATAGAATGGGTTGTTTTAATTTTATCCATCTAAGGTCAGAAGATTGTAACCGTCCTCAGTTTCATCAAAGGTATTCAGCCCCAACATACTCTTCATCCAGTGCCCCAGTACCCAAATTCAGAAATGATAATAGGGATAGAGCACCGGGCTCTAAGTCCTAAGGCAATGTTAACAAAGCCCGTAGGTACCCTCTATGTCAGAAATATGGCAGAAACCATTAGGGAGAGTGCAGAGTGGGTAGTGATGTATGTTTGGGTATAGAAATTCAGGCCATTGGATTCTGTACTGTCGGGTAGTTACTCAGAAAGGTAGGTATTTGCGCCAACAGGGGTAGTCCGATAAGTCGTCAGTTCTATCCGGTCGCCCAACTCTGTAGGGTGCCATTTCCAGTGCTACCAGTGGTCAGTGTTTGAATAGATTAATGCTCTTCAGTCCCACCAAGATCAGGAAAATTCTCCTGATGTAGTTACTGGTACGTTACAGGTCTTTCACTTATATGTTTATACTTTACTAGAACCTGGAGCTTCTCTTTTTTTAGTAACTCAATATATAGCCATCAATTTTGGAGTCAATCCCAAAACTCTAACAGAGCCCTTTTCAGTGTCTACCCCAGTCGGTGTTTATATTGTAGCCAGACAAGAATACAGAAACTGTTCGGTCATAATATCTTATAAAGTTACCTAAGTTGATCTCGTGAAGTTAGAGATGACAGATTTTGATGTTATTCTAGGCATGGATTGGATCCACTCATGCTATGCCTCAGTTGATTATAGAAATAGAATTATTCATTTTCAGTTCCCAAATGAACCAGTCCTTGAATAAAGGGGTAGTACTACAATACTTAAGGGTCAATTGATTTCATACCGTAGAGCGCAAAAAATGATATCCAAGGGATGTGCCTATCATCTCATGCGAGTCAAAGACTAGCTAAAAAAACCCAACTCTTGAGTCAGTTTCAATAGGCAGGGAATTTGCAGATGTGTTCCTTGAAGATCTTCCTAGAGTTCCTCCCGTAAGGGAAATCGACTTCGAAATAGACCTTCTTCCAGATACTCATCCTATATTTATTCCGCTATACAGAATGGCTCTAATTGAACTCAATGATTTGAAAGAACAGTTGAAGAATATCCTAGATAATAGATTCATCAGGTCCAATGTCTCCCCGTGGGGCACACCAGTTCTATTCGTGCATAAGAAAGACAGTTCTCTTAGAATGTGCATAGATTACCATCAGTTGAACAAAGTCACAGTTGTGAATAAATATCTACTTCCTAAAATTGATGACTTGTTTGACCAACTTTAGGGTGCGAGCTACTTTTCTAAGATAGACCTCAGATTAGGCTATCATCGGCTTAGGTTTAGGGAACGTGACATTCCAAAAATAGCTTTCTGAACTCGGTATGGCCACTTCAAATTTCTAGTTATTTCTTTTGGTCTCACGTATGCCCCAACAGCCTTCATGGACTTGATTAACCAAGTGTTCAAGCAGTACTCAGATATGTTCGTCATAGTCTTTATTGATGACATTGTTGTTTACTCCCATAGAAAAAATGATCATGCAAACCATCTCAAAATAGTGTTACAGACTCTTAGAGCTCACCAGTTGTTCGCTAAATTTAGTAAGTGTAAATTCTGGCTAAGATCAATAGATTTCCTTGGCCATATTATTTCTAGTGATGGTATTAGAGTTGATCCTCAAAAGACCGAGGAGGTGAGAAAATTGCCTAGACCCATCTCTCCATTAAATATTAGGAGCTTCTTGGGTTTAGCTGGCTATTACTGTCAGTTTGTTGAAGGGTTTTTTCTATTTCATCACTTATGTATAGATTGACTCAAAAGAAAGTTAAGATCCAGTGGTCAGATTTCTGTGAGAAGAGTTTTTAGGAGTTGAACACTCAACTCACCTCTGCCCCAGTTCTCACCTTACCAGATGGTTCAAATGGGTTTGTTGTGTACTTTGATGCATCTAGAGTAGGTTTGGGTTGCGTCCTCATGCAAAGAGGTAAGGCCATAGCCTATGCCTCCAGACAACTTAAACCCCATGATAAGAATTACCCTACTCATGATCTTGAGCTAGCAGCTATAGTGTTTGCCTTAAATATTTGGAGGCATTACTTGTATGGAGTGCATGTTGATGTGTTCACAGATCATAAAAGCTTGCAGTATGTGTTCTCTCAGAAAGACTTGAATTTACGTCAGAGGAGGTGGTTAGAATGTAACGACCCGAGATTACCCCCTAGTCGTTACATGGTGCTTACAGTCTCGAAGGACCACAAGCTAACCTATAAGCTGGTACCTGCTTTGAGCACTGAATAATAATATCATGAATGCAGAAAAATACTAACATTTCCATAAGGTTTTAATAATGAAATAACTACTAAATGATGAATCTAATAAAAATACTGAAATCTAAATAGTATGAATGGCTAACTGTAGTGTCTGAAAATCCTCTAAACTAAATACTGTAAGTTGATGGGAAAGGACCCCAACTAACTCTACTAATTACTGAGATAAATACATGAAGTAATATAATCTATCCTTGGATCATGAGGAATCACCACTGCTACTGTACTGTTGATAATCTGATAATCTAGGTGCAATATGGGAACTGAGCATCAGCACCTATGATATGAGACATCATAACACAAAGAAAAAGGAATGCGATCAACACTTTGAATATACTGGTATGCTAAATGAGGTAGGCTGACATGAAAGGTTTCATGAATAGAAGTAATAAACTATCTGAATATATATGTAATGCATGGAGTTCTGAGTATAGGACATGAAGTTTATAGATGCTGGAGATATATAAAGCATGTAAATATTGTATATGGATGAGGGTCTGTAAATGCTAAAAGTACATAAAAAACTCTAGGCACTAAGGATGCATGGCCAAGAATATAACATGGACTGAGTGAAATCTATAAACTGAAATACTAAGATAACTGGTATTTGAATGCTTTGGTCAAACAACACTAAAACTAAATGACTGACTGGAACTGTAACTGAGATTGGATCTGAAACTATGGGAGGTATCATCTAACCGACATACCCCAATCTGAGCTAATCGGGGTCTAACCTGTAACCCCAGTTGGTAGGGTGTTAATACCATTCCATGGGTACTAACGCTGGCTGTGTGGATCCATTAAACTGATATAATGTCAAAAGAACTAACAGTGTCAAACCAGAACTGATGGGTGACCCCTGCGAGATAGTCAAGCCTAATATGAAGGGTGACTAATCATATCCTATGCTGGCTACATAGTTCTAGAGATAAGGACTACTACTATGACTCTTCCTATCAGACGGGGAAGCGACCATCCCTATACTCGCTTGATGCTAAAATCCTACTCTCAACTGAAAGATACTGAGATACTAGACTGTTCTGAGTTTAATGACTGATATCTGATTATTCTGTGAATGATCATAGTATCATCTAAAGACTATTCTATACTATACTGAGACTAGACCAAATAAGCAACTATAGTTTTTGGGCAGTCAATACCCCAGGACTCAAAACAATAATACTAAAAAGACACTAAATATTAAGGGACCAAACATGAAGGTTTTTAGTAAATCAATCACTCTTGTAGGAATTTTATCAAACACTTGTAGTTATAGTTCAAGTAATCATAGGAATGTGCTAAAACTTATAGAAATAACATGAATCCAACCTAATAGAGCTAAATCATAGTTTGGTTCAATAAATAATGGTATTAAAACATGGGGAATTGAATAATAACAATAATTTAATGGTAATATGGTATAAAATCAATAGTACATGGAGATTCATGGATGGAATCATAATTTAAAATTAAATAAGCTTGAAAGGATAATAGTTTTGTAATTAAAATGGATACTTGGATTCCATGGATGAAAGGAATCCATGGATGAACATCTAATATAACTGGGATGATGAATTTGGAAGGATTGATGGAGAGTTGTTGAGATTTGACCTTGATTCTTGAAGGTTAGGGTTTTGCTACTTGAGAGAATGTTCTTGATCTTGGGAAAAAATTGATTAAAATAATACCCAATTAGGTTATTAGGGACTTAATTTCGTGTTTGGGGCTAACTGGGGCGAGGGAAAAGTACTTAAAATTCCTTGGAATTAAAACTCAGAACTGATTGAAAATCCTAATTTTTTGGGTTAGCGCGACGCGGTGTTATCGCACTGTGTCACTAGAATCGGACGAATGGGAAACTGGTCTGTGTACGACATGGGGAAATCACGGTCCTTCACTTATTGGGACCTGGAATTTCACCGCGATGCGGTGGTATCACGCTTCGACACTAGAAATGGACAAATTTCAAGTTGACCTATGGTACGACGCGCCAGGATCACAGACCATCATTGAAATTTGCCAAATGGGAGATTGTCCTACTCCGCAATTCACTAAAGGTTAAAATGATGCTGATTAACGACTGAAACTTAAAATCGACATAACTTCTTACTCGGTTATTAGATTTGAGTGAATTTTATATTATTGGAGAGTTAATTGAATATCCTACGCAATGGCAGTCTCCAAACTAAAAAATAATGAGTGTTTCAAAAAAACTTCATATATGAATACTCATGTATTGGGACTTAGATTATTCTAGGGAAATATGAGGTGTTACAATATATCCCCCTTGGGATCATTTGTCCCCGAATGAAACTGGTTAAGCTAAGGAAACTGATAGACTGAGCTTACATAATGAATATGCATGTATGATGCATGGAATGCATGACTGAACTGATTCATGAATGCACGACTGACATTAACATGATGTACAACTGAAACTAAGCATGATAGAGAGAAATCTTAAAAAGGTTAGTACCTCATACTAAATCTAGATTTGTGAATAAAAGATGAGGGTACTTGGTCCGCATATTTGCCTCTACTTCCCAAGTGGCTCCCTCAGCGAACTGATTCCGTCAAAGAACTTTGATAGTGGAACTTCTTTATTCCTTAGTCTACAAACTCGATGATCAAGAATTTCAATTGGAACTTCCATAAAAGAAAGACTATTCTGAATATCTATACTTTTTAAGGGAATGATTACAACTAGATCACCAATATACTTTTTCAATAATGATACATGGAACAGTGGGTGTACTGAGTCCAAATCTGAAGGCAACTCAAGCTCGTAATCTACCTTTCCGAAATGACTAAAAATTTTGAAGGGACCGACATATTGAGGATTGAGTTTTCCTTTCTTACCAAATCTCTTTACTCTTTTTATGGGAGAGATTTTCAAGTACATGAAATAACCGACCTCAAACTTGAGATCCTTTCTCCTCACTTCTACATACAATTTTTGTTGGCTCTGGGTAGCCCTAAGCCTTTCTCTGATCAACTGAACATTCTCTAACGCATCAAACACCAAGTTAGGCCCTACTATTGTGGCCTTACCTACTTCAAACCAACCATTTAGAGAGCTATATATCATACCATATAGAGCCTCAATAGAGTCATACGAATACTTGAATGATAGTTGTTATTGTATGCAAATTCAATCAAAGGAAAATGGTAATCCCAACTACCTTTAAAATCAACTGAGCATGCTCTCAGCATATCCTTAAGAGTCTGAATGGTTCATTCTTCTTGGCTATCTGTTTGAGAGTGAAAGGATGTACTGAGGTGGACTTGTGATACGGGTTTACCAAGCTATCTGACAAGTTATACAAGTTTTCCAATAAGTTCACGACCATTCACACATAGCCAAACTCGGGAGTTTCAAAAACTCTAAGCTATGTTCATGCAAATGGCCATATGTGAGTTGGTACTTGAGCCTTCCAATGGGTTAAATGTTTTTAAGTGTGAAGAGGAGCCTTGAAGTGCAATAAACTTACACTCCAAGGCCACCCCTTGATAAAGGTAGGATGGTCATTTGTTATCTCACTTTGTAGAGTAATATAACTAGATAGTGTTAGGGTCATTTTCAGGTAGTTCATTCATGATATTTTTGAGAACACAAGACTTTTAATACTTTGAACTTCTCTCTTCCATTGGAGAAGCTCAAAACTGAAATTTCCAAGTGGAGTGAGACTTAGGTTGATCTTGGCTAGAAATTAGGATCTTGAGGTCATTGAGTTCCTCTTGGTCCAAGTAAGAACTTGGTGTTAATATTCTTTAGTCTTAGATTCCTTTCATGTTTTTAAGGTTCTTAGATTCTTGAATATTGTATGTCAAGTTAACATCTTTCACTTGGTAATCTTGTTGTTTGTGTGGTAACATAGTGAAGCCGTGTGGGGCCATTGTTGATTCACTATAGTTGCTGGCACTTTGTTTCTCTTGTTATTGTTATTGTAATCTTGTAATATCTATCATCTTGTCATTTTTGTAAACCTTGAAGTCTAGTGAAGCCGTGAGTGGCCTATTTCGATTCACTAGCATTGTTGTTGTTCATCTTGTCACTCTTGTGTTGGATTGACTCTCTTGATACACACTCACTTTTGTATCATTTAGTATCAAAGCTTGTGGTTGATTTTTTTCCAACAAAATCAATCTTAGGTTTGGTAGTTGAAAAATACAAAAAAAAATAAAAATTGCTGAAATCTGAAAATTCCAGGAAAAAAGAGAAATCTGCCCATCTTGTTCTTGACCGAGAAAATTGTGTTGTATTGTTGTCTTGGTCGAAATTTGGTAGTAGATATACAAAATATAATGTTTGTCTAGTTTTTTTCTTGTGTTGGATTCTTTCTCATCAACGTAAAAGGTGTCTAGATCTAAAGTTGAGCTTAATGATAAGTGACTTGTTGTTGTTCTTGAAGTTGGCCGTGTGTTGTGGCCTGTGTTTGGGCATTAAAGTGGCCATTTTTGGTGTGTTAGTGTTGTGTTATTGAAGGTGTTGTTGTTGTTATCATCTTGATAATCTCTTCAACTCATGTCTTAAACACTAAAAAGAGTAAAATAGATCCAAAATCAAAAAGTTGAAGGACGGTGTAAAGTTGTTTGTGAGAAGACTTGAGCACATCACTTCCATAACTTGACATCTACTTTTCAACAACTTTTACCACCTTTTAAGGGGCCTTTTTTTGTGAGATTGGTAAAAGTCAAGTATTGCCATTTGAGATTGGACATAAAGAGGACTCAAGACTTATACTTTTCCCTCCAAAACCAATTGTCATCTGCTCCAAAGTGTGTGAAGATTGAAGCTTCAAAATTGTAACTTAAATTGTGCGGGACCAAGACCTAATACATGTTGCCACATCACATTTTTCCACTGCCATGTAACTAATAATATCAAATTTATATTCTCTAGTCTCTAATTTTTGATTCTTAGTTTCCTATAATTGACACGAGAACTAATTAACAAACTAGTACACTCATACTAGGTTATCAATTAGTCATTTGAAGCATTGTATTCATGTCATCATTTGTTTGTGTGCTTTATTCATTTGAATACGTTGTAACTTGACTGTAGTCCAGTGAGAATTCCTTGAGTTTCAAAAAAGAATCCACTCCAGACAAGAGCATACTCATACCTTAAAGATTGATGGGTTACTAGACAATCTACACCACTTGTAGAGCTCCAGTGTGAGTAATCTGATAGAGTGTTAGTGAGGAGAGGTTTTAAACTAACTTGTTTTTTCACTTGTGTAGTTTATACCTTGACAATGGAAGAAACCACATCTCAAACCATGGATTCTCATGAAATGGAGAATATGAGGGTCACTCTTGAGGCTATAACCTGAACTCTTGAAAGGTTGACTATAGAAGTGGGAGCCATAAGGGGGGAAGTGCCGACTATTAGTGAGAGGATAGAACAAGTGTATAATCAAAGGAACTCTCTCCCTTCTACTCCTTGAAATATTTCGTCAAGTGGACATGATAGAAATTCCTCCGCTATTGTTACTCCCAAAACATGGCCTCAATTGCCAAATCCTTCACTAGCACCACTAAATGCCGTAAGCCAAACTACCCAAAACCCCTAACCCGAGACTCCAATAGACCAACCTATTCCAAAACTCCTCAAGTTCCACAAGAGGGACTTGGACGTCCGATACCTTCACTAAATCCAAACCTGCCCTTCTAAGTTCTGCTAAACCAAAGATCACCACCTCCACAAAATATAATTCCTCCAAATCAAGTTCCAAACGTCCAAAACCGTCCCTTTAACTTTGAGGAATATTCTAGAGAGGATTATGAAGGGTATGGAGCCTTCGATAATGCTTACATGAGGGAGGAGGAGATAAGAGGGAGACGTGTGGATCCAAGAAGAAATCGAGGGTATGGAGAAAGAGGAAACCGACATTAAAAGAGAGATATAGGCATCAATACCATCAAATTAAGCCTACCTATATTTAAGGGTGAAAGTTCCCCCGAGTTTTATCTTTCTTGGGAGTCGACATGTGATAAAGTTTTTCAAGTGAATGATATCTCGGAAGAGAAGAAGAGTTGTTATTCCATAGCTCACTTTGAAGGCTATGCTAACACATGATGGGAATACTTTAAATAGTTTGGTAATGAGTTGATTGATGGAAAACCACCACCTTAGTTTTGGTTGAGGTACCTAATGAGACAACGTTACCTTACCGAGAGTTATCTCAATGAGTTGCTTGCTAGATTGTACAGATTGTGAAAGGGAATCAAAGTGTGATGGCATATTATGATGAGTTTCAACAACTTATGTTGAAACTTGATCATCGCAGGGAACAAATTAGTCATAAAATCATTCGGTTCAAGTTTGGGTTGAACAAAGAGATATCCACTCATTTGACACTTCACAAGTTTAATACCGTCGAAGGTATTTTTCAAGTGGCTCTTGATATTGAAGGGGAACTTAAAGAAAGGTCTTTGTTTAAAGCAAAGGGACAATCAACCTCAGGTTGGACGAAGGGCAAGTATATGGTTCAATACTCTTTGGGTTGGCCCAAAAACAAGGACTAACCCGCCACTACAAGTCTGCCCGAGCCTAAAGTAGTCTACAAATTTCCTCCCTGGCCAGAAGCTCACAAGTATCCTAATCCTAAAGGGTTCCAATGTTTTACGTGCCAAGGTTAGGGACATAAAGACAATGAATGTCCAAACTGATACAAAGTGATCCTAAGGGAAGGAATATTGTATTACCTTGGTGAGGAGATAGGTCTTGAAAAAGAAGAGAATGAGGCCGAACCTCAAGATGGAGAGAAAATAAAAAATGGACCACATGATGATGATGATGATGGTGAAGATGTTTAACCACAAGAAGGGAAGTGTGTGGTTCCAAACTTTGTAGTTAGGTGCATCATGATTAGTAAGGAAATAGATGACCCTAGTCAAAGGAAAATCTATTCCATACTAAATGTCTTATAAAGGGGAGTGTGTGCACTTTGGTGATAGATAGCGGTAGTCATGCAAATGTTGTTAGTGTTAATATGGTGAACCTCTTGAAATTGCCAACTACACTTCATAATATCTCTTACAAGTTGGAATGGTTGAATGAATGTGATGAATTTAAAGTCATGAGGCAATGTGTGATCCGGTTTAAGGTAGGAAACTACAACGAACAAGTGCTTTGTGATGTGATACCAATGCAAGCGTGTGACTTATTGTTAGGAAGACCTTGGCAATATGATAGGTATACCAAACATGATGGGAGGTCTAATCAATATACACTTGAGAAGGATGGCCTAAAGGTCAGACTTCATCCTCTTTTGCTTTCACAGGTGAATGAGTTGCATAAAAGGATGAGAGAATTGAAAGAAAAAAAGGAAGAAATCTGAAAATAAAGAAATGGAGAGGGAACTCGTAGGTGGGGAAGTAGGGGTATCCGGGGCTGTCTCAACATCCAATGGAAAAGAAAACATGGTGATGTTGGTTAGAAAGAAACAACTCTTCGTGGATCATGATGATTGCACACCCATTCTTCTTTTGGCACATTGTTTTAACACTAACCCCACTAATTCTTCTATTTCTACTTTGATTTCTTGTGTGTTGCAGGATTATGAAGATGTTTTTCCCAAATAACTTCCGCAAGGGCTGCCCTCGCTTTAGGGAATTGAACACCAAATAGATTTTGTGCTAGGCTCATAATTGCCTAACAAACTGGCTTATAGAAGCAACCCGACGGATACCAAGGAATTACAATGCCAGGTTAAGGATCTTCTCAATAAAGGGTACATCAAGGAGAGTATGAGCCCTTGCACGGTCCCGGAGCTACTAGTTCCCAAGAAAGATAGAACTTGGCGTATGTCCATTGATTGCCAAGCCATCAACAAGATAACGATAAAATATCATTGCCCTATTCCTAGGCTAGATGATATGCTTGATGAATTGAGTGGTTTTTGTTTTTTTTCTAAAATTGATTTGAGGAGTGGCTATCACCAAATCTATATGTAACTGGGTGATGAATGAAAAACTGCCTTCAAGACCAAATTTGGTATCTATGAATGGATAGTTATGCCATTCAGTCTAACAAACGCTCCAAGTACTTTCATGAGGCTAATGAATCATGTGATGAAGCCTTTTATCAAAAAGTTTATTGTTTTCTACTTTGATGATGTGTTGGTGTATAGTAGGTCCTTAGACGAGCTTGTAAAATATTTACAAAGTTTGTTTGATGTCCTTCGAAAGGAGAAGTTATATGCTAAACTACAAAAGTGTTCTTTTGGTGTCCAAAAAGTTGTATTTCTCAATTTTGTGGCGAGATCAAGAGGATTCAAAGTGGATGAATCTAAAATTGACGCTATCAAAAATTGGCCAGCTCCCAAAATCATAGGTGAAGTGAGAAGCTTCCACAGGTTGGCTAGTTTTTTTAGACGTTTAATCAAAGAATTTAACACCATCTCCTCCCCTATGACTTAGGTGATTAAAAAGGATAGGACTTTTGAGTGGTGAGATGAACAATCTAAGGCCTTCGAGGACTTGAAAGCTATGCTCATCTTAGCCCCTTTATTACAATTGCTGAATTTTGACAAGACTTTTAAGGTTGAATGTGATGCTAGCAAAGTTGGCATAGGCGCGGTTTTAATGAAAGAATTGAAGCCTATTAACCACTTTAGAAAAAAGCTCAAAGGAGCATATCTAAACTACTTTACGTACGATTTAAAGTTGTATGCCTTGATTAGAGCCTTGGCCACTTGGCAACATTATTTATGGCCTAAAGAATTTGTGATCTGAAAAGACCATGAGTCTTGCAAGAATATTTGTGCACAAGATAAGATTAACAAATGTCATGACAAGTGGATTGAGTTTCTTCAAACTTTCCCTTATGTTATTCATTACAAAAAGGGTAAGGACAATGTAGTTGCCGATGCTTTGTCTTAAAAACACGTTATTGTGTCTGCTTTGTCTTCAAAATTGATAGGTTTTGAGAGATTAAATGAATTGTATCCCAAGTATCCTCACTTTGCTCCTATCTATAGGGAATGTGAAAAATGGGGTAGGGACAAGTGGGATTTGGCTAGGGGTTCCAACCCCTATGCAAAGTTTGATGGTTACTTATTTAAAGGTAGAAGATTATGTGTACCCTCTAGCTGTTAGAGAGAGATGTTTATAAGGAAAGCACACAATGGCGGTCTAATAGGTCACATTGGGGTTGAAAAGACCCTCGGAATATTGGAGGAGCAATTCTATTGGCCAAAAATGAACAAGGATGTGTCTAGGATTAGTGGCCAATGTGTAGATTACAAAGGAGCCAAATATCAGCTCCAACCCCATGGGTTGTACACCCCTCTACCTACCCTTTTACGTCCTTGGCTTTATATATCTATGGATTGCGTGATAGGGTTTCCAAGGATTAGACAAGGTTGGGATAGTATCTTTGTTGTGGTTGATCGATTTTCTAGGATGACACACTTTATTCCATTCTTTAAATGTAATAATGTACCTAGTGTGGCCTCTTTGTTTATTGATAATGTTGTCAAGTTGCATGATGTTATGAGGACCACTGTGAGTGATAGGGACTCTAAGTTCCTAAGTCACTTTTGAAAGTCCATATGAGGTAGGCTTGGTACCAAGTTGTTGTTCTCCACTTCTTGTCACCCACAAACCTATGGCCAAACAGAATTAGCAAATAGGACTTTGAGTTATACGCTACGTTCCATGGTTAAGGAAAAATTGGCTTCTTGGGAGGAACACCTACCATTGATTGAGTTTTCCTATAATCGTATCATACAGTCAAGTATGGGAATGACTCCCTTTGAGTGTGTATATATCCTCAACCCCTTTACCCATTTGGATTTAACTCTTTTACCAAGTGATCTTATGATTAGCCTTGATGGAAGAAAGTGGAAAGATTCTATGAAAAGGTGCGTCTTCGAATTGAGAAGAACAATCAAGAGATAGCAAAGTGGGAAAATAAAGAAAGAAAAAAATTCTTAAACTGGGAGATTGGGTGTGGGTTCACCTTAGCAAGGATCGGTTTCTTTCTCAAAGGAATATCAAATTGGTGCCAAGGGGTGATGGTCCACTCCAAGTACTTAAAAGAATCAATGATAATGCCTACAAGATTGGCCTTCCCCCGGAATACCAAGTGCTCAACACTTTCAATGTGTGTGATCTTTCTCTAGTGGATGCGGTTGAGGATGACCAAATGCCGAATTTCAGGTCAAATTACTCTCAAGATGGAGAGGATGATACGGGTGTACCAAGATGTCCAACAAGTTCTACAATCTGTCCAATAAGTTCATGACCATTCACACGTAGCAAAGCTTAAGAGTTACAAGAACTCCCAGCTATGTTCATACAAATGGCCGTGTGTGAGTTGATACTTGATCCTTCCAATGGATGAAATGTTTTTAAGTTTGAAGAGGAGCCTTGAAGTGTAATAAACTTATATTCCAAGTCCACCCCTTGATAAGGGTAGGATGGTCATTTGTTATCTCACTTTGTGGAGTAATATAAATAGATAGTGTTGGGGTTATTTTGAGGTAGTTCATTCATGATATTTTTGAGAACATAAGACTTGTAATATTTTGAACTTCTCTCTTTCTTTGGAGAAGCTCAAAATCAAAATTCCCAAGTGGAGTGACACTTGGGTTGTATCTTGGCTAGAAACTAGGATCTTGAGGTCATTGAGTTTCTCTTGGTCCAAGTAAGAACTTGGTGATAATATTCTTTAGTCTTAGGGTCCTTTCATGTTGTTAGGGTTCTTAGATTCTTGATTATTGTATGTCAAGTAACTATCTTTCACTTTGTAATCTTGTTGTTTGTGTGGTTACATAGTGAAGCCGTGTGGGGCCATTTTCAATTTACTGTAGTTGCTGCCACTTTGTTGCTCTTGTTATTGTTATTGTAACCTTTTAATCTCTATTATCTTTTCATTTTTGTAAACCTTGAAGTCTAGTGAAGCCGTGAATGTCCTATTTCGATTCTCTAGTATTGTTGTTATTCATCTCTTTACTCTTGTATTGGCTTGACTCTCTTAATACACACTCACTTTTGTATCAACTTGGGTACCAAGACCCTTTTAGAATGCTTTCTAGAAGTGAGAGGTAAAATAGATACCTCTATCTGAGATGATAGATAAGGGAACATCGTGCAACCTAACCAACTCTCTGAGATAGTGATTGGAATAGTCCTCTGCTGAATAAGAGGTATGGATTGGCAAGAAATGAGCTTATTTGGTCATCCTATCTACGATAACCCAAATGGAATCATGATGATAACAGGTACGAGGCAAACCTTTGACAAAGTCCATGTTTACTTCCTCCCATTTCCACATGGGAATACTGAACTTATGCATGGACCCAATAGGCTTCTGGCGCTCAACCTTAATTTGCTTACATGTAGAGCACTTAGCTACAAACTTTACAATATCTCTCTTCATCCCACTCTACCAATAGATCTCCTGCAAATCGCGGTACATCTTAGTGGACCCTGGATGAATAGAGTAACACGTACCATACACTTCTATAAGAATTTGCTAACTCAAATCATCTACACTAGGCACACACAATCTACCCTGACAGCGCAACACACTACCCCTCCTTGGGAGAAGACATCTACTTTCTGATCTCTGACTGATTTTTTTTATCCCTATATTTCTTTTCCTTCACATGGGAAACTAGAGATAACTCTGTGCTACTCTGCACCCATACACTACCTTCTGCTGAATAAACTAAGCAGACACCTCATCGGGCAAGCTGATGAACTTCTTGAGCTAACTTCTTCTTACCATCCTCAACATGAGCTACCTACCCATATATATTCTACTGAAAGCATCAGCCACTATATTGTCCTAGCCCGGATGATACATAACACTCATGTCATAGTCTTTCAATAACTCTAACCATCTTCTATGACATAAATTCAAATATTTCTGAGAGAACACATACTGAAGGCTTTTGTGATCTCTGAACACATCTACTTATACCCCATACAAGTAATGCCTCCAAATCTTTAAGGTGAATACTACTGCTGCTAGCTCAAGATCATAAGTCGGATAATTCATCTTATGAGGCTTAAGATTTTTGGATGCGTAGGCTATGACCTTACCCCTCTTCATAAGGACACAACCCAAACCTACCCTGGATGCATCACAGTACAGGACAAACCTATCTGAATGATCAGGTAAATTAAAAACTGAGCCTGAGGTGAGTCAAGTCTTCAACTTCTTAAAACTCTTCTCGCTAGAATCTAACCACTAAAACTGACCTTTCTTCTGAGTCAATCTAGAAATGGGGGATGCAATAGAAGAAAACCCTTCAATAAACCGACAGTAATAGCCAGTTAAACCTAAGAAACTCCTGATGTCTGATGGAGAGATAGGTCTAGGCCAGTTTCTCACCACCTCGATTTTTTGAGGATCAACTCTAATGCCATCACTAGAAATAATATGGCCAAGGAAAGCTACTGATCTTAGCCAGAATTCACACTTACTGAATTTAGTGAAAAATTGGTGAGCTCTAAGAGTCTAAAGCACTATGCTGAGATGGTCTGCATGATTTCTTTCGCTACGAGAATAGACAAGAAAGCCATCAATGAAGACTATGATGAACATGTCCAAGTACTGCTTGAACACTCGGTTCATCAAGTCTATGAAGGCTTATGGGGCATTCGTGAGACCAAAGGACATGACTTGAAATTCAAGGTGACCATACTGAGTTCAGAAAGTTATTTTCGGAATGTCATGTTCTCTGACTCTAAGCTGATAATAGCCTGATCTGAGGTCTATCTTGGAAAAGTAACTAGCACCCTGAAGTTGGTCAAATAAGTCATTGATTCTAGGAAGTAGGTATTTATTCTTGATTGTGACCTTGCTCAACTGGCGGTAGTCAATACACATTCTGAGAAAACCATCTTTCTTATGCATGAATAGAATAAGCGCGCCCTACGGGGAGATGCTGGGCCTCATGAATCCATTATCTAGGAGACCCTTTAACTGTTCTTTCAACTCTTTGAGTTAAGATGGAGCCATTCTATATGGTAGAATAGATATGGGCTAAGTATCTGGGAGAAGGTCTATTTCAAAGTCGATTTCCATTTTGGGAAGAACTCTAGGAAGATCTTCAGGAAACATATCTAAGAATTTAATTACTACTGGGAGTAACTCAAGAGTAGGAGTTTTTGTGTTAGGGTCTTTGAGTCGTACAAGATGGTAGGCACACCCCTTGGATATCATCTTTTTGACTCTAAGGTATGAAATCAACTGACCCTTAAGTACTGTAGTACTACCCCTCTATTCAAGGATTGGTTCATTTGGGAACTAAAAATGAACTATTCTATTTCTGCAATCAACTGAGCCATAGCATGAGTGGAGCCAATCCAGGCCGAGAATGACTTCAAAATCTGTCATCTCTAACTCCAAAAGATCAACTGAGGTAACTTTTTGAGATATTTTGACCGGAAAGTTCCTGTATACCTGTTCGGCTATAATGGAAATGCCTACTATGGTAGACACTAAAAAGGGCTCTGCTAGAGTTTCGGGACTGACTTCGAAATTGAAGGCTATATATGGAGTTACAAAAGAAAGAGAAGCTCCAGGGTCTAGTAAAGCACAAACATGTAATTGAAAGACATGCAATGTACTAGTGACTATGTAAGCATAATTTTCCTAATCTTGACGGGACTGAAGAGCATATAATTTGTTCGAACGCTAACCACTGGTAGCACTAGAAGCGGCACCCTGCTGAGTTAGGCAGTCGAATAAAATTGACGACTGATGGGACTGGCCTTGTTGGCGTGCATCCCTACCTTTTTGAGTAACTACCCTACACTTCCAAATCCGATAGCCTAGATTGCAACACTTGAATCACACATCACTACTTGATCTACACTCACCCTGATGATGTCTACCATACTTTTGACATAGAGGATTTGTACGATCACTGATAACACTGACCTGGGACTTAGAGCCTAGTTCCATATCCCTATTGTTGTTTATGAATTTAGGTACTAGAGCACTAGCTGAAGAAGGTACTGGGGATGAAGACCTCTAATAAAAATGAGGACGGTTACCACCTTCTAACTTTGGTTGACTGTAGTTAAAACTACCTATCCTAGCTCTCTTGTTTCCTCTCTCTCTCTCATTAATATTCTGCTCCTCTATCTGTTAAGCATGGACCATCAGTCTAGACTAGTCCATCTCGCTAATCAGAATTATGGTCCTATACTCCTTGACCACACTATCAGACATGCCAGACACAAACTTACTCATTTTGGACCCACTGTCAGCTACCACACGAGGAGCATATCTAGCTAATTAAGTGAATTTGAGAGAATACTCCTTCACACTCATTTTGACTTGCCTCAAATTAATAAATTCTAATACCTTGGACTCCCTTAACTCTAATGGAAAGAATCTGTCCAAGAAGGCTGTGAAAAATCTTCCCATTCTATAGGCCCTGCATCAACACCTCTATTAACTTTTCACTGCTTAAACCAAGTATGGGATACATCCTAGAATTGATATGCATCTAACTCGACACTCTAACTAGACTTCACCACCATAGTATCTATTACTTTCTGAACCATATCTAAGAATTTCTGTGGATCCTCTTCAAACTTGGACCCCGTAAAGGAAGGAGGATTCATTCAGGTGAAGTCCTAAATTTTGGTTGCAGCAGTATTGGCCACTGAGTTGGATGGAATAGCAGCTGGCCATCATTCTGCACTACTACAGAGTTGGCTAGAGTAATGAAAGCAACCCTAAATTCTATGTGAGAGACATGCTCGTCTAGAGGATCTGCCTAGATGGGCTGAGGGGCTAGCTGAGTTCCTGTTCTTCTTCCATTTTTCTTGGGAGGCATGTTTAGAAAATGGAAGGAAGAAATGGATTAGATAGAGAGTTTAACTTGATCTCATGCTCACTCGCATGATATGAATACTAAAAGAAGGGAAACTTTTTGTAAATGCCTTGTAGCCTCTCGTCCATAAGTGTGGTGCGTTATAAACCCATGCACATGACTCTACTCGATGCAACTTTTAGACTTCCTAGGACACTTTAAAACCATAGGCTCTGATACTAAATTTGTAATGACCCAAGACTACCCTTAGTCATTACACGGTACTTACGGTCCCCAGGGACCATAAGCTAACCCATAAGCTTGTACCTGCTGTGAGCACTAAACAATAACATCATAAATGCAGAAAAATACTGACATTGCCATAACATTTTAATAATGAAAGAACTACTGAATTATGTATCTGATAAAAATACTAAAATATGTATAGCTAACTGTAGTTTCTAAAAAGCCTCTAACTAAATACTGTGAGTTGATGGGATAAGCTCCCAACTAACTCTACTAACTACTGAGATAAAGACATGAAGTAATATAATCTATCCTCGAATGATGAGGACTCACCACTACTACTGTACTGCTGATAATCTAAGAATCTAGGTGAGATCCGAGAACTGAGCGTTAGCACCTATGATATGAGACATCATATCGCACGGAAAAAGGTATGCGACTAGTACTTTGAATGTACTGGTATGCTAAACAAGGTAGGCTGACATGCAAGGTTTCATGAATAGGAGTAAAAAACTATATGAATATACATGTAATGCATGAAGTACTGAGTATAGGACATAAAGTTTATAGATATTGGAGATATATAAAGCATGTAAATACTGTATATGCACGAGGGTCTGTAAATACTAAAAGTACATGAAAAACTGTAGGCATTAAGAATGCATGACCAATCATATAACATGGACTGAGTAAAATCTATAAACTAAAATACTGAGATAACTGGTATTTGAATGCTTTGGTCAAACAATACTAAAATTGAATTACTGACTGGAACTGTAACTGAGACTAGATCTGAGATTGTGGGAGGTATCATCTAACTGACACGCCCCAATCTAAGCTAATCGAGGTCAAACCTGTAACCTCAGTTGGAAGAGTTCTAATGCCATGCCATGGGTACTAAGCTGGCTGTGTGGATTCACTAAACTGATATAATATCCAAAGGACTAAGGGTGTCAAGCCTGAACTGATGGGTGACCTCTGTGAGATAGTCAAGCCTAATCTGATGGATGACTACTCATATCCTACGCTGTCTATGTAGTTTTGTAGTATAGGGACTGCTACTAACGACTCTACTTATTTGAGAGGGAAGCCGCCATCCCTGTACTCGCTCAGTGCTAAATCCTACTCCTAACTGAAAGACACTGAGATACTAGACTGTTCTAAGTTTAATGAGTGATTTTTGATTATTCTGTGAATGCTCATAGTATAATATAAAGACTATTCTCTACTGTACTGAGACTAGACCAAATAAACAACTATGGTTTTTGTGAATTCAATACCCCCCAGGACTCAAAATAATAATACTGAAAAGATACTAAAGCTTAAGGGACCAAGCATGAAGGTTTTTATTAAATCAATCACTCTTGTAGGCATTTTATCAAACACTTATAGTTCATAGTTCAAAGCAATCATAGGAATGTCCTACAATATATAGAAATAGCATGAACCCAACAAAATAGAGCTAAGTCATAGTTTTGTTCAATAAATGATGGTATTAAAATATGGGTAATTGAATAATAACAATAATTTCATGGTAACATGGTATAAAATCAATAGTACATGGAGATTCATGGATGAAATCATAATTAAAAATCAAATAAGCTTGAAAGGATGATAGTTTTGTAATTAAAATGGATACTTAGACTCCATGGGTGAAAGAAATCCATGGATGAACATCTAACATACTTAGGATGATGAATTTGGAAGGATTGATGGAGAGTTCTTAAGATTTGACTTTGATTCTTGAAGGTTAGCATTTTGCTACTTGAGAGAATGTTCTTAATTTTGGGGGAAAATTGATTAGAATAATGTCCAATTAGGTTATTAGGGACTTAATTTTGTGTTTGGGACTGACTGGGGCAAGGGAAAAGTACTTAAAAGCCCTTTAAATTAAAACTCAGAACTGACTGAAATTCCTAATTTTCTAGGCTGGCGCGACGTAGAGCTATTGTACCATGTCAGTGGAATCGGAAAATTGGGAAACTGGTCTATGGTACGATGTGGGGAAATTACAGACCTTCACTGATTGGGACCTGGAAGTTCACTGCGACGCGGTGGTGTCGTGCTTCGACACTGGAAATAGACAAATATCAAGTTGACCTATGGCGCGACATACCAGGATTGCAAACCTTCACTGGAATTTGCCAAATGGGATATTGTCCTTCTCTGTGACGCACTAAAGGATAAAATGACGGTGATTAACAACTGAAACTTAAAATCACCATAACTTCTTACTCGGTAATTGGATTTGGTTAAATTTTATACTGTGGGAAAGCTAATTGAATTTCCTACTCAATGCCAGGATCTAAACTAAAAAATAATGAGTGTTTCAAAAAAAAATCATATATGAATACTCATGTATTGGGACTTATATTATGCTAGGAAAATATGGGGTGTTACATAGAATTATTGAAAGATTATTACATGAGTATTCTGTATTATTCGGGCAAGGCCAATATAGTGGCCGATGCTCTCAGTAGATTATCTATGGGTAGTGTTGCTCATGTTGAGGATGGTAAGAAAAAATTATCTCAAGAAGTCCATCATCTTGCCCGACTAGGTCTCTGCTTAGTCGATTCAGGAGAAGGTAGTGTATGGGTGCAGAGTAGCTCATAATAATCTCTAGTTTCCATGGTGAAGGAAAAGTATGATAGAGATCCCAGTCTAGTTAAGTTGAAAGAATCAGTTAGAGATCAGAAAGTAGAGGTTTTCTCCCAAGGTGGAGATGGTGTGCTGCATTGTCAAGGTCCTCTATGTATGCCTGGTGTAGATGACTTGAGGTAATTAATTCTTGAAGAAGCACATGGTGCGCGTTACTCTATTCATCCAGAGGCCACTAAGATGTACCATGATTTACAGGAGATTTATTACTGGAAAGGGATGAAGAGGGATATTGCAGAGTTTGTAGCTAAGTGCTATATATGTCAGCAAGTTAAGATTGAGCACTAGAAGCCTAGTGGGTCCATGCAGGAATTCAGTATTCCCACATAGAAGTGGGAGTAAGTGAACATAGATTTTGTAATGGGTATACCCGTCATCAACATTATTCTATTTGGGTTATCATACACAAGATGAACAAATTAGCTTATTTCTTACCAGTCCATACCTCTTATTCAGCTGAGGACTATGCCAAACACTATATCAGAGTGTTGTTTAGGTTGCATGGTTTTCATTTATCTATCATCTCAAATAGAGGTACCTAGTTTACCTCTCATTTCTGGAAAGCATTCCAAAAGGTTCTTGGTACCCAAGTCCACCTCAGTACAACTTCTACCCTAAAACAGATGGTCAAGTAGAAAGGACTATTCAGACTCTTGAAGATATCCTGAGAGCATGCATAGTTGATTTTAAAGGTAGTTGGAATGACCACTTGCCTTTGATTGAATTCACACATAATAACAACTATCATTTCAGTATTCAGATGGCTCCGTTTGAAGCTCTTTATGGTAGGAGATGTAGATCTCCGATTGGTTGGTTTGAAGTGGGTGAGGCCATAGTAGTAGGGCCTGACTTGGTGTTTGCTACCTTAGAGAAGGTTCAATTGATCAGAGAAAGGATTAGAGCAGCCCAGAGCTGACAAAAATTATATGTAGATGTGAGGAGAAAGGATCTCGAGTTTGAGGTCAGTGATTTTGTGTACTTGAAAATATCTCCCATGAATGGGGTAAATAGGTTTGGTAAGAAAGGGAAACTAATTCCCCAATATAGAGGTCCCTTCAGAATTCTCAGTCATTTCAAAAAGGTAGCTTACGAGATTGAGCTGCCTTCAGATCTAGCTTTAGTACAACCAGTGTTCCATGTCTTATTGTTGAAGAAGTGTATTAGTGATCCAGCTATAGTTGTTCCCCTAGAAAGTGTAGATGTTCAGAATAGTCATTCCTATGAGAAAGTTCCAGTCAAAATTCTTGACCATCAAGTTCGTAGACTAAGGAACAAAGAAGATCCACTAGTCAATGTTCTTTGACGGAATCAGTCTATTGAGGGAGCCAGTTGGGAAGCAGAAGCAAATATGCGGATCAAGTACCCTCATCTTTTTTCCACAAATTCAGATTCGGTTTAAGGTACTAATCTTCTTAAGCTTTCTCTCTATCATGCTCAGTTTCAGTTGCACATCATGTTCATGTCAGTCATGAGTTTACAAATTAGTTCAGTCATGCATTCCATGCATCAGATATGCATGTTCAGTATCTAAGATTAGTCTATTAGTTTTCCTCAGCTTAACCAGTCTCATTCGAGGATGAATGATCCCAGGAAGGAGATATTGTAATACCCCATATTACCCTAGCATAATTAAAGTCACAATACATGAGTATTCATATATAAAATTTTTGAAATACCAATTATTTTTCAATTTAGAGCCTTCCATTTCTTAGGAAATTCAATTAGCTTTCCAACAATATAAAATTTGCCCAAATTCGATAACCGAGTAAGAAGTTATTGCGATTTTAAGTTTCAGTCATTAAATACCATTATTTTGGTCACTAGCGCATCGTGGAGCCATTCTAAATGACAATTGACAATTTCCAATAAGGGACCACGATATTTGCGCATTGCACCAATGGAAAAAATGAGGATTGTCGATTTCCAGTGGCCCGACGCAATTGCACCACATCGTGCCGGAGCCAAAAATAAGGATCTTCAGTTTCCAGCCCAAGTTTTTAAATTTGTTTAAGGGTATTTGGGTCTTTTTCCATGGTCCTAATCAAACTAAAACAAGATATTTAACCCCTAAGTGACCTAAATAATCATCATTTATTCAATTTCTCTCAAAATTAAAGATCCCCTTCTCAAGAACAAGAAATCCTAGTTCTCAAATTCAAGACCAAATCTCAAAACCTCACCATCAATCCTCTCAAATTCATTAACGCAGGTATGTTAAATGTTCATCCATGGGTTCCTTCCACCCATGGATTCCAAGTATCCAATTTAAATTATAAAATCATGATCTTTTCAAGTTATCTTGATTTTAAAATTATGATTAAATCATGAAATTCCATGAATCTTGTTTTTTACTACGTTTTAGCAAAATTGATGTCTATTACTACACTCCATATGTTTAAAATTGTTTTTCACTGATTTAATTCATGATTTGTGATAATGGTGTTGAAATTATGCTTTACTACAAGTTTTAGTCTAATTCTCATGCTTAATGTACACTATGCATATCAAGTGTTTGATAAAATGATTACAAGAATAAATATTTAATAAAAGCGTTCATGCTATGTCCTCCAAGCTTTAGTGTCATTTTACTATTATTGTTTTGAGTCTTGGGGGTATTGAATACTCGAAAACCATAACTATTTACTTAGTATTATTTTAGTATCTTCAGAATAACTTCAGATTATATTATGATCATTATCGAAATAGTCAGTTAAACTCAGAACAGTCTAGAATTTCACTGTCTTTCAGTTGGGAGTAGGATTTAGCACCTAGCGAGTGTAGGGATGGCGGCTTCCCCATCAGATAGGCAGAGTTGCTAGTAGCAGTCGCTAAACTCCAGAACTACGTATCCAGTATAGGATATGGGAAGTCACCCATCAGTTTAGGCTTAACTGTCTCGCAGGTGTCACCCGTCAGTTCAGGCTTGACACCCTTAGTCCTTCGAGATAGTACATCAGTATACTAGATCCACACAACCAACGTTAGTACCCGTGGTATGGTATTAACACCCTTCCAATTGGGTTTATAGGTTGGACCCCAATTAGCTCAGATTGGGTAATGTTGGTTAGATGGTACCTCCCAAACTCTCAGTCACAGTCTCAGTTACAGTCTTAGTCTAGTTAATAGTTCTGACATTAAGTCTTAGTATTGTTTGACCACAGCATACAAATATCAGTTATCTCAGTATTTCAGTTTACAAATTTTATTCAGTTTATGTTATATTCTTGGTCATGCATTCTCAGTATCTATAGGTTTCACGTACCTTCAGTATTTACAAACATTCATGCATTATATTCAGTACTCCATATTTTACATGTATATTCAGATAATTATTATTCATGTTCATAAAACCATATATATAAGCCTACCTCATTTAGCATACCAGTACATTCAAAGTATTGATTGCATACCCTTTTCTTGCACTATGATGTATTATATTATAGGTTTTGACACCCAGTTCACAGATCGCATGTAGACTTCTTAGACTCTCAGTAGTAGTAGTAGTGAGTCACCGTATTTCAAAGATGAATTATTTTATTTTATGCTTCCAGTCTAGTAGTTAGTTGGAGTTAGTTGGGTCCTATCCTATCAACTCACAGTTATTCAGTTTAGAGGCTTTCAGACACTACAGTCAGTTATTTAGTATTCAGACTTCAGTTGACATGTCATTTAGTTATTTAGTTTTTCTCATATTTCAGTATTCAGACTCAGATAGTTATTTCTTCAGATTCATAATTCAGTATTTGTTTCAGTTATTATAACCTTATGGTGTATCAGGTCTTCTTCCACATTTATGGTTATGTTATTCATTGCTCACAGTAGGTACCAGCTCATGGGTTATCTTATGGTTTCTTGAGACTGTAAGCACCGTGTGACGCCCAGGGTGTACTCTTGGGGCCTTACATAAGATTTGAATTAGGGTTCATACCCATTATTGCTAATTGCAAGATTATGAGATTTCAAGTATTTTAGAAGAATAATTGCATGTCTATTTTCATATTTTCATGCCTATTACAGTAATTTCTATATTTTGAGATGAATTATCATTATTTTCATTATCAAGCATGATTATTATGATGTTTAATATGTACTTAATGCATGAGTTATCAAGCCCAAGTTATATGTTGATATTTTAATAAAGATGATGCTTTAAGCATCTTATGATCAGATTTATTTCAGATTTACAACAAAGCTTTGATCTTTTGATTCTCAGTTTAGTTATGGAATTCACTTTATGAATTTATTATTGATTGCAGAATTCAGATCAACTTTATTTACAAATTTAATCGGATAAATACATAATTGGTTTCAGATAAACCCTTATGCTAGTTTTTAAAGTGGATTTTCAATAGAATGAGCATACAAATTTAAAGGGAGTAGTATTTAGCACCGAGTGAGAAGTGTGAGATTAGAGTGCCCTATCTTCCACAGAGCTACATAGCCAACGTAGGTATAGATTATTAGATTATTCCCATTCCAATATGGATGACATTTTTAGCTTGTGATCAATCACATGGACAGTAGGTTATACTCCCTGGCAAGAGTATGAAACCTCTCCCCATCTTGAGTTTTTTCCCTTAGGGGAATGAGACGATGGACTCCATGTTAGCTCACATGGTTTATCTCGGTTAGAAGAATTTCCCTTACAGATAAGCTTCAGATAAAGTATTTTTCCCTACTAGTTAAAGTAAAAGATTAACAAAAATGTTTTTAAGAAAACTAAGTGTAAAGGCTCACAATTTTATTCAGATTATACTTTACATAAAGATACGAGTTACAGATTTCAGCTTTTAGATTGCAGACTTAGAAGTGAGTCCTTTCTACACTTAGATAACATGATTTAAAGATAGAGTACTAGTACAACTTTTAGAACTAAATATTATGGATCACTGATTTACAAAGTATGATTTGTTATTCATGATTACAGAATTCAGTATTTCAGATATTCCAGCTTATGTGAGTCATTTATATTTAGCATGTATTATTTTACAAATGATGATGATGAGATAATATTTTACTTATACATTTCACCCCCATATACTCAGTATATCCTCAAAGTACTGATCCACATATATGTCTATGTGCTACATTGTCTCATGATATAGGTTTTGGTGCTTAGTATCAGCAACGTGAGTAGTTCGAGCATCTTCATCTACATCCTACAGTTGGTGAGTCCTTATAGTTCAGGGACTTGTTCATTCAGATTTTATAGCTTATTAGTTTTACATGATTCAGTATTTCTTTTTTGACAGTTTGAGTTAGTTGGGGATTTGTCACAGTGACACTCTAATTATTAGTAGTAGAGGCTTATCAGGCTGCTAGATATTATTTAGACTTACGGTATTGATATTCAGACGCTATATTTAAATTATTCTTAGATATTTCAGTCAGTTTTCTGCATTTAGTATGACTTCTATGTATATATTTCCGTTATTATGATATTCAGACTTAGTAATAGGCAGTCAGGGTTAGCTTAAGGCTACTCATAGTTTTAAGCACCGTGTGACATCTCGGGACCAGTTTCGAGATGTTACAGTAGAAGTGTAGCGTATCCTTAGATTTTGTTGCTTAGAATAAAGAGTTATTCAAGGATGAATAAGATTTTAATTTTGGGGTGATGATCTGAGGTGGTTTTATTTGGTATCATTATTCTAGCTTATTTTTCCTTACTTTGAGCAAAATTCATGTGCTTAATCTCTTCATATTGATATAAATAAGTATTTAAGTTTCCAAGTATGTAATTACAATGTTCAAAGTATTTTTCAAACAAGTTTGTACTTAATTGAGTCATTTAGAGTTCAACCCGAAAAATTAGTTTTACTAGCTTGAGCTAGTTGTGTGTCTAGTTGATTTAGTTGGATTCTAGTGTGTTTAATTTATTCCAAATGGTTTAAATGTGTTATTATGAGTGAATAACTTATTTTCGATGTACAAAATTTAATTTGAGTAAGTCAAGAGTCGAAACATAAAGTTGAAGATCATTGTCATGGATATTGTGTTTTTATGATCTCTAATTCGTGGTGTCTGATGTTGTAGTAAGCTTTGTGAGATGAATACGATTATATATTGATTATATAAAGGATGAAAATCCATGAGAAATACCCCACGATACAAGAGATGAAAGATAGGATGATAAATACTTAACCAAAATTTTGGATGCAATTTCCAGTGGGTGCGCGCGATGAGCGTGCGTTGCACCCTCTATTTTAGTGATGCCTTGACTTAGAAATTATTTTGAGATTCAATTACAGTGGAGTCATGAGATATTCATGTGATGTGTGCTATATTACGGTGCTACAGTGCATGCGACGCATGCTTTATTCCATTGCTGATAGACATTCAAATATAATAGCACGCAATTTAAGGACTATTTTTTGGAATATTTTTTGGGGACCACATGATGCTGCCTAATCCTACCAATATTAGGAATATTTTATTATAAAGGCACACAATACTGGATAACTTTGGAAGGGAGAAAACACCCGGACAATTCTTGGATCAATTGTGGGGACACATAAGTGGGCAATTCAGTGGCTGCACTTTTTCAGGTTTATAATTTTTATTTAGCTATTAATTTTTCATAATATGGATTCAATTATTTGGACCGTGATTATGAATATTAATGGCTAAAAATCCTCTTTCCGAGGTTAAAGCCAAGAACATGAGTACTATTATTTTGGTTTAATTTTGATTAAGTTTGGTTATCATATTTGGTTGGTTGTTTATTCTTGTTTTAATTATTTTATGGATTGATCGCCTATAAAATACATATATTATCAACCTTGTGATCTCGGGAGAGGGAATAGGGAGATAGAACATGGGAATAAACAAAGTTTGGATTTTTATTCTTATATACAATAAAGAGTTGAACTTAACATCTAGGACAAAGATGTACTTAGATGCCTTACTTGATTCAAGCATAGGATGATAGCTTTAGTTCACTTAATTAGATTATTACATCCCTGCTCAACGATGTAGTTGTAAGGTCCATATTAGGTAAAAGATTAGAGGTTGGAAAATCATGATCATGTAATTAACCCTATGAATCAACAACCAAGAGAAGCAAGTTAACGAAGGAAATTCAATAACATAGTATGATTGTTCGAAGTGCTTTAACCCTGGGCTTTAATTCATTGATTGTCCCAAGACTTTTATTTTTACACATTGCTTATTTTATTTTTAGTTTACAATTATTCAATAATCCTTTTGGTTACTTTATCTCAATTGTTAAGCTAGAATTGGTTAGTTGTCAACACAAGTCCCTGTGGGATCGATATTTGTCTTTTTTGAAGGCCACTATATTACATGGTAGACCACGTACATTTGCATGTGCGCTTGGCTGCTGTCAGTTGACAATACCTATCGCAGGCATTATTGATATAAACTTTGTACAAACAATTGCATGTTGTGTATATGTATTGTTCATGCGTTTGCAACTTGACCTTCTTTCGGAGGAAGTAAGAAATGACATCAATGTGCTGCACATATTATCAAATATTTTAGATTACGTGATAGTAAAATAAATACACAGATACAATTAAACAAAGTATTAATTAATAGTAATATGCATGACATTTAAACCTCATCATTCCAGCAAGTTTGGGGTTGTGACATCAAATAGAACCAATCCTTCATTTTGGGATGTGCAACAACAAAGTCGAACATATCAAAACCAAGACCCAATTCATTCACTTTGTAGTGTTCATCATTTTATTTTCTACTTGATTTGTATGTGTTAATGTCATATTTTTACAAAACAAAATTGCATAAATCAATATCTTTATGAATGATTTATCTACCTATCGGCATGATGCTTTAACAGTCCATCGCTTATTCATTCTAAATACTAGTTGATCAATTTTTTTGGAGCCTCGTCCGAGATGAACCCTTCAAATGGGTAATTCTTCCATTCTCCTAAATTGACTGGCTCCACTTTTTCTTCTTCTTTGGAAGAAGTTGATGGATTATCTGTTGTTCAATAGTAGCTTCTACTGGGACATCCACCTAAAAATCCAGAATTATCAATGCTAATCATAGATATACAACAAATTATCTATCTATTACAATAGATAGATCATTTTTTGGGACAAATTCGAATAGGTAAAAAAAGTTGTACGCTAATTTTCAATAGATGACCCATCTGTTGCAACATATGAATCATCTGTTGGTACAAATTAAAATAGTACAAAGACCTATTTGATTTGCTGAAACTGACTGACACATATTACAATAGATAATGCATCTGATACAACAGGTTAGATAATTTTTGCAACAAATAATGCATCTAATGTAATAGGTTAGACAGCTGTTGCTACAGACGTATATATCTGTTTGATAATTTTCAACAGATGTATAATCTGTTGAAACAGATATGTGTCTATTTGTTTGTTGGAACAGATGATATATATTCACCTTCTTCAACTCATGTTGCTCTCCTGCTACCCTTGTACATCTTTTCTTCTCTTCTTAGTCATCTTAATCTTTAGCGGAGTGTATGGATATGAAATTCTCTTTGATGGAATGACACCCCTCTTAGATATCCATTCCTTTACAAAAGCAGTTAATGCATTGATAGTATTAATCACTCCATCATATTTCGCCTTTCAGTCTTGACATTTACATGCAGAACATTTGCTAAAAGGGGCAAAATCTATATAACCAGTATGATCTTAATCATAATGGTTTGTTATTTCAAAAACTGTAAGATGAGCATCATTAGCCCAACATCAGTACTACTACCACTATCATCATTAACAACAAAAAACCCACCCTCCAAAATTATTTTTCTTGTGATGGTTGTTACTCCAAACAACTCTTTTTTTATTTTGTCAATGACCTTAGAGTCCTATAAAGTTTGCACAGACCGTAAAGTAAAAAAAATGGCATCTTCAAATCTCGATTGGTCGGAACAGGAGACGCATGCATAATCTAACATAAATTAGTACATATATTAGAATAATGATTAGATCATTCAAAAAATTATTAATTAAATAAAACTTAATTAGAATTAGACTTACTGGATCCTTCGGGGGGTTGAAGAGATCAAGAAATTTTACATTTTTATCAGTTTTGACCGACTACCATCTTAGGATTCTTGGACAGAAAACTTTTCCCTGGTAGTTCACTTGTTGCCTCAAATAAGGAATGGCTTCAAACTTCCAAGCCTATAAAATAATGCCAATAAATCAAAAGCTTTATTGAATAAAAAAAAATTAATCATGTCATAATAAAAGAAATATTTACCATGAAGGCCCATGAAAAGTCATATAAGTTGACTGTCTTTGGCGTTAACAGAGTCAACAAGTATTTGACAGTCATTTTGAAGCTTTCATAATCCCAAGAATAGTTGTTAAATGCCTCAAGATCCTAAGAGAGCTTTATTAAACCAAGTGGTATGTAGTTATTAACGTCTCTCGCCCAAAGAATATTATGTACAAACTGAACCAATCATAATGATTGCTTGTGCTTCTTTGAAAGTATTTTACCTTTCAACGCTTTTATCAAATTTTTATTATTGGAGCTTGGACCAACAAGGGACACCAAGTCTTCATGATGACTTGACTTGAATTTACCCTTTTTGGGTGTGCGGGGTGCTTTTTGGGGTTATAATATGTATAACTTGAGAAGGAGAAGGAGGTTAATATTTTAGTCCAGTAACTATAGCAAAATCCTTCCAACCAAAACAAGCGTGCATGCCAAAGTAATTTATCTATACCTCATCCATCTTATCTTTTTTTTTTCATACAAAAACCTATGTTTGAGAAGACCATATACCATTTTCATTTGGAAACAAGCATTGTCCTACAAAAAATCAAGATATTGCCTAAAGCAGTTGTCCCTGAAATAAGCATCCAAATTTTGTTCTTAAAGTATTTTTCTGAAGGCGTCGAAAGATTTTCCCATTGATGACCTAACCAAGAAATCACTTGTTAAATCTGTGGCACCATCACACTGCATTCTCACAGGATAACTATCTATGTTGAAGGTTTTGACCAACTCTTCGGTAGAAGGGCTATTAGTATTTGGATTATCTCTTTTGAAATATTCCTCCTCCCTATGTTCATTATCATCTACTTTTGATTGAGATAATGCTTGTAAAGCAAGCTCATACAGTGGTGGATGTAGCCTAGCTGCTTCACTTTTTCCTTTACTTGGACTTGATCCGGTTTCTATTCTTTTGGGAGCCATATAATCTAAAAATAATAGGCATATAAAATATATTATAATTGATTAATGCATCATTAAAAAAAGATAACAGTATATCTAACATGTACTATAGTAAAATAATATTTCCAACAGATCATATATGTGTTGTATCAGGTAGGTTATCTTTTGCAATATATAACTAACCTGTTGGAACGGATAAGTAATCTGTTGTAATAATAAAAAATATCACTCATCTATTGAAATACATGACTAGTCTATGCAATGGATCATACATCTATTACAACATATGAGTGATCTATTACAATATATAACTAACCTATTATAAGGAATGAGTAATCTGTTGAAACAATAAAAATAGATCACTCTTCTATTGAAACAGATGACTGGTCTGTGCAACAGATTATACATCTATTGCAACATATGAGTGATCTGTTGAAATTATTATCAACGGTCAATATTATTCTAATTTCTTCCAATAAAAGGGTCGTCTATCATGATAAATAAATAATCCGTTGGAAAAATCAAGTTTTAGACATGTTTTGTTGGAATAGTTGATAGGATTTTATCCAACAGAAGGTTCACCTATTGCGTAAGATGATTAATCTGTTGCATTAGATTTTTAACCTGATGGTTCCTCTGTTATATCAGATGGTAAATCTATTGAATCAGATGGTTAATCTGTTGCATTAGATTTTTAATCGAATGGTTCCTCTGTTACATCCGATGGTAAATTGGTTGCATCAAATTGTTAATCTATTACATCATATGGTTAATCAGTTGCATCAGATTTTTAATTTAATGGTAAATCTATTACATCAGATAGCTAGTCTGTTGCATTAAATTTTTAATTTGATGGTTCCTCTATCACATCATAAGGTAAATCTGTTCCATTAGATAGGCAATAGACTCTAAAATTATCAAATTGTTATATATTGGTTGATAATTGAAGAGCCAAGAATAGGAAACAACATGTTGCAGACACTTATATTAATGTTACGTATGATAAATTCAAATTACCAAACAGTATTGATATGGAGAAAGAATGAAAATTGTTATACCAGTCAAGAATAAAAAAAGTTGTGGTACATACCAACACAAAAATTATATTACGAAAGTCTATTTGGATAAGTTTATAAGCATATATCACAATACCTGGTCTATGTTTCAAACACAAACATCCATGAGAGTATATGATACATGCTCTATTAAATTTGTATATTAATCTATATTTAGATTGAGGGAACTTTGACAAGCGTCAAATTGTTATGCTCTTTCAAATTGAAGACCTAAATAATCCAAAAGAAAAAACTACGAAAAAAGTCAATTAGAAAAGAAAACTGCACATACTTAAATAATGAAAAAATTTAAGCTTGATATAAATAATATATAAATATGTTTAGAAGCATTCTCAAAATGATATTGTTAAAACAACAGATGAATTGAAAAATATAAACAGATTGCTATTACTCTTCCTTACTGTCACTCTTCGTTGTTTTGCAGAAATGAGAAACTATAAAAATATGTAAATTTTATAATGAGAATATGAGAGGAAATGGAAAGGTGAAAAGATTTGTAACCATTCTATAATTATGTTAAATTAGTGAAAGTTAATCAATTGAAAAAATATGATTTAGATTTATGGGAATTGATTGTCTTTTGGAACTTTTTATATAACACATAAATGCAAAATATATGAGAGAAATTTCCAAAAAAAGGAGAAAAAAATAAAAATACAAATAGAGATCATTGAGAGGTGCCACATCAGCATCCCCTAATGTCTCTTATATATATATATATATATATATATAGACAAGGTAACGTGGTATTTCTATAAAAAGTTTTTCATTTAATAATTTTTATATATTGATTTTGTCCAAAAAAGAAATAAAGAGTAATATTGATTACAAAATATCAATATCTATATCAAAGATATTATCCTCATTAATTTTTTCTTTTATCCATTTACATAATGTTTCATTTTTGTATCAATTGGATTCAGCTATTCTTTCTGGAATATATAAGTATTTGATTGGCATTTAAATCCAATCATTGGATCTGAATGCATGTATTTTTTTGGTGCGTACCGATTTATGATGATGAGTTTTAACTTTTAAGTAATACCTATTTAGTATATATTTTTCCTCCAATTGATATGGATTGTAAAATTTGGATAATATCTTTAACATATTTTTCTTTTGAGAAATTGTATTTTTTTTTTGTCAGCATCAATTTTGAGTTATAATCATATCTTTCACTGTGACAAATTGTAAATATTCTGTTTTGATAATTAATTGAAGAAATTTGTCCGACTTTTTTAGTAGATATATTTTTTTCTAATATGAAATATTCAATAGATACAATCCTTAATATAACTAATATCCAACCTTGAATAAAAAAATTCTTTTTGTGTGTTTTCGTTATTATGATAGTTTAATTTGAATGATATTTTTTATTTAATTTTTTTGTCGGATGTGAATTTGATATACTAAGCTTTTGAAAGCTATTTTTGTGTTGTGTATTATTTAAAAATTATAGGATTTTAGATAGTACTAACTAAAATCATTATAAAAAATTATAGTCAATATCCAATTTAAATATTGTCTTACTTAGTCAGCATTTGGAAGACCCATGCTAAGAAAATAGTAGTTATGGATGAAGAAGAAAACATCATAATATGGAACACTGAAAATCATTTCATACTAATTAGAAGGTCTTATAAAAGAATCTTCAGACAAGAAAAGAAGAAATGCCCGACATTCTTAGATTTTAACATTACTATTTCTTTCTTTTTTTATTTTCTTTCTTTTTTATTTATATTCACACATAATGATTTAAATGGGACATTAATTATGACATTAGGTTCAATTATATCTTGATTTTTGTTAATGCCTCATTAAAGCAGTGTAAAAGAAGAATGACATGACATCTTCTTTTTATCAGAAATTCTATTGATCTTTTTTTGAAATTTTTGTTATTTTTTATTTATTTTATTGTAAAAAGATATTTTTATAACTCACACCTCTTCATATTCATAACTTCCAAACTTTTTATGTTTATAACCTGTCAATTATTTAATATGCAAGTTTATGACATCTTAAAATTACACCAATATGATATTACTTAATTTTGTTTTATGTCTAGCAAAATTTTGTTACGTGAAGTGTCATACAACAACAACAACAACATACCTAATATAGTTTCACCAAATGAAGTCTGGAGAGGATAAGTGTACGCAATCCATGTCACTACCTTTAAATACTCCAGTAAGGGTCTTGACCATAAATACAAAAATTCAAAATTGAAAAACTTACAAGTTGCATGCTACTCAAAGCGATTTACGGTGAAAAATTATTTATTGAGACAAGTAATAACCCTTATTAGAGAATAAATTAAAATTGAAGATTTGATACTCGACACAAAAATAGAAAAAGAAAAATGACAGGATATTCTAAAAAGGGCAACCAATAAACCAACAAAATTTCAATGAAAAAATTTATATGCATAATTTATCAATTTAATTGAAATTTAATAATAACAATAATATTTTTATGTATTCATCGCGACTAAGTTTACAAAAAAATTATTTATCTATTTACTATTTTTTTATGATAGTGCAAAGCATGGTTATATTCACTAGTATAATAGAGCTAGTAAAATTGACTTTTGGGTTGTTGTTATAGCATTTTCTTAATAAAGATTTTTATGTATTTCTTCATCCAGTGAAAATTTCAAGTTTTGAGTCAAATAAATATAAAATGCATACTAAAATATAGTACATTAATTTTCAAACCACTAATTGTAATAAATTCGCCTAGTGTAAACCGATAGAAATTATAACGTTGATGTAGTGACAATTGGTGTTACGAATATTATACGAAGGATTTCAACTAAACACATGCACACTGCTATGATGTTCAATATCAATCAATTGACGACTATATTTATGTGTAATGTGACCTTTGGAGTTGGCTATAAGCTAGAACCCTAGAACTAGTTACCAAAATCATTAATCGATATCACCTAATTATGTTTATTTAGTATGCGTATTTTGTTTTCATTTTTAATATTTTTTCCCATTTGCTTATTGTGTTCGACAAATTTAACTTAGTAGTATATTGTTAGTATTGATTAATTGGTGTTATATTTCCCTGTTATCTCATTATAAGAATGATATCTATTTTTTAAGTTGTCGAACAGTTGTTTTAATATTATTGATTAATCTATAATACCATTTGTTATTGTTTAAAGAAGGAAGATCATCTCAATCCCTAGCTCTTAGAAGAAAACACTGCTGAAATAGTGTTAACCGTTTTCCAAAAAACGGTTAATAAATAAAACTGTGTATTGTAGTTAATTAAGTTAGTCAAGTAGTTAGCTTCTAGACTCTCCTATAATCAACTATATATACATGTTAAACACTCTATGTAACATACATTGACAAGATTTAATCAATGAAAATAACTTCCACTCTTCTTCTTCTCTGTATTTCATCTCTTCTTTATTTATTTTCAGTTCATGTTATAGAGTTCATAATACAAGAACTCTGATTTTGTTCATAGTATCAGAGCAATCGATTCGATTTGTTCATCTTCAACATTAAGTTTTTGCTTCCGCAATAACAAAACCTGAAACAAAAGAGATAACACAGAATTTTGTTTCAAGAATCTCAAGAAATCAATTCACAACAATGGTGTTGCCTTCTAACAATAGTGCAAATGCTGAGGAATCTGTGAGTTCTGCAAATGGTGCAACTGGAGCCTAAAACTCTGTTGTAATTGACTATAACCATCCATTGCTCTTGCATCCCTCAGATGTAAGTGGTTTGCAAATTATTTCTTTTTCAGTTGACTGGAATTGAAGTTTTTTCTATGTGATTTCAATCTATGAGATTGTCCTTGTTAGGAAGAAACAAGTTAGAAATAGTAGATGGTTTATGTATTAGGGATAAATTTTCCCCTAAAATAAGTAACCACTAGGAAAAACTGAATGATATTATTCTCTCTTGATTTAGGAGTGCAGTGGTTAAGAGCCTGCTTGGAGGAATTATGTATGCAACTTGTGCACAAGCAGTTTGGAGTGTTCTCTGTGAGAGATTTAACAAGATTGATGGGTCAAGAACCTTCAATCTTCATAAGAAAATTTCTACTCTATCTTAAGAAACAATCTCTGTATCCCTCTATTACTCAAGATTGAATGATTTGTGGGAAGAGATTCCGACTTTAGTACCTATCCCAGGCCGCAATTGTGAAACTTCAAAAGATTATGTTATCTTTAGAAATTAAAGCTGTTTCAATTCCTTATAGGTTAAATAAATTATATGTCCAGGAAAAAAGCTAGATATTGTTTTTGATTCTCTACCAACCACTAACTAAGCATATGCTATGGTAATCAGTAATGAAAGTCAACAAGTTGTACGTGCTACTGCAGGAATTCTTGGATCTAATACAACATCTACAAGGTATGAGTCTTCAATGTTTTCAAGAGGAAATGATCTTTATCCTAAAGGAAATGAGTCAACAATGTTCATCAGAAAAGTACAACAAAATAATGAATTCAAGAAGAATCACACTCTTTACTGTGAAATATGTAAAATCAGAGGTCACAAAAGAGAGAATTTCTGGAAAGTAGTTGGTTACTCTGCTGATTTTATGTTCAGAAAGAGAGTTGGAACTAGTGGAAATACAACATGAAATGCTGAGATAGAGAATACAGGACATGTGCAGACTATTCACTAAGCACTGCCTCAAGATGCTAACACTACAACTATTGTCAATTCCATGTTGGGAGGAGCTGCACATCAGTCAAGTCCGTGCATCTTCACTAATTAGAAATATGATTAGATTCTATAGTTACTAAATAAATAAGACAAGGCTATGTTCTCAGCACATGTTTCAGGTAAAATAATAGAGCCAATAGACTTTACAAATAAGGATCCATGGATTGTAGACACTGGTACAACCAATCATGTGGTTGCAGATCTCAGTTCTTTAATCAAAATATTTGTAACTAACATTAATGTACCAAAGAGAGTATGCTTAAAAAATGGTGATATATCTTTAGTAATACATGTTGTCTCCAGTCATGTGTTTGGATAGGACATAATTACTAATATCATTTACCTGCCTCAGTTTAAATTTAACTCACTATCAGTATCTAAACACACTAAAGAGTTATATTGTCTTATTGATTTTTATCTTGATTTATGTGTGTTTCAGGGTCTTTAAAGTGGTATGGTAAAGGGGATTGGTAGAGAAGCTAATGGACTCTAAAATCTTTGCCAATACCACTACTATGAATGACGAAGTGATGATTACTCAAAGAGCTGCTGCCCTTACTGATTCTGTTACTAAATTTATCCTTGATTTTGTTGTTGATATTGTCAACTTAGACGTAGTTTTATGTCATAAAAGACTAGGCCATGCTTCAACTAATATACTCAAAAGAATCCTATCCATAGATAGTAGAATATATGATAATAAAATCACTGAATCTGTAGTTTGTCCCGATGCAAAGCAAGTTAAATTTCCTTTTCCTTCTACATGTATTAAGAATTCTAAAACTTTTGAATTGATTCACATAGAAGATGGGGGTCCTATAAAGTTCCCATATTTGAAGGAAATAGATATTTTTTGAAAATGGTTGATGACTACTCTAGAATGACTTGGATCTAACTACTTAAGCTTAAGTCTAATATGTGTGTATCAATATCTCAGTTTATCCAGTTTGTTAAAACTCAATTTGATAAAAATATTAAACTTATTAGGTCTGATAATCAAACTGAATTTTTGAACTCACTATGCCATACTTTGTTCAAAAAGCTAGGCATTATTCATCAAACCTCATGTGCCTACAACCCTCGACACAACAGAGTAGTTGAGAGAAAACACAAGCACATTTTAGAAGTCACTAGGGCCTAATATTTCAAGGTGCAATACCTATTAAATTCTATGGTTTATGTATTAAAGCAGTTGTGTGTATCATCAACAAGTTGCCTACATTTATACTATATCGCATGTTTCCATATGAGAAATTATATGGAAACAAACCTACTACTATTCATATGAGAACTCTAGGTTGCCTGTGTTATCATAAGATAGTTCAACTATTAGATAAACTGCAATCTAGAATAAGAGAATGTATTTTCATGGGTTATTCTAAAACTCAAAAGGGCTATTTACTAAATGATCTTTCTAACAAAGTGTTTTTGTCAACATCTCTTCTATATGATCTTGCTAACAAAGTGTTTTTTTGTCAACAGAGATGTCAGATTCAGAAAAGATGTGTTCCCTTTTTGAAGAAAGAGCTCCTAAAACTCAATATCTCATAGCTGGTAAACTCAATGAGACCTTAGTTAATTGTTCAGACATGTATATACCAGACATGATGCTCTTACATGATACATCAACTGTTCAAATACCACCAAAGTAACCTAATGATCCAAGGGTACAGAAAGAACCTACAAATGGGCAGATTGATCAGGAGTAAACACTAAACATACCTTAAGTTGAGGATCAGGTACAAATAGTTGCAAGAAGGACAACAGAACTATAAAGGCTCCTTTATATCTCAAGGAGTTTGTGCCTCTCAATATTCATCAGGAAGAACCTTATGTGTAATACTCCCCTCTCAATATTCCCCTTTTATAAAAGCTTATGATATTGAATATTTTAATTTCACACTCCACCATATGCTCAGCACACTCCCAAAGTACTGACCCACATATTTTGTCTATGTTCCATATATTCTCATAATGTAGATTCAGGTGCTCAGTCTTAGCCTCACCAGTGATCCTTTCAAGCACTCCTATCTACATATCAGCTGTGGTGAGTCCTCATGTTTTGGGGACCGGTTATTCTTAGACTTCCAGTTTATTTAGTAGCTATTTAAATCTTGCCCGTTGAGTTTGATTCAGTTGGGGACCTGTACCAATGGCTCTCTAGTTTGGAGTAGTAGAGGTTTGTCAGACTAGTCATCAGATTATCAGCACTTTGATCTTGTTCAACAAAATCATCACGCAATAAATCAACAAAGCCCAAAGTTATGTCTCTTTCACCTTCAAGTTTACCTACTACGGTACCAGCGTGAATATGATCTCCACCAGACATACGTAACGCTTTTGCTAATACCCGGAAGTGCATACCATGATTCTTCTGTCTATTAATAACCGCATGCATTGCACGGTGGATGTGAAGAAGTAGACCATTATCTCGGCAATAATGAGCCAAGCTAGTATTTGTGGTGAATCCCCCCATTAAGTAGTCATGCGTTACGATTGGAACGCCCAATTCTCTAGCAAATATAGCTCTTTTCATCATTTCTTCGCATGTACCTGCAGTAGCATTCAAGTAATGCCCTTTGATTTCACCTGTTTCAGTCTGTGCTTTAAAAAGTGCTTCGGCACAAAATAAGAAACGATCTCTCCAACGCATAAATGGTTGTGAGTTCACGTTCTCATCATCTTTGGTAAAATCAAGTCCGCCGCGAAGAAATTCATAAACAGCTCTACCGTAGTTTTTTGTAGATAACCCCAATTTAGGTTTAATAGTACATCCCAACAGGGGACGACCGTACTTGTTCAATTTATCTCTTTCAACTTGGATCCCATGAGGCGGACCTTGGAAAGTTTTAATATAAGCAGTAGGGACTCGCAGATCTTCCAGACGTAGAGCGCGCAGGGCTTTGAACCCAAATATATTACCTACAATGGAAGTAAACATGTTGGTAACGGAACCTTATTCAAAAAGGTCTAAAGGGTAAGCTACATAAGCAATATATTGATCTTTTTCTCCAACAACACGCTCGATGCGGTAGCATCGCCCTTTGTAACGATCAAGACTGGTAAGTCCATCGGTCCATACAGTTGTCCATCTACCACTAGAAGATTCGGCAGCTACCGCAACCTCTGCTTCTTCAGATGGAACTCCAGGTTGAGGAGTTACTCGGAATGCTGCCAATATATCAGTATCCTTGGTTTGGTACTCAGGAGTATAATAAGTCAATTTGTACTCTTTAACACCAGCTTTGAATCCAACACTTGCTTTAGTCTCTGTTTTTGGTGACATAAATCCCTCCCTACAACTCATGAATTAAGAATTCTCACAACAACAAGGTCTACTCGACACGAATTACGCGTTAATGAAACTTTTCACAGGAATCTTTCAGAAAATTTCCAACTAATACTAATATTATCAATTAATCAGAATGGTTGATTATTGGACCATGGTATTTGATTTGCCAAATACATCATTATTGTATACTCTTTCATATATATAGCGCAACCCAATTTTTATTTTTTACCTTTTTTTTTGAAATGGAAATACCTAACTAACCTAAATAATAAGAACTTCCCCCTTGACAGTGGTATATGTTGTATATGTAAATCCTAAATGTGAAAATATATGGAATTCCGCTATGAAAGGTATAAAAAAGAAAGAAAAACGCAAAGAAAAGAATAGGCTAGGCATAAATCAATATGCTGAAATTTAACTAAAAAATAAATAAGAAAAATAAGAAGAGGAGCCCATTAGATCCAAATAGTGAATCGTAATAGAAATATAAAATAAAGTTCAGGTTCGAATTCCATAGAATAGATAATATGGATGGGATTGTCTATAATGATAGACAAATGAAAGACTTTCTCAAGATTCTGATTCATCCACTTGAGATTTTTAAATTAAAATAGGTTGGGTGAGCTTGCAAATTAACTCAATCTCATTGAATAAGTAAACAATTGAATTGGTTCAATTGCATGGTGCCAACGAAATCGATTGCTAATTCCCATTTTATTGAATTAACCGATCGACGTGCTAGCGGACATTTACTTTGAATTCGATAATTTTTGAAAAAACATTTCGACATATTTATTTATTTTATTATTATGAGAATCAATCCTACTACTTCTGGTTCTGGGGTTTCTACGCTTCAAAAAAAAAAACCTGGGGCGTGTCGTCCAAATCATCGGTCCGGTACTAGATGTAGCCTTTCCCCTGGGCAAGATGCCAAATATTTATAACGCTCTTGTAGTTCAAGGTCGAGATAGTGTTGGTCAACCAATTAATGTGGCTTGTGAGGTACAACAATTATTAGGAAATAATCGAGTTAGAGCTGTAGCTATGAGTGCTACAGACGGTTTAATGAGAGGAATGGAAGTGATTGACACAGGAGCTCCTATAAGTGTTCCGGTCGGGGGGGCGACTCTGGGACGAATTTTTAACGTGCTCGGAGAGCCTGTTGATAATTTAGGGCCTGTAGATACTAGTACAACATCTCCTATTCATAGATCTGCGCCCGCCTTTTTACAGTTGGATACAAAATTATCTATTTTTGAAACAGGAATTAAAGTAGTAGATCTCTTAGCCCCTTATCGCCGTGGAGGAAAAATCGAACTATTCGGGGGAGCTGGAGTGGGTAAAACAGTACTCATTATGGAATTGATTAACAATATTGCTAAAGCGCACGGGGGCGTATCCGTATTTGGCGGAGTGGGTGAACGTACTCGGGAAGGAAATGATCTTTACATGGAAATGAAAGAATCTGGAGTGATTAATGAAGAAAATATTGCAGAATCAAAAGTGGCCCTAGTTTACGGTCAGATGAATGAACCACCAGGAGCTCGTATGAGAGTTGGTTTGACTGCCCTAACTATGGCGGAATATTTCCGAGATGTTAATGAGCAAGATGTACTTCTATTTATTGACAATATCTTCCGTTTCGTCCAAGCAGGATCCGAAGTATCGGCCTTATTGGGTAGAATGCCCTCCGCTGTGGGTTATCAACCGACCCTAAGTACTGAAATGGGTTCTTTACAAGAAAGAATTACTTCTACCAAAGAAGGGTCCATAACCTCTATTCAAGCAGTTTATGTAACCGCAGACGATTTGACCGACCCTACTCCTGCTACGACATTTTCACATTTAGATGCTACTACCGTACTATCAAGAGGATTGGCTACCAAAGGTATTTATCCAGCAGTAGATCCTTTAGATTCAACGTCAACCATGCTTCAACCTCGGGTCGTTGGTGAGGAACATTACGAAACCGCCCAACGAGTTAAGCAAACTTTACAACGTTACAAAGAACATCAGGACATTATAGCTATCCTTGGATTGGACGAATTATCCGAAGAGGATCGTTTACTCATAGCAGGAGCGCGAAAAATTGAGCGTTTCTTATCACAACCCTTTTTCGTAGCAGAAGTATTTACCGGTTCTCCAGGGAAATATGTTGGTCTAGCAGAAACAATTCGAGGATTTCAATTGATCCTTTTCGGAGAATTAGATGGTCTTCCTGAACAGGCCTTTTATTTGGTAGGCAATATCGATGAAGCTACCGCGAAGGCTATGAACTTAGAAATGGAGAGCAATTTGAAGAAATGACGTTAAATCTTAGTGTACTGACTCCTAATCGAATTGTTTGTGATTCAGAAGTGGAAGAAATCGTGTTATCTACTAATAGTGGTCAAATTGGCATATTACTAAATCACGCCCCTATTGCCACAGCTGTAGATATAGGGATTTTGCGAATACGCCTTAACAACCAATGGTTAACGATGGCTCTGATGGGTGGTTTTGCTAGAATAAGCAATAATGACATCACTGTTTTAGTAAATGATGCGGAGAAGGGTAGTGACATTGATCCACAAGAAGCTCAGCAAACTCTTGAAATAGCGGAGGCTAATGTGAAAAAGGCTGAAGGAAGGAGACAAAAAATTGAGGCAAATCTAGCTCTCCGACGAGCTAGAACACGGGTGGAGGCTATCAATCCGATTTCATAACTAGTTAGTACGACTAGTTAGTACGTTCGAATAATAAAAATAAGTTCTCTTTCTAATCCTATTTAGATTCTGTCGGGTGAATACAATCAAATACAATCAAACAGAAGCCAATTCTGATGCAAAAATTAAAATTTAAAAATGAAATAGAAAAGATACAAAATCAAAAAATAAATATCACTAAAGGTGGGTCGTAAATCTTATTAGATACCATTGACTCTGGTATCTAATAAGGTTTACCTACTATTGGATTTGAACCAATGACTCCCGCCGTATGAAAACAGTACTATAACCACTGAGTTAAGTAGGTCATTTATCATTCCAAAGAGAACCAAATGAAACCCATCCTGTCGATGGATTATAAATATCATATTACTTATAAGCAATAATAATCTAAGGAATACCACTCAAAGAGATCAAAGATTGTTGATGTTGGATCATGGAATATTTATCTTGACAAGAATTTATCTACATGATAAAATATGTATCACAAGCACTAAGGGCTATAGCTCAGTTGGTAGAGCAACTCGTTTACATGCGCGCCAATGTTTTTCAAGGGAGTTCATCATACAATCAGAAAAATCGATCTTGTTGAGAAATCGATGTCTTACTCTATAACTTTGAGGGAACCATAGCCTGACAAAGGGTTCGGTCCAATTTGGACGTCCATTTAGGAGGTGCCAAATAGACCCCATCATTGATTTGAGATCTTGATAAGGTGAATACCCAGTCTATTCAATGCTAGGCATAATGAGAGTATAAGGACCTCAAAAAAATCTCTTTTCGTCATATGAACTTTAAGGTGTATGAAGTTTCATATTTGATTTTTTAAGCAGAAACGATAGAGACTTCATTTAACTTAGGTTTATTTAGGCCAGAGACAGACCTACATCAAGATAATCCCACCTTTGAAACACTTTGGTAATGCTCCCAAATAATGAATCAGAGCACATGGAGCCATTTCCTTATCTTTTTTTCCGTCAAGAAAAAAAATGGCAGACTAACTGCTATAAATATCAGTTAATGAAAGAGCCCAATGCAAAAAAAATGCATGTTGGGTCTTTGAAACAGTTCAGATCATTTTAATAATAATAAGTTTGATCTGTTTTACCGAGAAGGTCTACGGTTCAAGTCCGTATAGCCCTATAAAATAAAATAAAAATGAAAAAAAAAATTGTATAATTTTTATTTCTTCATTATTATTTCTTGCTTGTAACTAAGTGAAATTCAACTATTCCTATAAGTTTACTCACGGCAATCGTTTAAGTTTAAGCAGATGAAAGAAAAAATGCATATCAATGGATCCAATCGATATTTATTTTTTCAATTGCAGATAAACAAACCAACCTTTCATCATTAATCTTCGGAGGAGAATTAAATATTCATATCCACAATAAAAGAATTAGTGAGACCCCCTTTCTTTTGATATCCCCAATCTTATTGAATTTTGGAAGTCAAATCATTTCACGGGCCTGGTGAAATGAAAAACTACGAAGAGGAATTCACATGGATTTAGGAAGGGACTGCTGTATTTGTGTACAAGCTAAAGTTTTTTGGAAAAACGAATTTCTTTGGTCACTTTCATTATCAAATAGGCTTTTCCTTCGTATACCTTACTTACCTCGACCTAGCGAAGCACAACACAAAAAAGGTAGTCTTCTTTTTCTGTATTCAACCAAGAAAAACCCCTCCACCTGGATTCGAATCCTAATACTATTATTAAATAATAAAAAATAATAAAAGGAATATACCAACACAAGATCTTCTAAATCTTGAGATGGAAGTTCCTATACATTCTCTTCTATTTGATTACTTGTTCCATTCTAGATCACTAAATCACTAAGAAAAAAAATTAAAATAAAGACCTCCTGATTCTATTTATTCTATTTATAGAAAAAAATAGAAATATTTAAAGAATTTCTAATTAAAGAAGAAAAATTAAAGAAGAACTAAGATAATTAATTAATTTAGAATTCCCCATCTTTAGTTTAGAGAAAAAAACAAGAGAAAGAGGAGAATTTGTATAAGAGTAATATATAGTTAGAAGGTTCTACTAACTAAATAAAATGGAAACAAGTATAATGGAAATAAAATCGGATTCCAGTCGATGAATCTTGCAATGAGATATGCCCTACAATAAACCAATAAACAAAGCCAAGCTAGGCGGTTCGACCAAAATGAATTCTTGTTTTGACTAATATAGTTATGGATGGCTTGACAATTAAAATTCGAATCGACCAATCGAATCCGGTATATTTTCCACGTTCATAGGAGTGCGTTTATGTTTCTGCTTTACGAATATGATTTTTTTGGGCATTTCTAATAATATCCATCCTTGTTCCTATTTTGGCATTTTTCATTTCCGGAGTGTTAGCCCCGATTAGCAAAGGGCCGGAGAAACTTTCTACTTATGAGTCGGGTATAGAACCAATGGGTGATGCTTGGTTACAATTTCGAATCCGTTATTATATGTTTGCTCTAGTTTTTGTTGTTTTTGATGTTGAAACGGTTTTTCTTTATCCATGGGCAACGAGTTTCGACGTATTGGGGGTATCTGTATTTATAGAAGCTTTGATTTTCGTGCTTATCTTAATTATTGGTTTAGTTTATGCATGGCGAAAGGGGGCATTGGAATGGTCTTAGCTCCTGAATATTCAGACAATAAAAAGAAAAACAGAAAAAATAAGATTGAGACAGTTATGAATTCCATTCAGTTTCCTTTACTTGATCGAACAGCCCCAAATTCAATTATTTCAACTACATTAAATGATCTTTCAAATTGGTCAAGACTCTCTAGTTTATGGCCGCTTCTCTATGGTACCAGTTGTTGCTTCATTGAATATGCTTCACTAATAGGCTCATGCTTCAACTTTGATCGTTATGGACTAGTACCAAGATCAAGTCCTAGACAAGCGGATCTAATTTTAACGGCTGGAACAGTAACAATGAAAATGGCCCCCTCTTTAGTGAGATTATATGAGCAAATGCCTGAACCAAAATATGTTATTGCTATGGGAGCCTGTACAATTACCGGCGGGATGTTCAGTACCGATTCTTATAGTACTGTTCAGGGAGTCGATAAGCTAATTCCTGTAGATGTATATTTGCCAGGTTGCCCACCTAAACCGAAAGTGGTTATAGATGCTATAAAAAAACTTCGTAAGAAAATATCTCGAGAACTCTATGAAGATCGAATTAGGTCTCAACGAGTGAATCGGTGTTTTACTACCAATCACAAGTTTTATGTTCGACGCATTATTCATACGGGAAATTATTATCAAAGAGTTCTTTATCAACCACCATCTACTTCAGAGATCCCTACGGAAATCTTTTCCAAATACAAAAATTCAGTATCTTCCCCCGAATTAGTGAATTAGACAAGATTCCTTTGTCCAGAATAAGAAGTGGTGGGTCAATTTTCATAAATTTAATCGTAAATGTGAAATACTTATACAAATAAAAATGCGGGAGAGATAAAAAAGATGCAGGGTCGTTTGTCTGCTTGGCTAGTCAAGCATGGGCTAATTCATAGATCTTTGGGCTTTGATTACCAAGGAATAGTGACTTTACACATAAAGCCCGAGGATTGGCATTCCATTGCTGTCATTTTTTGTGTATATGGGTACAATTATCTCCGCTCTCAATGTGCCTATGATGTAGCGCCTGGCGGGCTGTTAGCTAGTGTGTATCATCTTACGAGAATAGAGGATGGTGTGGATCAACCAGAAGAGGTATGCATAAAAGTCTTTGCTTCCAGGAGGAATCCTAGAATTCTGTCTGTTTTTTGGGTTTGGAAAAGCGTGGATTTTCAAGAACGAGAATCATATGATATATTGGGAATCTCTTATGATAATCATCCACGCTTGAAACGTATCTTAATGCCTGAAAGTTGGATAGGATGGCCCTTACGTAAGGATTATATTGACCCCAATTTTTATGAAATACAAGATGGTCATTGAATGATAAGAAAGCTATTTCCACTTAGACAATTTAAGATATTCAAGGATTGCACGTTCTGTTCTAGATTAAGTAGGTTTAATTTAGGGAATTGTCAATAGGCTAACAAAAAAGACAATTAGGGATTCATTTTAATTCTCACATTTATTTTGAAGATACTTATTTCGGATGAGTCATACCAATAGGATGAACCAAATGATTTCTGCATCATGAACTTTGTACTGCGCACATTACTTAGACGGGTTCTAGAGGGCATATAGGAAGGGATGGAAAAATCCGGAATGAAGAAATCGAATATGAAAGAAAAGATAAAGAAATGATAGAATATCGAATTCTATTTCTTTGGATCTGAGCTGAATCTTGTCTATTTCACCCCCCCTGGATTCGACTTTTGAGCCTTTCAACAATTAACTAATTTTACCTTTCGAATATGTATTGCGTATTCAAATTCGTTTGAACAAGAGGAGAAAAAAAAGAGGAGATAGAATCCAATTCTTTTCGATACTTTATCTAAGAAACTCTACCCATATAGAACATAGTATGGGGTATATCTCGCCAAACTGGATAAAGCTATTATTCTAATCTAGACTCTAAAAGAATATGTATGTTGATTCATATCAATTAATTAGAAATTAATTCTAGTGAAGAGAGACCCATACAAATTAATCATGTGCCAGGAACCAGATTTGAACTGGTGACACGAGGATTTTCAGTCCTCTGCTCTACCAACTGAGCTATCCCGGCTATTCCCAATCCAGATTTTTTATCAAGGTTGGGACTGGTAACCCGAGGATTTTCAGGGCTATATCAATCCCAATTGGAACCTCGAACATGAGAATTTTAAGTCCCCGTTAACAGGAGGATTTAGAGTCCTCTGGTCTTCCCAATTGGAACCGTTCGTTAACATGAGGATTTTTAGTTCTCTGCTTGTTACTCAGTTCTCTGCTTGTTACTCTAATTTTATCTTAACAAATTTGATCTTAACACATAAACGGGTCTTTGTCAATAGGTCTTTGTCAATTAAAAGGACAAAAGTCCATTAAAAAATTTTATCAAAGCCGGGGAATTTCTTCGATCTTCAAAAAGATGACTTTGTAAGTTTCAGTATTGAGTAATGATATTGGTAATCATTCAACTAGGGATTCCTTGCTCAAATATGTTCAGTTCTATGTGTATCATATATATCACAAGGTTTAAGAGAAAGCCATTTACGCTAAAATCCATTTCTAAAAGAAAAATCCATTTCTAAAAGAATAGAGTGAATGAGAAAGATAAGTAATTTGGAACTGCTAAGGAAAGGGGTTCGGAGAAATAGTTGGGGGTTGAAATAGTCTTTTTGGGGATAGAGGGACTTGAACCCTCAAGATTTTAAAAGTCGACGGATTTTCCTCTTACTATAAATTTCATTGTTGCCGGTATTGACATGTAGAACGGGACTCTATCTTTATTCTCGTCCGATTAATCAGTTCTTCAAAAGATCTATCAGACTATGGAGTGAATGATTTGATCAGGGATTCGGGTCGTCATTAATCATTTGATATAGTATTCAATACATATGTATATACGTTTATCCTTCACTTCATTCTTTTTCTTTCTGAAGTTTTGATGTAAAGATTCCTCTACCAACACATTTAACTCCATTTGTTAGAATAGCTTCCATTGAGTCTCTGCACCTATCCTTTTTTTCTGAACCTTTATTTGTTTTTAGAAAATCGGATTTGGCTCTGGATTGCCCATTTTTGTTCATTCCAGGGTTTCTCTGAATTTGAAAGTGATCACTTAGTAAGTTTCCATACCAAGGCTCAATCCAATTAAGTCTGTAGCGTCTACCGATTTTGCCATATCCTCCTTTCTTTTTGTTTTGAGATTAGGATCTCGTTGTGATGTCATTCCTTTTTCTTTTTCTTTCATTTATAGTGGAACCATTGAATTTATTAGATACCGATTTCTATCTCGAAAACGTGTTTTCTCCTCTTTGATTTTCTTAACTATCTTCTATAGGCGACCTTTTTTTATCCAATCAAAAATGATTTTATCATTTCGGAATCCGCAATTCAATATAGATGGATCTATACCCCATCTATATGTCCCTCTTCCTGTCATTTTGCCATTCAATTTGGAATACTTGAACGATCGATTCTTGTTTTTTATCTTCACTTTCGCCTGAAAGCGGAGGAATGTCTCATTAATTATAACTAACCATTCCATTAAATTTTTTTTAAATAAATATAGAATGAGATATATATATGATATAGAATCAAATATACAACTGTAATAAAAAAGATTTCAAATGACAAAAAAAGAAATGAAAAAGAATATTTACCATTCAAATTGAAAATGAAAATAAAAAGAATATTAACAATATTTGCAATCACTATTTAATGATATTAGTATTAGAATTGTTATTAGAATTGTGATAAATCGAAATTCTAGATCGCTATAGTAATCCTTATGCTCTAGAATCTAGAATATTCAATATAATATTGAATAGTTAATAATTCCAATTCCAGTAGTTTAGGCAATTACTATGCATATAAGATTTCTGTGATGTGGGCCCGCTTAGCTCAGAGGTTAGAGCATCGCATTTGTAATGCGATGGTCATCGGTTCGATTCCGATAGCCGGCTTTTCCCTATTCTTTGATTTCAAAGAAACATTATCAATCATCTAAAAAATGGAAAAAAAAGAATAGGGAAATAGCGCCTTCCTCCTTTTCCAAAAGCTATCAATTTATTATAGGAACTTCCAATTATGTCAGGAAAGGATTATATATATAATAGAAGGGGTTCTGTATATTTATCCCATTCACCCCATTCTTCTTTTCTTTATAGTATTTATATTAAATAGTAATAGTACAAGTACACTATTTCAGTAAACTTCGCTTCATTTAGTTCAGTTTAGTTTTAGTTTAGGTTTATTCTGTAAAATAAAATTCAATAAAAAAATAAATAGAAATAAGAATTAATTTGAAATACTAAATAAGAAATAAGAATAAGGAGTCTTTATGTCGCGTTACCGAGGACCTCGTTTCAAAAAAATACGACGCCTGGGGGCTTTACCAGGACTAACTAATAAAAAGCCTAGGACCGGAAATGATCTTAGAAACCAATCGCGTTCCGGAAAAAAATCTCAATATCGTATTCGTCTAGAAGAAAAACAAAAATTGCGTTTTCATTATGGTCTTACAGAACGACAATTACTTAAATACGTTCGTATCGCCAGAAAAGCCAAGGGGTCAACAGGTCAAGTTTTACTACAATTACTTGAAATGCGCTTGGATAACATCCTTTTTTGATTGGGTATGGCTTCAACTATTCCCGCAGCCCGTCAATTAGTTAACCATCGACATATTTTAGTTAATGGTCGTATAGTAGATATACCGAGTTATCGCTGCAAACCCCAAGATAGTATTACGGCAAAGGATGAACAAAAATCCAGAGCTCTGATTCAAATTTCTCTAGATTCATCCCCTCATGAGGAATTACCAAATCATTTGACCCTTCACCCATTCCAATATAAAGGATTAGTCAATCAAATAATAGATAGTAAATGGTTCGGTTTGAAAATAAATGAATTGCTAGTCGTAGAATATTATTCTCGTCAGACTTAAACCTCAGACTAAAACCAAGGGTTCGTAAAATTTTCTTCCCTTTAGGCGAAGTAAATTAACCCAAGGTTAAGTAAGATAAATCCGAGTTTGATCTGGATTTCCCCCATTTTTGTATCATAGACCAAGGATCTATTTTCATTCCTTGTTTTCATTCCTTGTCTACTCTTTTCTTTCCAGTATTTTGATTATGATTATTTTTTAGTATTATATTTTATGCGTCAAAGCAATTAGGAATTGAGAATCTATATCTTTAGATCAAAGAAGGGTCTAGCTATTGGAATAATGGTATCCATTGCTATTTGAGCCCTTGTTGTTAGTAAAATTGGTGAATTAAATGAAGGTACGGAAAGAGAGGGATTCGAACCCTCGGTAAACAAAAGCCTACATAGCAGTTCCAATGCTACTCCTTAAACCACTCGGCCATCTCTCCTACATAATGATTATGACCCCAAAACCGAGTGAATAGCGAGTCAGTCATAACCCATATTCCATTATTGGACTAGGTACGACCAATCCATTTTAACTTTAACTGAAAATTTTTCATCAAAGTCAAAGCAAAGAACGATTTTTCTTTCCTTCGAGGCTCCGGGATAAAGATAGAATTTTTCGTAAAAATTGTTAAAAAAATTCAATTCATGTTTGCAAAAGCAACGTTCCCTTCTTTTTCTGATATTTTTATAACGGATTAATTCAATGAATTAGAATGAATGAACTGATTGATGGTCTATATCTTTTAGACTATAGTTAATGGCTACTCTTAAATCATAATTCTAATTATACTTGTTCTTCTAATTTGTAACTTCACCGAAATCGGAATAGTTCCTATACTACTACATCCTATACTACTACATTAGTATGAAATCGAATCGCGTTGAAATATTTCTTATTTCTTAGCGACTCCTGTCGAAAAGGAACAATTGGAATAGAGGATTCATATCTTTTGTTTTTTTCTTAAAAAAAAATAAGGTTTTATGTTATTTCGTACTATACAATTCTTTTCTTTGTGGGATCTTTTTCCCACGAGAGGTAATGAGAAGAATTCTAGAATGGATTGCTACCTATGCCTAGATCACATATAAATGGAAATTTTATTGATAAGACCTTTTCAATTGTAGCCAATATCTTATTACGAGTAATTCCGACAACTTCAGGAGAAAAAAAGGCATTTACCTATTACAGAGATGGTGCGATTTGATTCTTTTTTTTATTTCATATTTATTCATTTCTCTCAGTCTTACGAGGAGAAAAACACGTGATTCGAGAAAATTTTTGAAAATAAAAATCTACGCTTTTTGAAGGTGAAGTTTGGAAATCGAACAATTCCTTCTGTCGTGTATCCTCGATTAATGCAACCTCAGTGCTATGTTTCAATTCTCGATTCTAGTATTAAGCGAAAGGTTACGCCTAGAGGTTCTGTATTACGGGTCAATCCTACTCTACTAGCGCTAATAGGCAGCATAGGGGAAGAAGCGCTACACCTAGGAATCAACAACACGAAAACTTTGTTCTAAGTCAGCCCTTCCCTTAGCGGGCTTGGGACTAAAAGAATGGTTGGGACAACAAACATCCATCTCGTTCGTCCTTTGGATACCCGTATAACCATCGAAGGCTATTGAAGTGACTAATTCCTGTAAATTAGGAGGCGTTAAAAACAAAGAAATTGTTGGAGTTATCTTATCATTTCTACTTAGTCCCAATAGGCTTGATGTTAAGAAAGAATCTGTTGCAGGAAGGTTGGCTAGAGATTTCTTGTAAAAACACTAGCCCTGCTGAGTTCATAATGAGAATATTTTCATCATTAAATCTTTTTTTTTTGATTCTATGTATTATTCTCATTATGCACATAAGGGAGGAGCCGTATGAGGTGAAATTCTCACGTACGGTTCTAGAACGGAGATTCTTTCAATTGAATGACGACCATAACGGATGTCGGCTCAATCCGAAGGAAATTACGCGGAAGCTTTGCAGAATTATTATGAAGCTGTGCGACTAGAAATTGATCCCTATGATCGAAGTTATATACTCTATAATATAGGGCTTATCCACACAAGTAATGGAGAACATACGAAAGCTTTGGAATATTATTTTCGAGCACTAGAACGAAACCCATTCTTACCACAAGCTTTTAATAATATGGCCGTAATTTGTCATTACGTGCGACTATCTCCACTATAGAAAGAAAAAAAAGAAAAATCTAGTAAAGTAACTACTAGAACCAAATAGGCTTTCTACATATGCATAGTCTAAAACAACGATTTTTATCAGCTGTACCAAAGAAAGAAACTTCATAGAAGTCAAAATAGGAAAAAATAAAAATGCCTAGCAACTTTTTCTATGGATATAAGGCTTTAATTGATAGAGAGAGAGGAAGCACCGTAAAGATCAATTAGCGAGGTTTTGGGCCAATACAATAATAACTGCGTACTTATCTCATAATGTGAGATAAGAATTAGGAATTAACTTATGTAATAGAGTCGATCCACTAAAGTCTTGAGCAGCGGTGTAGGATCAGATCCCAAAGATAGTAAGTATTTTCTTTCTTATGAAAGAAAGT